>JAUPFN010000002.1:13738950-14349570 GCA_036924255.1 Apodemia mormo
TTTATTTATAGGTAATAATTTTAGACTATCAGGAATATGATTGTATATATTAATTGCCATACAATATGCATTTTTTTTATAAATATTTAGTCTTTGGCTTGGCACATGTAGCTTCTCACTGTTTCTAAAATATGAGTTCCCTAATACTTGAGCATTTGTTTTAAACAAATGTTGATGTTTTTTTACAAATACGCATACCGACAGTATGTAAAGACAAGGTAAAGGTAGTATTTTAAGAGTTTTAAATAGGGGTTTACATGAATGTAGTTGATTAACATTACATATTGCACGTATACATTTCTTTTGAATTCTGAAAATCCTAATTAAATCAACTGAGTTTCCCCAAATAGAGATTCCATATTGCAATACAGATGAGACATATCCGTGATATGCCAGCAATGCAGCATTTAAGTTGGCTACTTCTCTTATTCTTCTCAAAACATAGATAAATCTGTCAATTTTTTTGCAAAGAGAATCAATGTGCGCTTTCCAATTGCAATGGTTGTCAATAAATATTCCTAGAAATTTAGTGTATTCAGTATTTTCTATATTTATATTGTTAAATAATATATTTGATTTTTGAACTTTATTGCTATAACATGTTTGAAATTCAACTATCTTTGTTTTAGTCAAGTTAATTTTTAAATTATTACTTTTTAACCATTCCGAAACTTTAAGTAAGGTTTCAGTTGTTTCTTTTACTAGATGATTTTTATTTTTACATTTAATGAGGAGTGTAGTGTCATCTGCAAATAAGAATGACTCATGTTGCATAGTCTCTGGAAGATCATTAATGTAAATTAAAAAGAGCAAGGGTCCTAAAACACTTCCCTGTGGTATTCCACAGTCACTACAACTATAATTTGAAGTATATATTTTTTTATGTGTCCCAGAAATTTTTGAAATTTCTACACACTGTTTCCTATTTTCTAAATAACTTTGTATCCACTCTAATGATTTCCCTCTTATACCATATTTTTCAAGTTTTGCCAACAGAATTCTATGAGAAACAAAGTCGAATGCCTTACTCATGTCTAAAAATACACAAAGTGGATAACTTTTTGTATTTAGGCATTCCGTTATACTCTTTACCAGTTCAAAACATGCTAAGGTTGTCGACCTACCTTTTCTAAATCCATATTGATTATTTTTTAATATATTACATTTCAGTAAGTAATTATGAAGTCTATCATACATAACTTTTTCAAAAATTTTTGAGAGAATCGGAATTAGTGTAATGGGTCTATAGTTATTCATATCGCAAGGATCACCTTTTTTAAGTATTGGTCTAACTATAGACTTTTTTAGTCGTTGTGGGAACTTCCCTTCTAAAAATGTCAAATTAATAATAATACCGAGAAAATATTACAATAAAAAACCAATATCAAGGGATATTTTAGGAACAGTACATAACCGCCCAGTGGTCGTTATTTATTAAATTAATCAGTGGTTTTTGTAAATGTGTTGTAAAATTATGTTATACATAAATTATAGCCATTTTCCATGTTATAAACTAGAACCGTGACAAAGGAGATAGATGAGATCGGCCTAAAGTACTATAAAAATTTAGCGTCAGCCGAAATTATCAAATTAATTGAATGTTTCCGTGTGTCTTGTAAAAAAGATCGTACTCGCCACATCCACTACAGCTGTCGGCTGCGATGGGTTAGGTAGAATAATGATTTTACCAATACTGGATATAATCTTACTACCTAACTGACATTAATTCTTCTTTAACTACCAGTATTTTCTCTTCTTCATGCACTAAAGCTTTCATTACTCCGTTACCTAAGAGAAGTAATCCCACAGACCCCTCTCATTTTAGACCAATTTCTATACTTCCCCACCTTTCAAAAATTTTAGAACGCATTGCATACTTCCAATTTTCTAACTTCGTATCAACACACAATTTGTTAAATATCTTTAAATCGGGCTTTTGTCCATGTCACAGCATATCAACTGCTCTTGTAAATATAACTGACGACATACGGTGGGCAATGGATGAAAGAAAAGTCACTCTTCTCACTTTTCTCGACTTCAGCAATGCGTTCAACTGTGTGGACCATGATATCCTTATAGCTGTTCTTCGCTCATTTAATTTATCTGACTCGTCAACTGCGTGATTTAAATCTTACCTTAGTGGGTGCCAACAACACACCCGAAGTAATGACTTGCAGTCAGAATGGTGTGCCACAGGGTGGTGTACTATCTCCCCTGCTGTTCTCCGTACTCATTAATGTAGCCGTTTCGTCTATTTACTTTTGTTCGCATCATTTGTATGCTGACGACTTACAGCTCTATATATCTTTTAAACCGGATGATCTAGAAAGAGGTATTGGTAATATGAATAGGGATCTCGATGCAATTACCCCTTGGGCGAATGACTATGGACTTATATTAAACCCGGACAAGACACAGGTGATGTTGATTGGACGTGATAGGTTTTTATCACAAATTAATTTACAGAGTATACCCCAAGTAATCTTCAATGGTAAAAGTCTTCCTTACCTTACGTGTGTCAAAATTTGGGAATCCATATAAGTAATAATTTTCATGGTCTCAATCCGTAAGTGAAATTAGTCGTAGGATTTTTGCATCTATGTACGCATTAAAACGATTAAAAAACTTTATACCTGTCAAAACTAATTTGATCTTAGTTAATGCATTGGGGTTACCCATTTTAGATTACGCTGACGCTGATGTTATACTGACTTGATTGAAGAACTGTTGAATAAACTTGATCGTTTACTCAACTTATGCATTCGATACGTTTTCGGATTGCGTAAGTACGACCATGTTTCTCAATTTCGTTCACAATTGAAGTGGTTGAATGTCTGGTTTCCGCGGGATGCACATGTTTTTTCATGCCTACATAACATACTTTATGGGTAGTATAGTATGCCTCAGCAGCTCCTCAGCTTATCTGAGAGAACGCTTTGAATTTATTTCTAATCAAGGTAGGTCTCAGCGCTCTTGTCATCTCAGTACGCTGATATTCCCGGACCATAATACTGCAACATATTTTAATTCCTTTACAGTCACTGCAATTCGTTTATGGAACGCTCTACGTGACGCTCCTTCCATCTCTATCTTCAAGTCTCGAGTTTATGACTATTTCTTGAAACGACAAAATTCTTAATTATATTTTTGTTTTTCTGTTAAAGTCACTGCTGTATGTTCATTTATGTTGTTATATTATGTGTATATGTTAATATTTATTATGTATTAGTATCTATATTAAATATACGTATTTATATAGTGTGTATGTAGGTATACATGTACATGTATACACTATTTAGTTGTTTCCTTATGCAATGATACAAATGTAAATAAGTATCTAGTTAATTGTGATTAGATTTTAATACTTCAATTCGTAATAATATAACCAAGCATAACTCAGCATAACCAAGGTAAACTGGGATTTGTGTAATAAAGTGTTTAAATAAATAAATAAATGTTCAATAAGCTAACATTACAATTCAATAGACAATTTTTGATAGCGAGTAAATGTTAAAAAGGAATATAGTTGGAAGTCATGAAACTAATCAAACTTGTACGCTGTTTCTTATTTCTAAATCAAGCAAAGATTTTTCTCTTCTACCATAAAGTTAACCCTTTTTTTAATAATAATAAATAGAAAGGTAAAGTCTACTCTAACCTTATTAACAAATTCCCTGTCTCTTCGCACGACATACTTTGTAGGGATGACTGGAGATTGTTTTTGCATTTATGGTAAGTTAGCGGATAAATATATTTTAACAATGCATTTAGTCTGTTGTAGAGATATGGGCCTAGAAATAAATATAATTTTGTAACAAAACTATATTTTATGGTAATTTTTTAGTAGCAAACTATATCTTTTCTTCTTTTGTTAGTAATTTCTGTACAGTAGGGAAGAGCTGCGTGCTGTTTAAGTACTATGTTTAGTATATAAAAAGTTGTCGGACTGTTAGAACTTTACATGATTTATAAAGAAGGTTAGTGGAGAACAGGAAAGGGCGAAATGTAGTTAGCGGATAATAGCAAATTTAATTTATTTCATCTTTTTGATATGTAGCCACCTTGAGAATCGCTCTCTGCGCTCTCCCGACGGATATTAGTAGCGTTTTAGCTGCACCACCCCATGAGGTAATGCAATAAGTTATTATTGATTGACATAGGGCAAAGTAAATTTGCCTAATTATTGTTGAGTTAGCAATATAGCCCAGTTTTTTAAAAACAAATATCAGCTTCCTTATTCTATTACATAAAGCTCCGATGTGATGTTTAAACGTAAGATTTTCATCTATCAATATGCCGAGGTATTTTATTTTATTTATGATTTTAATCGTTGGACATGACATTGGTTATCATTGTGATCATTACAACAATGTGCGATTAATTTTGAGTTCGATTCGGGTGTCTTACGCACTGAAAACTTTATAAAGTTAGTTTTTTCCGTATTCAATGTTAATAAATTATGCCGAAGCCTGATGTTAACAATATTGAATCCCTGTTTTGCGTGCTTATATAATTCATTTTTTGAATGCGATGAGAAAAGAATGACAGTGTCTTCTGCGTATGATATGATTTTACCACTATCTAGCTTTAGATTACTAAGGTCATTTATATATATCAAAAATGGAGTTGGTCCAATAATTATACTTCCTAGGGGAATTCCCATGGATTAGATTTCTGTGGGAATTCCCAACACTGTCTTTTATTTATTTTACAAACACTGTCTTTTATTTATGACCAATCAAGCAAATTAGAAAAATGTTGGATAGATAAGACGCAAAATTAAAAAAAAAACTGTTTCATAAAAAACAAGTGTCATATATTTAATCTGTGAACGAGTAATAAACATTTTAATGTAAACAAACGTTGCTCTTCTTATAAATTTTATGTAGTTAAAATCAAATAATCTTCACGATGAGAGTTATAAAAACGTATTATATCTATATTGACGATATATTGCGATGTAATTGGCTTAAAAAAAGTGAATTTAAGTAATATTAATATTTGCAGGCTTTTCGCAAATTTTAGCATTTATATATATACATATAATTTACATTTCAGAAGAAATTAACAATGTATTACAATACAATAAACATCTATCAACATGCGTTGCGTTCTAGGCCAACTTTGTATAGACCGACCCTCATCATTCTCCTTTTCCACTTTTATATCCACGCAATCTAAGGATATTCCATAGGATAGTTATCACTTTATGTTTTGTAAAATCGATTCTTAGTATTTGAAATATAAATACAACTATCTGCCTCGGCAAAAGTTGTTTTGCAAAATTTTTTGTGGGTAACTTGAGAGGGGTGAGGGGGGGGAGGGAATCAATTAAGATAAAAACTATCCTATCTTTTAAGTTTGACCAAACAGTAGATATCTACAAAATTTCATTGAAATCGGTTCAGTAGTTTAGGAATCTACAGCGGACAAACAACGTGACACGTAATTTATAAATATTTAGATTAACCCACAGAACACTTATACCACCTTATACTCTCTACAAGAGGATTAACCCCATACCTTGAAAATGTGTAAAGTTTTAAAACAGGAACTCGATTTTGAAAAAACTTGGTCTGCATTATTGACCTGTTTGGTTGAATGTCGTTTCGTACATTTTGAAAAATATTTGATGTTCAGAATTATAATCTACTGAAAATTGATTTGTTAAATTTTTACTACTTAGAAGCAATACTAGGGAACACAAGAAAAATTTATATACCCTGATTGTTATAAATATAAATTTCCTTTGTAATCGCAATGTAAAAAAAATCGCACAGTCACGTACAAAATGAGAAAAGAAATGTAGACATGCTAAAAGTATTACATGTATTTAACTAAATATAACAAATCGATCAAATAGGTTCAAGTAAATAAAATATGATTTGATCTCACTATTTAAATAAACTTGAGTTTGTGTATGTTTAAGTGTGTGTGTTTGTGTGTGCGTACATGTGGGAGTGCGTGCGTGCGTGCGTGTTTGCTTGGGAGCGTGCGTGCGTATGTGCATGTGTGCGTGTGCGTGTAGATAAGATAAAATTTGATATTTTTTTCCAAATAAAAAGGATTCCATATAATTCACAAATAACTTTAAAGCCGGAATGGATTATTTTGGTAATAGTAAATGGTAAATGGGTAAAACTAATTAAATTTCCTAGTTTCCGCTGTTCTATGTGACCTCCACGATGGTACCGAAAAGAAAGACACCAGTTTAATAAATGGAAAAACTCACTGATGGTCCGGGCAAAAAGAAGACCCCAGCGGCACAATTATCCACCCACGTCCACTACACTTTCACCACGTCGGCACTAAGCACAAAAACACACAATTTATGCACTCAATGCACGTTTCACTTCGAAACCGAAGCATCGTCAGGAAAAACAAACACATAGAACAGTTCGCAGATAATAGCAAATTTAATTAATTTCACCTTTTTAAATATGGCTTTCCTAACGCCTGAATTAATAAAATAAATTGGTAAAGTACGAGTCGGGCCACGGGCAATGTAGGGTTCTGAAGTTCTGAAGAAGAAGTAGGGTCATAGTGAAGCGGACTAAGAAGAGGGCTTTTATTGTTTCATACAATGAACATTACACCTATTTAACGTCAATGATGGATATATCCGTACCACGCCTGCAAAAACTTGTTCAAGTGCATTTTATAAGTTGATCGACGATTAGGCTTTACAAGTTTTGAGTATTAACTCAAAAATTTCTAAAGCTTAAGACAGTTTTCCTTTTAACTTCATTATATTTACTATCACAGAACAAATATATAATTCCGTGTCTACTAGGTACTATCGTGATTTTTTTTCTACCCCCAAAACCGACTGTGTAGCTAGCAGAGGGGGGGAGGGAGCCACATTACGGTGACGAAAGTTAAAGCTTAATATTTTACAAACGAGTCACTTAATCGAAAATCTGTTATCACAAAGCTACAATATTTTTTAAAAACCTATCTAACAACACCTCACACTTTTTTATATCATAAAATAGCAAACAAGCAGATGGGTCTTCTGATGGAAAGAGTCAACCATCGCCTATAGACACCAAAGATGTTAATGGTGCGTTGCTATTTTGTGGCGAGGTCTAATGCCACATGCGTAAGTTTACCGGCTACGTTACCCTCCAAACCGGAACACGACGGTGATCAGCACTGACGCTATTACTGCAGGAATAGGTAAGGCGGTGCTACCAGACCCGGTCGAGCCGATGCAGAACTCAACCACCTAGTAGTCACGACGGTAGTGACGCACCTAGCCACTCGGTCGCCTTTATGACCTGCCTGGCAGAACGGCAGTTGGTCTATTCTTCTAAGGAGCCCGGGGCCAACACGGAGTAAATAGGGTACACAAGAAAAAAAATCCCCACTTTACTACTCTAAAGAGCTACTCTTAAACAATATACTGACACAGCGAAACTATAAGGGATCCTAGTATACTCCGGAACCCTAAAAACGTTTACCTATTCAATCAATAAGTTTTGCTGGTTAATCTTTGTTAACTTTTTACTTGTTTTCTTTACACGACTCAATTTATCTTTCACTCTGTACACACCTTGACCCTCGCCTACAAAGACTACAAAGCTATCTTTACGTTATTGTAAATAACTGCTAAAACTACATTCAGCGCAAAGTATACGGCAGTGTCGGAGTAATTACGTTAGGCTCTTATTTCGCGCTTAGTTATAGCAGGCAAATATATTATTTATTCATTTTAGCCCCAGCGCGCAAGTTCCCTTGTGCCTGTATAATAAACTTTTATAATATATATTACTAACTAACTACTAACTATTATAATATGTATGTATATATTTATATTACAAGTACGTTCTTTATAACATAGATATCATAGAATTGGCAGAGATCCAAGTTAGGTATTTTACATCTTTTATCATCATGTCAAAACTTGAAATTCAAGGCTCGCCATCTCGATAGGCTTTAGTATTCCATTATGGTGCAGATATTGAGGCAATTTATTCTAATAAGTCTATAAAAATCGCTAGTGGAGGTTTTTCCAAACCAATACTAATTGGTAAACCGTTCTTTCCTTGAAGCTCAAGGAAAGAACGGAATTGGCAATGCATTTGCAAGACTAGAAATCTGTTACCCTCGGTGCGGTGTGAAAAATTAAATGTGGGGACTATGATATTAGAATGACTATGGAAAATATTTTGAAATGAATTTCAGGATCGCTGAAAATTTTATTTTGTGGATAGTAATGAGACTGAGCTGTGATGCTCGGCCATGTAACGCTCGTTCGGATAAAGTCGACTCGAGTCAATTAAAGGAGCGTGAGAGATGTAAGCAACACTGCGTGAGAGATGTTATATTAGCTCTCCCTGGAATAATATTGTTCTGTGTACTAGCTCGACGAATGGCGACCGTTACATTTATTAATAAAGACTATTAATCTTCATGAAGTTTTAACTTTTATCGTGTGGTCTTCTTTTTTGGTTCTATGTTGATTTGCAAAATCGTTTTCTTTTTCATTTCTTTTTGTATTTCTTTTTTGTCATATTTATATATATCCCAATTATTGCATATTATATTTATGTGGTGAATATACATTCGATATTGTTGAATATAAATCCGAACTATTGTATAGTTGCAGTTTTTAAGCGTTTAAATCTCAATGTTTTATATTTTTCATTGTACTATATGAAATGATATTGCGTTAAAAACTTCAGGATATTTTAAAATTTACACCGTCAAATGTTATTTTACACTACACTTTTGTCGCCAGCTAAAATGTACTTATTCGGTTCTCATTTTATCACTGCTCCAGCAATTCAGCTTACGGATTATTTGATATTCAGCGGACTTACCCAATCAGACGCTTTGGCCGCATTGCCAGCTACGTGCACAATTTCAACCGTTTCAATAGTGACTTAGATACGACTGTTTATTACTTTACTACGAGTAATTTTTTATGCAAAGTACCTCTAATAAGAGAAATTTTAAATTAAAAAAATACCTTACTTAGTTTAGTACCTAATAAACATCTTTAAAATTTGATTACATTTGTTAAAAGAAATCTGTTGATGTTATTCATCTACTTACTACCTAGGATGTAGGCAGGCACACCCCCTATTCAGTAGCGGATTAGAGTAGGGGGGATAGGGGTCTCATGCCCACACCCCAAACCTTGAACAATATTAAGATTACCTTGATAAAGTCTACCCTCCGCGGAATCAAGCTCCCCCCAGAAAAAAATCACTTTCTTTACTTTTTGCACCACGTTCTATCGCGTGTCCATGTAAAAGCGCGAGGTACTCTAAGTATTCTACAAATATTTAAATAAGGTAATCAAGATCATGTCGGATCGCGCATGATCCGTAGATCAATGTTGCGTAGTTAAAAAAAGGGTTACGTAGTTGCCAATCATATTAATGTTGACTAAGTATTAAGCTTTTATTTAGGGTTTTTCATTGTTTTATACATAGCATTTAATGACTTTGTAAGTTTGTCAACTATTACTAGTAAACTTGTATAGCTTGCTTGGTTGGTTGGTTTCAGCTGTTATAGTTTTCTTTTAACTTGTCTGAAGGTAGTGACAAAAGACTTCATATTATTATCCGACGTGTTTATACAAAAAGAGTCATGAATCTACAGGGATCATAATGTATAGTAGTCCGTTCTTTCTACCTACCAGTAAGGATCTGACTTAAATATATTTATATATGTATGTTTAAGCAACACGTCGCGTCGTTAATCGATAAAAGTTACACTTTGAACAAATTTCACCTTAATGCACGCTTGCGGAAAACGTCATCTATTGAGTCAGTAACATTGTTTGTGTTCCGTCCAACTATGACTCTCTGAAATCTTACTTAGATTGTCAGAATACTGAGGTAATATTTCTGCCGGGACACTATATAGCTAGCTAGCTAGATAACTTAGAAACTTTCTAATGCCGTCATTTTACTTAAATTTACTTAATATCTCAAGGTGCCATTGTATAATTCTGACACCACTATAGAATTGCAAGTGCAATGCTATAGTATTAAACATGTGGAGGTAGAAAGCGTGTCCTGGCTAAAACCAACTGAGCTCAAATGCTCAGAATAAAATTTTGTTTAAATTCTTAAGTTAGCTGTTGCGCTGAACACATCCATTGTATGTACCTGCAATCATAAGAATATATCTTCCTTTTTCCAAAAAAATAAGGAAACCGATTGCGGATAGAAAATACCAGTTGTATTTTTGGCTAGACATTGTTAGCAATGTGATGATTTTGATAGTGCTTGCAAGTGTGCGAGAAGGATAATTATGGAAAATGTTTAACTTATACTGAAATACGAAAAGTGGAGATTACTAAATGAACGACGTCAATTTTAAAAAATGGATGACTGATAAATTACCTTTAAATCTAGAAATAGTGATTTGTTTTTACTACACATTTTAATAATAACGTATGTCCCTACTCTGTACGTTATGGCATTGGGAAAATTTCTGCAAATTGTAACTGCAAATGGTAACGGTATAAAATGCCAGACGGTTCTGTGGTTATGACGTGGCTATAATGAAATCAATAACCATCTCGAAAAAAAAATATATGTATACACACACACACACATATATATATATATATATATATATATATATATATATATATATATATATATATATATATATATTTTTTTTTTTTTTTTCCTGTATTGATCCGGATCCTTTTTTAGGGTTCCAAACCCTTATAGTTTCACCATGTCCGTTCATCTCAGAGATTATTCGTACTAGAAAGCTGTAATTTAGTTCAAAAATATAGATATTAGTCATTCCGAAAAGTGGTAAAAGAGGTACCCTAAAAAAGATTTTTTTAGGGTACCTCTAGGGAGGGTAGGGAAAAAATAAACATCTCCACTTTAGTTGTATAGGAAGTCTATACATCTAAAGTGGAGATGTTTATTTTTTTCCCGCATACCCCAAAATGTAGGGTACTGTTGAATAGGTGTTCAAAAATAAAGCGGGTTTATTAATTCAGTTTTTTGATTAAGGAATCCGTTTGTGAAAAATTAATCTTTAATGTGCTAATTTTTGTTAGAGTCAACCCCCCTTTGCCGGCTAAGCGGTTGGTTTTGGACGTGTGAAAAATTAACGCTAGTAATGTATCTAATTAATTTAAAAGAAAAAACTATCACAACTTTTACTTTATAATATAAAAAAAAAATAAAAAAAGCCTTTTTCTTATAGTGCGCGCGGAACTAGTTGGCCGCGCCATACGTAATACGTAATACGTAAGGCGCGGCCAACTAGTTCCGTGCGCACTATAGCCGCTTTACTGTGATGGGCAACTACGGAATTCTTTAATGCGCGTGGCTCGACACGCAATTGGACGGTTTTCAAAAATATGTTACTGACTTATAGCTACGCATCTCGTAGAAAACGAATGAAGCCTAATACGTATCACCAAAATCGTGATTACTAACTATGTGGTAGAGTTTAGTATTGTCTTGATTGGGTTTGTTTCCACCACTTTACTTATTACTTTCCAAATAGCCATGATCGCTGTGATATTCCGGTTTGGAGGGTAAGATAGCCAGTACACTTATGCTTGTGGCATGATACAAGACATGTGGTAACGCGCATTTATCATTGTTGGTGTGTATATGCGATGGTAATCTTCTTCGATCAGGGGAGTTACCTGCTTGTTTGCTATCTTATGATATATAAAAAAAAGCTATGGAGCATTATCAGTCAATTTTGATTTTTAGGTATGATAGAGATTTCATTTATATGGCAACATCACAATCGTAGACAGCAATACCTTTATCGCGTCAGATAAGTATGTAGCACTATACCTAGCAGTCAAAATGTTAATGAGTAGTGACCTTTTGACCTTTGTTATTTTTAAGAGCTGCCTGACAAGAAAGCAAAATGGAGTCTTCAACTTCATCGAACAACAAATCTACCACACATCGAATCAAACAATTAATGTCCGAACTATAAGATTGTTGAATCATTTTTAATCTTCAGTAAAATATAATATTACTACCTCACATTAAGAAGCATCTGAGCCAGGGTCAGGTTTCATAGTAAACTTAACCTAGATATTTCAAGCCTCATGCATAACAAGCGCCCTAAGAAGTACAATATTCTTAACATGTTATATTTTTGCTCGAGTATAATGCTACTAAATATTAATGTACTGACTAGAGGCCGTTTAAGCATTACGTAAGCATATTTTTTTTACAATTATTGACCTCCCCTATGTCAGCAAAAGTAAGCCAATCACTTACCCCTTCCCCCCTTGCTTACGTTAACAATCGGAAATTTTATTTTAATCTGTTCCTCAGGTTTGTGATTGATTTATGAGTAGCAGTTTTTAACTTTAAATGTAAGTAATAGGGTTAGGTAGGTAAGATGAAAGAGTTTAATGCAAACATTTAATATAGCAAGCAGTAAATATGTAGAAAGCTCGAAAAGAAAAAAAATTGCTGACGTAATTACCATCTAGACCCTTCCATCCCCCTTGTCATCAAAAATACGCAAAGTGAAGACCCCACCCCCTTTTGTGCTTACGTAATACTTGAATGTCCTAAGCTTCACAAGTTTACGAGTAATATTTAATCAACTCATAAAATGTACTCGGAGAAGATTTTATAGGCAGTGAACCTGTTAAACAGGTTAAATGTTCATAGTATGAAACAATAAAAAATCTTAGTCGGCACGCACGCACGGAACCTTGCATTACGCGTAGCCCGACACGCACTTGGCCGGTTTATTTATCAAAACGTTCTCTTGAAAATTGGGACTTTTACGTTTTTCCAACAATCAAATGTTGTTGAAAAAACGTAAAAGAAATAAATCAATTCTCAATTTATGAAAATAATTTATTTTTAAATTAACTAAATAAGTGAAAGCAATTTAAATTTGTATGTTTGGGACATTCCATTTTCATAATAGATAAGATTGAGGCGTTACGTTGCGAAAATCCAGATTTTCAAGAAGAATACGTATCAATATAGGTATTATTCGATATAATATTATAATATTAATACCATCACTGAATCTTTGAGCTGGATTAATTCTCAGGCATTTTATAGATAGACACAAAATTTTATAGATAGAAAAGATTAGTTGATTCTTTGTACTATTTTGATTCCTACTTATGTATTACTTCATTTTACGTGTATGTCAAAAATAGGTAATATATTTCTTCTGTACGCTCCAATTAATGGATTTACGAGTAAGCTAGAGAGGTGTCATTAGATTCGTCTTAATCGTGAGAGTGACAAGGCTAGTTTAGGGTTCCGTAGTTGAAAAGGAAAAACGGGACTCTTATAGGATCACTTCGTTGTCCGTCTGTCATTCTGTCCGTCTGTCAAGATCCTTTTTCTCAGGAACGTTTAGAGATATTTAAACGATAAAATTATAGAATATTTTTGCATATTCCCAAAATTGAGGGCAAACTGAATCAATTCAAAAGTTTTAGTTTTTTAAGTCATCGGGAAGTGCCTCAAAAATCACTGCAAAATGGTCGATATTTGTATGTAATTTGGTGTAATCAAAAACATTGTTACACAGCTCCCCAGCCCACAAACGGTAACGTGCGATACGCAACTCCGTTCCAATGTACTATGTCCGCGGTTTAGCTTACTTTGAAATTTTTACCCTGTAGTTCACACATTGGGTAATTAAAAAAAATTACATTGATTATTATTATTTTTAATCAATAGAAACAAAAAGACGCTATTGCGGCAGGAATTGGTGAGGTGGTGGTACCGAGATAATGCGGAACTCTACCAACTAGTAGCTAAGATGGTAGTGACTGCTGCTTGACAGAACGGCAGATGGTCTATTATTTAAATGAAGCCTGAACCAACATGGGAATTGTTATCCTCACAGGGTTAGGCGGAAGTCTATTTAATTATTTTTTTAAAATTATGTTGAAATTTTATAAATAAATTAAATTCGTGGGAGGTGATGTTTAAATTTTGTAAGTTAATTGGTTTCTAAAGGAACAATGTCACCCAATTTAAGTAAAACAATAGATTTCCCTTGGCATTGTTGGGGCACCACGGAATCCTAAAAATATCCAATCCAATTACAATTTGCCCACGCTTTGTTAACGAATCTTGTAAGTTATCCTAATGTGTTGATCCTGATTTGATATAAAAATGTTTATTTTTGTTTGCACATTTACATTAAAAAAAATATACATTTCACATATCTGAAGATAATACAAACCATACTTTGAATTTTTTACCGGTGGGAGGGATGCGCTTTGCCGCGCTCCCGACTGCATGGGTACCACTATCTTGCTTATTTCTCCCGTGAAACAGCTTTGCTGTGTTTTGGAGAGAAGGGCAAGACAGGCAGTGTAATTATTGGCATAGAGACTTAACACCTAGTGTCTCAGGATAGGCAACACATAAACGAGTTTCCTGGGCCAGTTTTAGGTAAACTAGTTTATGTTCATTGGCGACGTCGACCACTTACCACCAGATGTCATGTCTGCCAGTTTGCCTATCCAAGATAATCCAACCATCTAAACTAACTATCCAACATAAAAAAATAAGAACGTTAAATAAGAAAACCTTATAAGTTAACTTGATGCTAGAAAAAAATATAATGCTTTTCAAATTATACAACACTTAGAAGAAAATGTGACTTCCTGACAAAATACATTAATTGATTATTTAATTAATTGTTGAACATAGAAAGTATGTTTAGACGATACGACTCTGAATGCATTTGGATGTTTGCTATACGGGTATTCTACTCACAGACATGTCACAAAGGTATCTTTTATCTTAGAAAATACCTATATTGTCGTATGAATCCACAAAAACTATATAAATTAAGCAGCTGACTTCAAAGTACAGTTAGTTAGTTAAAGAAAACGATTTCAGATACCTACTCACATTTACGATACTTATTCAATTATTTATGCAAACTGTTGAAATAGTCCAGATGTCCTGATGATACCGCAAAAAACTAAATTAGCAAGCTAAATTTATTGAAAATTATAAAGTGAAATACTACAAATGACTGAAATGCAGTTACATTATAAAAGTTTTAGGCTCAACTCACATTGGCGCAGAGTCGAAGCGTCATATTTTTCCGCCAAAGCATATTCATTTCTATTGTTCTATTACCAACTCCAGCCGAGAGTCGAAGCGCGAATGCGCGTGTAAACGCGCGCCAACGCGCGCTTCCATATTTACATAGCACGTACTTAAGTAATAGAACAATAGAGATGAATTTGCTTTAGGCGAAAAAAATATGACGCTTCGACCACAGTATACTGGAGACTCACAGTAGTTAATCTATATACATGTGATATTCGAGCAACGCACACATAGATACCTCTCACGGACGCGATATCTCGGAATGGTTCGGGACACTTTGTTCCGCACCAGTCCGAGATATCGCGTCCGTGAGAGGTGTCTATGTGTGCTATGCTCGAATATTACTTGTACGGAACATTGACTTCTGTTAGTCTCTAAGTATTCTGTGCTTCGACTTTGCGCCAATGTGAGTTGAGCCTTAGGTAAATCCCACGGAAACAACTTCTTTTTATCACTCGTTTTTTGACTGAGTATTAAACATCCAAACACAAAATTTTATATTTATAATAAGTATGGAATTGGATTGTCATATTGTACGTGTCCAAAGCAAGCAATTTATGGAATACAGACTGAGTTATTCTTACGTTTTCCTCAAAGTTAACAATTAACTATTAGAACTTGATATTGATTCTTGGTCTTAATTATAATCTGATGTTTATGTCTGTCTAGGTCATTCCGATACAAATGCGAAAAATATGGCATTAGGGGTGTCGCATACGATTGGATGAAATCATATTTAAGTAATAGATATCAGTGTGTAGAAATTTCGGCAATAAGTAAAAATTCAAGGTTAATTAACTATAGGTCTTCGTTTAAGCTCAATATGTATGGTGTACCACAAGGCAGTATATTGGGTCCATTAACGTTTCTAGTACAAATAAACGACCTGCCTAAAGCTATACATCATAAAAGTATTTTATATGCAGATGATGTTACATTAGTCTTACATGACAAAGATAAAAGAGCTTTGGAACAAAAATTAAATCAAGCTATTCAAGATGTGGAGCAATGGCTTGATATAAATTATCTATATTTAAACGCGGCCAAAACTAAATACATATAATTTAGAAATAAAAAAATGGAAAAATATGGTTTAACTGCAATGTATAAAAATATTTTAATAGAAGAAAATTTAACTATAAGTTTTCCAGGTGTAACTTTACATGAATATTATACTTGGGTCCCACATGTACAAAGTGTATGCACCAAAATAAGCCGTTTTGTTTATGTTTTATATAGAATAAGAAAGATAATAGATAAAAATACAGCCTTGTTAGCCTATTATGGCTACGTAGAATCTATTTTAAGATATGGACTTCTTATTTGGGGAAACTGTACTGAAATATCCAAAGCTTTCATTATTCAGAAACGGTGTATTCGTGCTATCTCCGGTGCTGCTCCTCTTGATTCATGTAAACCTTTATTTAAGGACTTAAATATACTCACCCTACCGTGTTTGTATTACTTTGTATGTCTTTGAATCCGTCTGCTTTGTGAAAAAAAAAATCATTAATTTAAGACAGCAAAAGAGGTTTATAAATTTAGTCATAGATATTTAAATAAATTATTCATGCCGCCTTGTAAACAGCACTTTTTAATAAAAATTGTAGCCAAATAATAATAAAAATACAAATAAACTTCCTGAAAGTTACAAAAGTTTACCATTGACTAAATTTAAAAAAGTCTATAATTATTTATGTGACAAATGTTTTTACTGTATAAAGGATTATTTCGACGATAATTCTTAATATTGATAATTTATAATGAATTATATAATATATAATATGTATGACGATAAATATATTCTTATATAGAGTTTGAATATAATTTTTTAACTTATTTTATCTATTTCTTCAAAATTTTAACTGTTACTGGAATCAATAAATCTATTATTAAAGTCACTTATGAAATTGTAATGTTAAACTTTTTAATAATATATTTATGACGTATATTCTTTTTTTTTATAAATTGAAATTGTTAATTTAACTCTAATTTATTTTGGTTCTCTTTTGACACATTCATTTTTATTTAATTTTAATTTATTTAATTTTTTATAAATATTAAAACGTATTTTGTATATTTTTAGAAAGTTTTATACCTAGGTACATATGTGTTTTTCAACCTTCCTATTTTTTTTGTTCATTTAAATTTTATTCTGAAAAGCTTAAAATATTATTTGTATTATTGTTGATAAATGTATAATGTGGATGTAGATGATGTGATAAGATTTTGCACGCCATTTATTTGGTAAATCAGGCTTAAGGTACTGTATTTAGAAATAAAATCGTATGTAACCCTGATTTATGCAAAATAAATAAGTTTGAAGTTCGATTTCTTTTTATTTGGAGCAAGGTGATGCTGAAAGTGCTGGTTTGTGAGTAGTATTATAATGTGTTACCAATCCAATTTCCTTTTTTTTTTCATAATCTCTAAACGAATAAGACGCTGTCCCTTCACTTATCAGAGCTTATTACGAGTAGCTCGTAATAGCAGTAATGGGATTGGCAAGGAAATAGTGTCACAAAATTGCTTTCTGATAGTTAAATCTAATTTTTGATATTGGACAGCCACCCTAATGATCATATTATTCTCGTGAATTCGGAAAAAACAAAATATAGTAAATGGGGCTATTTGGTATTGATTTTTTTACAAAAATCAATCTTGTAAACAAAATTTATGGTTACGAGCTTATACATTTTTTACGACCAAGCTCTTCAATATAGATACGGGCGTGAAGATAATTTTATTTTCTACATAGCGTGCTCTTTGGCAATAAATATTGGCAGCATCGGTTAACTTAAGTTTTCTAGATTATAGAGCCAAAAATTGTTTCGAAAAAATATAATATTCTGTAAAAACTTTACAATACTGTACTTTTTAGTACATATACAGACCATATTTCCGGAACTCTAATATAAAATAGGAAAATAATATAACGAAATCTAAAAATGCATGTGCAAAATAGTATATATATATATATATATATATATATATATATATATATATATATATATATATATATATATATATATATATATATATATATAAATAAGTAATATGTATATATAATAATTTGTATAGTATAAGTAGTATATATTTAATTTTTTAAGATCTATGTTCTTATGTGACATATATTTTCTGAGGCACCATTTACATACTTTCTGTTTGACCAAAGGTTGACTGCAGGTGAATCCCAATAGGCATTATGTTCGCCTTTTGTACAAATTTATTTAAGGTGTAAAATAAAGTTAAATAAACAAATAAATATAAAAGCTTCACCTTAAGTTTATACAAAATTGACGTTTGGGGCTATTTGAGACATCAAACATTGTCCTAACAAAACTAAAACATTCAAAACAGGGGCTTTTTGGAACAGAATTCTAAATAGCTTCAAATTTGTGTCAACAAGCCCCATTTTTTTAACACAAGATATATTGTGTCTAAAACACGATACAATACAATTGAATACACCAATAATACCCCAAGAAAAATATGTTTACATGAACGAACTTATTTTCTGCTTATATTTAAAATGTTGGCGTATCAACTGGAAGTAAAGTACACATAAATTAACTCGTTTTAATAACCTTTTTAAAAAAATAAATCCTATTGTTTGTGAAAACCTTCTTAATTATTTATCTAAGATTCGATGAAATCTTTTATTTAAAAAATACTGAAGAGAGATTCGAGATCTCAAATAACCCCACTTTACGGTACTAAGATTGTAGAAATTCTGACAGTTGATGATTTTTTTTATAAATTCTATCATTATATGATATGACACGAAAATGGATGTGCCGTGATCAAATTAGTAAAATTTCTAAAAGCATTGTTGAAGATTGAAGTGAAGCATACAGGTTTGGATGAAAAGTGAAGAAGATGGGAACTAAATGTAGAGTTAACAAATAACTGCCTAAATCGTGCTTAGCACTAGAAGGCACTGGTTATTCTCTGCCTATCTCATAAGTACTAAGCGTGAAGTTATGTACATAAGTATATTTAAGCAAACGTGGCAATATCTAGTCTATCAAATGCAGTTTTATCAAACTTTAATAAAAAAGGAGACTTATTTTTGAATTGTTATTACGCTTTATAGTTCTAGAGCTCGAGCTTTCAGAATCCGAACTATAAATAAGCATTAAGTTGCCAGTGGGAAATCCACTTGACTGGGAATCTATTTAATATGTCAGTTCACGAACCAAATAGGTCAAGTTTTTATCAAAGACAAATAATCTGCAATAAAATCCAATATGGAATATATTAATACGTGAAGCACTAAATTTGTACCCCTTTTTCAAAAATTACCCCAACGGAGGAATATGAAGTTTTGTAGTTAAAGTGTGCATTGAAGTACAGAAATCTAATATTTTTAAATAATATGGATTAGAAATGCATACATGACACGTCATAAAAAGAAACAGCACATACCTTACACGCTACATTTATTCGTCATAGGTCATAATCTCGGATGAATCTATACATACATACATACATACATACATATAATAAAACTGCAAGAGGTAGAATTCTCTACATTGAAGTTATTTAAAAAAAATTCGGAAGGCACTCTGGAAAACTGTAATTTTTTCACGTTTGTCTGCCTGTCTGTCTGTGTGTATCAAGGCCGCCCATCACGCCGAATCCACTGAATGGATTCAAATGAATGCATATGCATGTGCACGTTTTGAGTTCATACTCCGAGGAAGATCATAGGATACTTTTTATACCAAAATTCAGTACGGTTCCCGTGGGATAGGGGATGAAAATCAAAACATATATTAAGCTTTAATTCACTAACCTGTAGGCCGAAACCCTATATTGTTTTTTTTTTCGAAAAAAGGTACTACAAATATTGCCCCTAAAAATTCAAGGTCATTAGTTTTATAATTCAGAAGTTACAGACATCATCCGCCTTATTCCAAAACGAGGTCTAAATATAGTACCGACCTTAACACCAGTTTTATTACTAGTATTAGATGAAACGTTATTATAAAACCGGGTTTAGCGCTAGTCCGAGTATCTTCTATGGTTCTTAAGATAAACCTACGCGACCCCTAGTTTAATACTAAGCTCAAAACGTCAAACTTCAAAGTTGACATAAACGTCGTATTTGTTGTGAAATAAAAATAATTGTAATAAAAATAATAAAAAATGGATATAAACGTAATTGATATAAAGGATTTGGAAGATTTGGATGTATCGGAAACATACCAGAAGCTTAATAGACCCCAAAGTCGAGTGAATCCGTTTGATTTAACTGACGGAGACTTTCGAAAAAATATAGATTCACAAAAAGGTTTGCCAGCCAAATAGTGGATTTATTGCGAAAGATTTAGTTCATGACCCTCGGGGACAGGCTCTCAGTCCTGAGTTGCAAGTGGTTTGCGCATTACGTAACTGGGCTCGTCATGAGGTAAGTGTATAAACTTGATAGTCTACATTACAAGCAATGCCAGGATATTTCAATTGCTGGAGAACTTACTGAAATATTATTATTATTTCTATAGATTCACGACGATACTGCCGACTTACATGGTGTATCTCAGCCGACTATTAGCAAAACTTGTAAGAAAATAGCAGGGATTTTGGATGGATTGCCCCATAGATTTATAAAGATGCCAGCTACTTTAAATCAGCAAGAAGAAGCAATGAGGAAGTTTCGCCGTAGAGCTAATTTTTGAAAGTTATAGGTGCTATAGACTGCACTGACTGATTGATTACGGTAAAAAAAGTAATGCTAGATTTTATAACAAAACCTAATCGTACCTACTCGAGGCACTCAGGTTTTGTGCTTCAATAATAAATAAAAACAGACTAGCTATGGAAATACAGAAATATTAAGTAACTTGAAGTGCTGTTGTATATATATTATTGAAATGTTTACTTTCGCATATAGTATTTATTATAAAAATTCGGATTAAATTACGCGCGTCACACATTTTTTTTTGTTTTTTTAGTTTATTTCGTTGTACGCTAACTCGATACGTGTACACATGTAAGTATATGGTGGAAATAAAAAGAAAATTCATATAATTTCAACGTTTTCAGATTTAAGATAATTTTCATAGCAAAATTGTACCTATATTTTATTTAATTATCACTTTCGAACTCATAAATCACTTTTAATAAACGGTAATACTACTAACTTTAATAAAAGTAACGGAACGTTGCATGTTACGCCGAGTGAATGAACGAATGGTTTAGAGTCATTTTAGCTTATAATCTGTGGAAACATGTTATCCAAGGTCTATCTTCGGTATTAGCTAGTCCTCAGTTAGACTCGTTTTTGTAATAAGAATGAATTTTAGTACTGAATCTAACTTTAATACCGTAACAAGTCTAGACTTCTTAATCTTGGTTTAAACCCAGATCTAGGCCTGTTTTTGTAATAAGGCGGCATAAGTTTCAAAGGTTTCCGGGTGTCTAATCTATTTAACGTGACACCCGGAATAGTGTAGAAACCTTTGAATGTACGGCTCATTATAAGTTAGTGGGTGCATTCCATGTTGTTTGTTTCATGAATATAACCAGGGAAAATCGGTTTCAATTTTTTGACAATATCTCTAATCTCTAATCTCTAGTCGATATTAAGTATTCGAATAGAATTTGTTCTTTATATAAAATTTAACGTAAGGATAGGCTATTGGGAAAATTCACAATTTTGTTTTTATGTTGCAAAATTATCCTAGAAAGTAAAAAAGAGTAAAAATTTTCAAAGAACTCTCAACCAGTTTTCTTTGAAATTGAATGGAGTTTTAGGAAAGGATTTCTTTTTATTCCAAATTTTTTTCAATCAAGATAAGCTTTTAAGTCGAAGGCTATTTTGTTTTTTATTAATGACATGTACCATGTTTTTGGGATAAAAACTACCCTATGTCCTTTTCTGGGTTTCCAACTATCTTTGTACCAAATTTCATCCAAATCAATTGTGGTTTAGGCGTGAAAAAGAGAAAGACAGACAGTTACTTTCGCATTTATAATATTAGTATGGACGTCTAGTATTGTGTGATAAAAGTTGCTTTTTTGTATCCCAAAAACACTGTATTTTTTTATTTAAAACATTAATTTTTCTCTATATTTTGACTCAATATTATCTCATAATTTTCTATTGAAAATTCACCCGTCAAAATATCTGATCTTTTTAAAAAATCGTTGCTGGTGTTTCTTTTTGGAATCTCTACATTCTGATGGTATCAAGAAATATACAATAGTGCGGAAAATTTTCGCAGAAAATGGAAAATAAGGAAAGAACCCGGATTTCAAAATTATTTTTTATCATACTTCCATACTAATATTATAAATCTGAAAGTCTGTCTGTCTGTCTGTTACCCTTTCACGGCTAACCGCAGTACCGATTTTCATGAAATCTGGCATGAAAATAATTAAAGATCTGGGGTCAAACATAGGCTAATTTTTTTTTCAAAAATAAACCCCTAAATGGCTGAAATAGGGAATAAAAGTTGTATGAAAATCTATTTAGACGACATGTTAATGTACTCGCGGGCGAAGCTGCGCGGGTCAGCTAGTAATGTAATATTTCCCGAACTCAAATCACCCGTAATTTATTTTTTCTCTTATTTTGGTTTGGATTGGCTTAGGATGAAACTATCCTACTATTATTTTCTTTTGTTTCAGAAATTATCAACGCTAGCCTATGCGGGTACGTAATAAATTAAAAAAGAACTGAAAAAAAAAAATTATAAATATATATGCCTGTAAAAAAGCTTTAAAAATACCCACTTCCATTGAACGTGTTCAATGCAAACTGTCAAAGAGATAATTACATTTTTAAAGCTTAATATAAATAATAGCAATTACTGCTGGTACCGATTATAGAACACAAACAATGGACACCCGGGTTTTAATTAATTGTGTAAGTTGATGAAATCGCTTTGTTATTTTGCTCTCGAGCGAATCACGAATAATCCAATTACGGTGGTTGTATCGGCCGATGAAAACTAATTATGTTTTATTTAATCAATTCATCGTCTGATGGGATTTAGTTTGACCATAAATGCCAAGGATTTTACTGTCCTGATGGTCATTCAGTTTGTGATTTCCACGGGCGCTGGTTCTAATCCCAATTGGAAATGATAGTTATATGATGGTTAAGTGTAATGGTAGCGAATTTTTGAAAAACAACGTGAAACAAAAACCTTGCCCGATCTTCAAAGGCATTGTTTTGAACATTTTTGTGTCGTTGACAGATAAAATAAATACATTCGTAGATAAAATATGTTAAAACGTATTTCAAATATGCTATGGCATGTATTGCCAGATGTCAACCCAAAAATATCAGCAGACACAGAGGTGACTATGACACCAAGGACGAAGCAGCCGCTGATTTTCTGTAGTGTTTTCTAATTAAAATACTTAATATTTTTAAAAATAGAACAATGTTTTTTGATAATGTCATCGACCTTTCGACATGTACAGGGTTTTTTTACTGTGCCTAAGATGGTTCTGTGTGATTCCACCACTAAGCACGTGGCGGTTTTAAGGGTAAGGTAACTGGTAAACTTATACATCTGGCATTACCAGTCCGTCACACGGATAGCAGCGCATCATTAACATTTGTGACGTTTTTAGGCGATGGTTGTTTCTTACGACCAAGAATATCATCTTATTTGCTATCTTCTTGTATATACATATTATCAGATAAAGTCTTCCGCGGCCCACCACGTCTCTTTGTTTGTATATTCGTAATAAATTGTTTATCCGTTTGGGAGTTATCGCTGTCGAAAAGTTTTGAAAAAAGTGTTGTCGACATAATTAGAAATTTTCATCCAATAATTTTTTGATCTTTTTTCGATATTCTAGTACCAAAAAAGTGTGTAAACGGTTGACCCTACGGGCCATCCCTGAAAGTTCCCACTAAATTAAGGTAGAATCAAAAGAGTAAAAAATATAAGCATAATTTTTTCAGTTCAAACATCTATTTTGTTAAAAATGGCAGTATATTAATTTTTGAAAAGCTGTATATTTTGAAAACGATGACGGCATTCAACTTAATTTTTGAGATTTGAAATATTGCTTTAGCTAAATAATCGATAGGTTGAAAAATTTCGATGCAATGTCAAAAAACATTTTATTTTTAATTTATCTTTATTGATAAATCTCAAACAAATTGACCGATTTTGATTAAATTAACGATATTTGACGCAGTTTTTAAAGAAGAAAAGCTGATAAGATTTTTAAGTCAATCGGTGAATTAATATGAAAGCTATTTAAAAAAACTAAGTAAGTTTGTTAATACGACGTAATTTTAATATTTGAAAAGCTATAAGTTTTGAGAATTAGATTCGATTTGGATTTTTTTAGTACTAAAATATCGTAGAATACAAAAAAATGATTGGTCGAAAAATTTCGAAGCTATGTCGCAAAAACACTTTTTTCAAAATTTTTCGTCAACGATTACTCCCAAACGAATAAACCGATTTTGATGCAATTTATGTATTAGACGTAGTTTTTTGAGGAATAGAGCTGATTAGTTTTTGTACTCGTACATAAATCTGGAAGAAATATTTAAAAATGTCTGTTTCGACAAAATTTTTTTTGGTGTTTTTTCGAAATTTCCCAAAATCGCCTGGATCGAATCGGTTCAAATTTTCAAGAAGGCTAAGTTGAGCGGAATCCAATCGAATGCCAACAACCGCGTTTCGATCGGCCCAGTCGTTCAAGTTATGAGATGTTTACATACACACATACACACACACACATAGTCAACTTAGTCATCTATTATCTTATATATATTTTTTTATCATACAATAACAAAGAAGCAGATATTTATTCTAATATAACCATCTAATTATATAAACTAGGAAAATATTACTTGCGCGTTGCTATAGTATATTTAGTAGGGTTGGAAAGCCTCCTTTGTAGAAAAGACCATTTGCCACTTTGCCAGTCAGTACAATCATGGCTACTAAGTACTAGGTCATAGATATCTGCACTCTCAACCACCACTCTGTTAGGCATCTACTCCATTTGCTGTCACTACGTCTAGCCAAGTATCCGGCCTATCGCCACTGGAGTTTTTTTTTAAATACGGTGATGGATTTCAACCATTTAGCTCCTTCTACGGATCTCGAGGTTCATATATCGTAGAACATATGATGTTGATCTGTTTTCTGTGTGCTTCTATATAAATGAATATAGTTTGGGTTGGTTTAGTTGCTTTTTAGTTTGGTGGCTATTTTAAAATATAATTTAAGTTTTGTTTCTAATGACAAAGTTTTTGCAGTCTGTCTAACTGCTTCACATTAAACACGAAGGTTGCAAGTTTGTTTATATCATATAAATATAAGGTCGGGTAGTATGCAGGTATTCAATAATTTGGTTTTATTTTTATACTTTTTTCTGTCTTATATCTGTAAAGTCCCAGTACCTTGCTTAGTGCGTTCTACTTTTTGCAGTATCTTTTTGAGTTATTAGTTGTGCCAGACACATATATACAGACATACTGACGTCATCGTGAAAATAGTTGGAAAAGATTCCTAAGACTTCAAAACATGGACATCTGAGTATGGGATTTGTATAGCGCCACCTAGTGGTAAACGTGAGAAACCAGTTTACCACTAGGTGGCGCTGTACAAATCACATACAAATTCCTAGTAAACTCGAAACGCACTCACGATCGAATGCGAAAAGAAAAACTCACACTTAGCACTCTGGTGAAACTCGATTTTCGAAATTCGGGGTAAAATCAGTAACTTCCTTATTTACGAGTACATACGTAGTGGTAAGTTAAAAAAGCTACGTCGGAGGTCGTTTTAACAGTTAAAATCGAATGAAATTTTTAAAAGTTGAAAAAAAAGCGCTCCCGAGAAAGTCAAGCGGTTTGATTCAAATTTTAAACACGTAGATTTTGGTTTGACTCAAACCATTTTGATCGTTTACATAGCTAGTTTGTAAGGTTTGTCCAACATCTAGATAAGATAAGATAGTATTTATTAGTACCACATTTTTACATAATCTGTTACAGCACACAATATACAATATTAAAATTTATTAGTTTACAAGTAGAAAGGAACAAGTTAAAAACTAAAACAAGTAACCAATGTAAACTTATTCTACTTTTTTTTATAAGTGATGTGATACCAAAAGGATGCTCATCTCAGCATACCCCATAGCAATATTTGCTATAACACTGATTTTCAGTGAGTCCTCTATGATGCGCCCACGAGACGGTCAAAAAAGGAAACTTAGTGCTTTGTTTTAGTGTTTATATATAAAAAGTAAAAGTCAGGACAAAAGTAAAAGTCTACGCGCTTGTTTGATGAATTTACATATTTTTGTTGTGTTTGACGCGTCGTTTGACCGTGTTCCGACGTGCTTGATCAAACATGGCTCAGTTTGCACTATATTTTGTAATGTGAGGTTGTGTGTGGTGAAGATGTCAGACGAAGAACTTTTTTGTACATTGAGGGCAATTGACTATTTATTTACGTTACAACACTGTTTATGGCGGCGTGTAGAACCAAACTGTGAAAAATATGTCCATTTTAAAATAATCTTGTCATATTTTGAACGTTTAAGCAAGTTTACAAAGAGTTTGAATGGAGCAATGAAATTACATGCACCCTAAAAGTGTGAATAGCAATCGTAGAAAGTGGTGAAAGTAATGGATTGCTAATATTGGCTAAATCTCGCAAGTTGGCACCCCTAACCGCTACATAAGCCTACATTCGTCTTTTCAAAGGCTATTCGTAGGGTCCCCGAGGATCCGTAGAAGCGAGCATTGCTTGTGAGAATATGTAATGAAATTGACGTTGAACTGATTTATGGTTTCTAAAGGAAAATATCTGTGGCAGTATATTTTTATTAAAAAATCGTTTATCAGTTTTATATCTACATGGCAAATAAAATACAATTATTATATTTATTTTTCTTTACATTTTTCCTCGTATTGCATAAACTTTTTGTATTTCATAAGACAGTAAAAAATTGATGGCTATTCCGATAGAGAGGGCATTGCAATAGCCTTGATAACAAAAAATAAAAATCTTAATGTTGCGTTGCCATCTATTGTAGTAAAAAATGAATCTAATGCTACAGAAAAAAGGCGGAGTCATTTCTGTTTGTCAATTTGACAAAAAATAAAATAAGGTGACAGCACGGGGTGAGAGGTAGAAACTTTAGCAAGTTTGAAGGAAGAATTAATAAAGTCAAACTGGTTCAATTGTAGTATCCAACATTCAGCTATTTCGATAGAAAGAGCATTGCAATAGCCTTGCTAATAGACATTAAGAACCTTAATAACGCGTTGCCAGTACTGTGATCTATGTATAAGTTTACCGGCTACTTAACACCTACTCACCATAAAGCCTAGTTCGCATTATATCAATATTTTTTATTTGTTATTTGGTAATTATTTTAGTACGTAGCTAAAACAATCGGTTTTGTTGAGTTTGAAACACTTTGGTTGAGTGCAGATCACAAGTATATTATATATATATGCAGATCACAAGTATAATCGATAAGCAAGTACAATTCAACTAATAAACTCGACTGAAACGAGAAGTTTGCACTTGTTTAGTCGGTAAGCCATTAAGGGGACAACTCGCCTTAGAAAATAGAACTAAATGGATAGGCTTGAATACATTATGCCCTCATCTACTCGACAAAATTTTTGATATTCAAACATGTTGCTACTAAATTACTAGCTACTCTACTAAAATACTAGCCAGGTCAGAACAATGCTTAATCCAAAACATGCTAGTCACAAATACTGACACTATTGTGGCAGGTTAAGATATGGTGGTAGTACTATACTGTTACATAGGTACTAGATGTAATTGTGACTGCTCCCTACTGTTTAGTTTTCAATTTTCCAGTTCACTTAGATACTGAAGAAGTAAGATTGCAATGCTATCTACTGAAGTAAAAAATGAATAATAAGATGACAGGAAGAAACTGTAGAAGTTTGAAATCAGAATTATTAAATACAAACCAGTTTGCTTGCAGCATCAAACATTCGCGTTACTAATAAGTTGGACTATTTGCGCCTCGTAGCTTTATTGGTCAGCGCACACCAAGAGCAGAGCAGAATAGAGCATGTTCTGAGGGTACGGAAAAATTAACCTTCTGAAAAATTTTTTACATTGCAAAATTAAATTAACGTCCAAATTTTATGCCCAACCATGCTTTAGCTTGCAGGATGCATGCTCGAGGCGCCCGAGCTCCGCCGCGTGCCGCACGGCGCTCGCGTGGTTTTTTGATTTGAATTAACTTAGGAAGTCTTCATTTTTATGACTATTATATATAAGTTAAAATACGAAAATTTTGAAATTCTAGTAAATTTACTAAGCCAGCAAAATCCAAAAACACAATACGTAGCATTTCTGTTGAGGAACTACTTATCTTTGTTTAAGGTTAGTAAAAAAAACTCATACCTAATTTATATAGTTATATTTTCAAAAAGTCTTAATATACGTAGCTATATTTTTTACTAGCTAATAAGTCACTAATTCGTATTGTGTTTTTAGATTTGCATGCGTAGCAAATTAGCTAAAATTACAAAATTTTTGTAGTTTAACTTATAATCCTAAAAATGAACACCTTTTATGGTAATTTCTTACGCAATACCTTTTTCTCTACTTTGCCTTATTTGTCTTATTTTATTTAGATATTCTTCATGTTCCTTTTCCTCTGCCAAAAAAGGAATAATTACTAAGTCCTAATCAATCACATTTAACACGTCTGCCAATATCCTGGCCAACACCCTAGCGACTCAGAACGTTTCTAACGGAGCCTGCTCACGCAGGCGCGAGTATGCCGCCTGCATGGTCGAGCAGTCTAAATTTTGCTTTAGCATACGCGAGCATTTTGCAGTTCGGTATGCGCTGACCGTGTGTCATATTAGCTTTTGCCCGAGGCTTCGCTCTCGTTAAATGGGAAAAAGGGGTTAGAAATAGACAAAATGTAGCCTACGTCACTCTCTATCCCTTCAACTATCTCCACTTAAAAAATCGCGCAAATCGTTCCTCCGTTTTGCCGTGAAAGACAGACAAACAAACACACACATACACGTTCTTATTTAAAATATTAATATGGATGTGTAATCAAAAAAGTTTTGAATCCTTGGCGAACAATGTTGTTTTCTGGAATGTAAAGTAATCTAACTTATCCACGTATCTGTAAGTCACAAAATTCATCTAAATTCGCCTAGTCGTTTCAGTGTGAAAAAGTAACAAACAGAGAAGCACACACACAAAGTTTAGAACTTTATGCGGACGAAATTGTAATAGAACATGAAATTCTTGATATAAACCTCGCCTATACGTAAATAGAAATGCGAGATATTAAACGAGACCTTTTTTACGATCGGCAGTGCTTCTTGAAACATGACACTAGGGGACAATGGTGGCGTGTTTAACTATAGCTGAGTACGACCGGCAGCTATCGTGTCTCGGCACATCTATTAAGCTGATGGGTATTATGTTACCTTTCTTCTTCTACTTATTGAACGGTAATAATAAAGTTAAACCTTCCTTTTAGGGATCGCTTAAACCTAAACTATCTTGGTATGTGTAATTTCTGTTTTTTTGCAGATTTTTATAGACAGGCGTCAATTATTAAGTAACATGCAAAATATTTTTTAAGTTGTAAATAAAATAATTATATCCTCACGTCGGTTCCATTGCGAGGAAGACAGAATGAACTAAAAGTCAACATACACTCCGACGTTATGATGAGATGGTGATCCCATCGACGCATTTTATCCAGCTGTAACGACAATGGCTTGTTTCATGCGATAATAAGGATTTCTAGTTAAAAGTTCTCATCCCAGATACAGAGGTGATCACACAGGTTTTGAGTTGCTATGAACTTTTTTCAAAAAACCGTAATGACTTTTATTTCTCAACCGGACTTTTATTTCTTTTATTTGTCGAAAATGAGACCTTATAATGTGAATCAAATAGGCTTAAAATTGGATTATTTGATTGATAACGGGAAAGATGAAGTGAAATAATTTAGAAACTAATACTAGAAAAAACGTAATTTAGAAAATAATACAAATTTTTAATATATAAAAGTACTGGTATAGTTATTAAGAAAAATATCCTCTATTTATCTAACTCTGGACTACGAGACAGTCAAATTAATTAATACGTCCTTTCTATAATGTACATATATTTAAACTTAAATAATATACATTTAAACTAAATACTGTGGGTACTGGGTTAAATATAATTATTATCAGTTACTGTATTAAAAAATACTTATTTCTGAATTTTCTCCAAAGCGAAACTTGTTATGTAGATTAGTCATATTATTAACATTTCTATGATGTTTATAAATGAAGAAAAGAAGAGTTTTGTAGTATCTCAGTTACAGCTTAAAAAGATAAATATGTAATAACTCTTTAAATAAATGATTTACACTTTAACGAGGACACTTTATAAAAAAATATATTATCTTCCCTACCAATCAATTTAGCCTTAAAAGGGACGAACTTGAAGTAAAGCATTGTCACTTATACCGTTATGTCATAGATACCATTTTGATCTAACTTTTAGATGGCATTGGATAGCAAATAAGAACCAGAAAAGCTGGTATCATGGGCGTACCGAAGGGGAGGCAAGGAGGGGCAGCTGCCCCCCCTGAAATCTATTTACTTCTCTACTAGCTATCTACTGTTGTAGATGTAAAGATAAAAATAGTCTTAAAATATTACGGTTGCCCCCCCTTGCCATGGCTGGTATAGCTGGTTTCAATTACAACTTGCATAAAAAATGCTGTTATATAATTGAATGTTGTAGGTACATTTATTAATAACAACCATGTATGGATTTGGCTGCGAATTAAAAAATTTAAATTAAAAAAGCATAGTGTGTAGGAAATATAAAAAGAGTCTTCGAGTTTCAAAAGGTACTAAGGTAGGTGATTAAATTCCTTGATTTTTTTAGATATCATAAGATACTAAATAAAGAGGTGGCTATCCCAAAAAGTATACATAAAAAATATTTTTATATTATAAGATAGCAAACAAGCAGATGGGTCTCGTGATGAAAAGAGTCAACTATCGCCTATAGACACTAAAATGTTAATGGTGCATTGCTATCTTGTCACGAGGTCTAATGCCACGACTGAAACACGACAGTGACAAGGATTGACGCTATTGCGGCAGGAGTAGGTAAGAGCGGTTATATAAAACTCGGGCAAGACTCTGCAATTTAATACACACCACGAGAACTTAGTATTGTATGTATTTCTCGGTTTGGATTTTTCGCTTTTATGTAATGTAAGGAGAAGTATAATTAAATACAAGTTAAAAATTGTTTATGATAATAACAAGCACCCTGATAATTATTAGATTGTTGTATTATATATAATAACAATTAGTTCATCCGCACTTCCAATTATATTGTAGTCTGTATTCTGTGCAAAAAACTTAATTTACATGTTAAAAACATGTAAGCTAATTAAACAAATCTCAGTTACTTATAATACGCCATCCCATCACCCGAATTCGAAAAATAGTCAATATTTTATGTACCTATCTAAAACTCAGTTTAATGGGAATATAGATTGCATTAAGGTTCCTATAGCTATTTTAAAGCTTGGCTTTAAGTAATTAATTTTAAACTAATTAACGCTTGCTTAAAACTACGAGTGGAAATATAAAGTTAAAACAAGTTGATTATTACAAACTATGGAACAGAAACGTAAAATACTCGTTGAATTGAGTCAAAAGTAAGTTGTGCAATTGGAACTTTATGAATACGGAATAATCAATACAAAAGTTCGTAGCCGTAGTAGAAGCGTAGCGGCTTTCATGTACAACTTCGACCCTGTTCGACCCCTTTATAAGCTGTCTTCAATTCTATTCAGTTCTAACAACTTCTAACATCGAACTTCGTTTCACATGTTTCCTCGTACAGAAAATTTCATTTGACTTGTGTAACAACGTCAGTTCGCGTACGTCGTTCGAGGTAAAAATGTCAATAAACCTTAAATCTACGCCTGTCTCGTAGACAATATAGCATTGTGGACTTTGAAACCGCTCGTCTTCACAACGAAATGGCTGTATAGCGCCAGAGATCGTAACTTATTTCCATTGGGTGTTTAATTTAATACGATTGTTATATGTATATTTACAGAAATCAGATCCCAGTTAAAAAAAGAAATCATTATAGTGGTAATGAATTTCTTCTTCAACTTCTACTTCAAAAATGTTAATACTGTTTTGCTCGTCTAGCAATATTTATCTGTATAATATATAAAAAGAAGGTCCTGACTCACTGATATACAACGTTCAGACTAAGCTCAATGGACCAATAAGGCTGAAATATTTCTCAAGGGTTGTTCTTATAGTGTATACGAGGAATAAAACAGGATTTTTCAGAATTTATTGATAAGATGTTGAAATAGGGGGTAAAATAATGCATGAAATTTCTTTTACTGAATGGCTAGTCTATATATAAATAAAAATGAATCGCTGAAATGTTAGTAAACTCTTTGGAATAAATGCCCCAAATGTTGTTACAGTACCCGGCGATAAATATTGCACATCGAACTTTGGAAAGAGACAATCGGATAATTTCGGCTTCGTAAAGCGTTATCTCTGTCCCACACTACCTATGTGACGTTTAGTCAGTCGTTGTTCAAGTACGATAGAGTGCAGTCGCGTCCCGAAAAAAAATATATATTTAGAGTTGATAACACCCACAAATTTAAATAATTTAAAGTTGTAATATGGCATCTTTCGGAAAAAGAGGGAAACCTTTACGAGGTCAGTCACGTGAAATTATCTACAATGTTTATAAATACTTTGTAAGCGAAGCTGATAGATTTAAAAAAAAGTAGATGAAAATGTAAGTTGTTATTTTAAGAAGATTCAAGAGCGAGTTGCAAATGCCACTGGAATTTCAAGAAGAACTTTGAACAATATATTAAACGAAGTCAGTACTGAAACACATTCGACTGAAATTAAGTTCAGCACTCCAAAAAAAGGGAGACCAAAAAAGCAATTTCGTTTGGATATGGACGATTTTGATAACGATGTTGTTCGAAGAATGGTGTATGATTTTCACTTACGATTTAATGAACTGCCAACAATAAAATCATTAAAAGCTTAGTTATCTGAAGCTATTAATTACAATGGGTCTGAAAAAACGTTGAGAAAAATACTTCATGACATGGGATTTCAGTTCACTAAAATGGAAGATAATCGAAAAATTCTAATGGAAAAGCACGACGTTAGTCTCAAACGAATGGAATACCTTGATAAAATACGCAAATTGGTTAACCAATTAATCCCAAATATACCCAGTGATTCTGTTCTAGTTATCGACAACGCACCCTATCACAACAAGTATGTTGAGAGACCCCCCAACTCAAACACCATTAAACGGGAAATGATCAACTGGTTAAACAGACATGAAATTCCAGTTGATCCAAAATTAACAAAAACCCAGATTTACGCTATTATATGTCAGCACAAGGAGAGGTATACAGAGTTTTCTGTGGACAAAATACTTGCCGAACATGGGCACACTGTGTTGCGATTGCCACCATATCATCCGGATTTTAATCCAATTGAAAATATATGGTCTCAACTGAAAGGCTATGTAGCCTCTAGAAATGTGGGTATGAACTTAACTACAGTAAAAACATTATTGACTGAAAAAGTAAACATGATCGGCGCTGAAGAGTGGAAAAAGGTTTGCGATCATGCAATCAAATGTGAGAATGAATATAGAAGCATTCAACACAGTTTAGACAATTACACTGATAGATTAGTAATAAATACGGCTGATAGTGACAGTGATATTGACCTCTTTGAGAGCACAGATAGTGAAATGGAAGTAATTGAGAATTAGAATTATTATTATTTTTATTGCAATGTCTCATTTTAGCAATAGGTATAATGGTGTTTATTATGTACACTAAAGCTGTAATGTTCCAAAATAATTAAATACGTAAACATAATGTAAAAATGTTTTTTTATTTTATTTTACCCCAACCTAAAGCCATCACTTATAGAAAAATTAGTGTATTTTATACAAAGAATAAAAATATCAAAAGAAGCAAATCATACTTGTTTTAACAGCTCCTAATAGGTACCGGACTGTTTGTATTTTGTGCGACAGAGATAACGCTCTACGAAGCCGAAATTAGCCGATTGTCTCTTTCCAAAGGTCGATGTGCAATATTTATCGCCGGGTACTGTAGTTATTGTTAGGTTTATACGAAAGAAAATATTTAAGAATAGTACAGGCAAATCTTAAAAATCTTATTATATGGAAAGTGGCCGAGTGAGTGAGACATAAGATATTTTCAATATATTACTATAAAGAATGATCGAGTTATTTATATAAAATAGGCTCGTTGACTAAATTTAAAAAACCGTTTACTACTTTACCTTATTAGGTAAAGTAGTAAACGGTTTAAACGGTAAAAGTAGTAAAAGGTAACCAAAAAAAATTATTTATTTTCTAAATATCGTACATTTATAATAAAAATTTCGCGTTTTAAAATTAAAATTTATTGCGGACATACTCTAGACTGCTATGGTGTGTAAATAACATCAAGCTGTAGTCATACAACATTACGTATACTCTGTGGTTTCTATGAAAATGTCAAAAACAATATGACGTTATATTAATTACGGTCTGACGTAACACTTCCAGATTTGCGTTTAGTGTCACATGTCTTAACAAAAAACTAACATTATATTTTATCTCCATATCATAATACTTAATCATTACAAACTATAATATATCTAATTCATTCTTAGCGGAAACAAGCCTATTGTGATTCTAAAAAGTATTTTCACGCCCGTATCCCCGAAGACTCAGGCAGAGGTACAACAATTGCATCCACGATTAGTCTAAGATACTTAAGTCCCACAATGTGATAGGTAGCAAGTCTGTCACCAACCGGGTACTTATCCAATCCCGGAGAAAGTTTTTATCAGAAAACTGAAAAAACACGTTTTTTAGATAGATAGATAGATAGATAGATAGATATATTTTATTTGCATGAAAATGGGTTACAGTTAATAGGTGTTACAGCTTTTTCAGAACGCCATAATCTACCGGCAATTCCGGTGTGCAAATACATAATATTACAATCTAATTAATTATAATTAATAATTACATTTTATAAATCTAAGTTCACAATTTATCTTTACAATTTACTTACAACTAAACTCATAAAATCAATACAAGAAAAAAAAAAATGTCCCATCACATGTTATTATTAATTTATACCTGATAATCCATCTTTAGTTTTTAGTTGCCCGACCCGGAAATCGAACCCGGAATCTAATGTGATAAAAACCTACACCGCACTACTAGACCACAGAGGGGATAGCTCTATTTATTTTAAAATGATCGTACTGTAAATGATAGATTTTGTCTCATGTTTTTATTAGGTAGACCATCCGTATGAGGCCGAGGCAGGCAGTTAGTTATAAAATATTTTATATGCAGTTTCACAAAATAAAAAAATAGTTATTGTAAAAAAATTGGTAGCTTAATACAAACATATATAAGTCATTATTTTATATTGATACATAAATTTAAAAATATTTGCTTGATTTAAGGAGAAGTTGCCCAATTTTAGTACTAAAATAAGGCACTTTGTGTAAAAACACACACAGTGTGTAAAAAAAGCCCTGTCAGTGTGTAAAAAAATTGGTAGCTTAATACAAAAATATTTAAGTCATTATTTTATATTGATACATAAATTTAAAAATATTTGCTTGATTTAAGGAGAAGTTGCCCAATTTTAGTACTAAAATAAGGCACTTTGAATTACGATATTTTTCTTATTTTAATAAAAATAATTATTTTACTATTTTTTTGATAATGTCATTGATCTACCTATGTACCTTTTTCGGATCGGACAGGGTTTTATTTACAACCTGTATAACGAATATAATATAACGAAGCAGTATTTTATACTGGGTGATATTTGTAGAGCCGATAGCTCTTCGAATATAATGCCTATAAAACATTTTATGCTACTACTTTTGTTTACTTCAAAGTGAGAGGGTTTCGATGACACAAAATGTGGGGCGTCGGTCGGGAAAAACAATTGTGGTGTTCTTTTCTTGTGTTTAAATAACCGTTTTCTGGAGAGCTTTGTTTGTTTTAAATGTCTTGCTCATGAATAAAAAGATCTTAGATTGTTTCGTGGGACGAACTTTCTTATATATTCGGATAAAGCGTTCTTTTTTCATTTAAAATTAAAAATAAATAAATTTTCGTATACTGTATATTTGTGATTAAATTATTTTATAGCTGTTTATCATTTTATGATAAAAGGCTTATAATAATTGGATATATTTTATTAAAAACAGATATGAAAAACAATTATAACAAAATAAGAATTCTGATAAACAGATAAGAACAGGTTTACATCTCAACTAGTAACGCACGTACTTAGAATAGTAGCCATTTAGATTGATAGTCTATTTTTTGAGTAATTCAATAATTTCTTTCATTTTCAGTCGTCATTTCAACGTCATTGTCTACGTTGTTGGAGCTAACACTTTCCGTTGTCCTTATCGAACAAACAATAACTTATTAAGAACATTTATCTTGTACCCCGTCTAAAAATCTGTTCGAGTTTTAACGATATTTCAAGAAATTATACATATCCGAAACTATTGCAAAATCTTCCGGTATGACTTAAGCACCATGCATCAATATCTTCTGTACTGTAGGTGACGTAACGCCTCATGTAAGTCTTGACCCTTTTAAGGAATAGGCCATCTATCTTAATGCCAGGCAGGCGTAATAATCGAATGATTAGCCTAACATGTTACTACTATTGTGAACACGAAATGGTAGAGATCTGCAACGTCTTACCCGGATTCGGTACTACCGCCTTACCTATTCCTGCTGCAAGAGTGTCAGTGTTTATCGCTATCGTATTCTGGTTTGTAGTATAATGTAATCGGTAAACTTATGCATGTGAAGATTCAATCCTCCACACAGATGGTAACTCATCATTCACATTATTTCACACAGATGGTTACGCACAATTGACATTATTTTAGTATCTATCGGCGATGGTTGTCTCTTTCGATCATGAGAGTTGACTGCTTATGTGCAGAAGAGCTAGCAAGAGCAGAAGGTGATGGTAAGTGATCACCATCGTACATGAACATCCACAATATCAAAGGTCTTGCAGTTGCTTAGCTGGCCTTTTAAGAATGAGTGAACTCTTTTCTTGAAGGTCCCCAAGTCATATCCGTACGGAAACGCTTCCGTCGACAATCAGCTAATTTTGAAAGACTGTTTAATAATTTAAATGTAATTTTACCGTGGAAACGCTCGGTCAAAAACAATTTGTCGTTTTACTACGGTGTGACGGTAATACTTCCAGATTTGCGTCCACAGTCACGTGACTTTTTGCCTATTTTTGCTGAAAATTATGTCCAAAAGATATTATTAATTATTATCTTTTAAAATAAGTATTTTAGTTTTTGTTATCTCCATATCATAATCATTCATTAGAAACTAAAATATATTTGACTCATTTTTATTGGAAATAAGTCTATTTTTAGGAATCCTTAAAGGAACAGTGCTAGGTAAACAGTGCTGAGAAAAACGGACGGTTGTGGATTACTAGATATAGAGATAGTGAGAGTGGAACATCAAATTTTGCCAATCTATACCATGTAAAAAAAAATGTAAAAAATATTCCACTTCTCTATTATCATCTTCATAGGTACACTCATAAATAATTTTCTGTAAAGCGGGTAATTCGTATGTTCTTATTTCGTTGTATAAAATTATTTAATCAATTTTTATTTTCGACTTGTTTTAAAGTGAGCTTCATTCATTTTACTTTACCCTTTATCATCTTCATACGCCTACAAAGTACTTTCTTTCTATTTGTATATTTCCGGTAAACGGATTATTTCTGTACTTTTATTTCGTACTAGCTGTTGCCCACGACTTCGTTCGCGCGGACTTCGTTTACTCCGCACAGCTCCTCTCCCGTGGGTTATAGCGTGATAATATGTAGCCTATATGTTGAACCGACCTGTTAGTAATATTCATGCAAAATTTAAAGTAAATCCATGCAGTACTTTTTGAGTTTACCCCGGATATACATACAGACAAACAGACAAACACACAAAAATTCTAAAAACTATATTTTTGGCTTTGATATCGATTGTAGATCATGCCCCAAGTATTCTTTTAAAAAAATATTCAATGTACAGTTTTGACTTTACTACGATTTTATTATATGTATAGATTATAAAATGATTTCATCAACTTTTTAATTTCCCCTTTATCAAACAAAAGAGACCTTTATTCAATTTATTACACTTACCCATTATAATCTACAAACACTGAGAAAAAAAATATTTTTTCTATTTGTACGTTTCCGTAAAACGTTCAAATAGAAAGCTTTGATCTAAAAGAAGAAAGAGTAAAGTTGTCTTTACATATATATATATATATATATATATATATATATATATATATATATATATATATATATATATATATATATATATATATATATATATATATATCTATCTATCTATCTAAAACAACTCTATCTTTTTATAAAACCGCATCAAAATCCGTTGCGTAGTTTTAAAGTTTTAAAGATGTAAGCATACACGAGGACACACAGCGGAAAGCGCCTTTGTTTTAAACTATGTAGTGATAAAGCAAGTGAAACATAAAAACCGATTAAATAATCGCAGTGCTAAGTAATTATATAAAAGTGATCTCTATTTAGTTTATTACATCCGCTCATTGTCATCCTTATCACAATTAATTATTACTTATTACACTCACCCATTGAAGTTTTTATACGTGCACAAAATATTTCTTTTTGCTAAAACATTAGTCAGTGGCTAAAACGGTTAATTCAAATAATCTTGTTTCGTTGTAGAAATATCTGGTGTTATAATTTTGCTTACTCGACGGTAAAACTATACTTTATAGCGAACACTTCTAGTATATTTGTATGGTTGCTCCGAAAAGTCTCCAACGATTTTGATGAAATTTTTGTATTTAGATAGTATTTATCTCGGTAAGTGCCATCTCCATAGTAATCCGTTTTCACATGAAAGTATATCATCCGAGCGAAGCTTGGTTGCCAAGCTAGTTATTTATTGACTACTAGCTGCACCCTGCAGCCCGCTGCATTATAAAAGGTTTTGGTCGATCCCCGGGAACAACTTAATATTCTGGGATAACAAGTATCCTATATAATATTCGAGGTCATCATCGACATGTATTATAAATTTTCATCCAAATCGGCTTTTGCGTGATTGAGTAACAAATACCCAAAATAATATGTGTTTTATATAACCTACATACCTATAAACACCAAATAATATACGTTATTATTTTTAAGAATTTTATTTTGTGTACAATAAAGTGTTAAAAATAAATAAATACTCATACATCCAAACATCCAAACTTTCGCATTTATGATATTAATATAGACTAGCGATCACCTGTGACCGAAATTCGACCATAGACTAAACAATAAAATCTCTTAAGTTTGAGAACTGACTTTAGCCTTAAAAATTTGTATACATGTGGTATAATATCATGTATGTCACATGAATGTAGTGTGTGTAATATTTTTATTATTTTCTGATGCATTTTATTTAAAAATATTAGATTGCTGCAGTCCTCCGCAATGTAAACATTAATCGTGTCAAATTTCATACTTCCAGTTTTCTTAAAAAGGGGTCCAAAGTTTTTACTTCAAGTATTCATATACAGATTAACGTGGTAAACTGTAACATGTAACCCATTCTATTGTTTTTAGAATCCATCCTTTTTACAGTAAAGGGGAGCTACGTACTACGTTATACATTATATGGATTTTGACTTATTTGCATTATATATAAACTATTATTTCTTGCGATGCATAGAAAAAACAATACATTTGTTTATGTCATTATATGTCATATGCAGGTGCCGGTGGCGGCATGCTGGGCGCGCGGCTCAAGTCATGGATGGAAGCGCAGCTGGGGCGGGCCAAGAAACGTAAACAAAAGCAAGTGAGACCGACAACAGCACCTGCCACGGGCCCTATTCATCCGCCGCATTTGTCGTCCCCGGAGAGCGCGTACAGTACAGGGTATTCAACAGACGGCACCTCACCAGGGACAGCGACCGCGCCGCCCGCCGCTCCGCTTGTCGCACCTCCGCCACCGCCTGCGCCACCCACTACTCACCTTTATCACGAACCGGCAAGGGTAATTTTATTTATTTGTTTGTTTAGTAATAAGTTATAAGAAAATGCATTGAAATATATTTTGTTTGTAATATGGGTGATACAAGTTACTAAAATAAATCTAACATACCAGCATATTCTATCGTGATATGGTATACAAATACTTAAAAATTATCATTTGTTACATATCACATATAAATTAACCATGGCATTAAGTTTAAAATTTTAATGTCAAAATTTAATTATAATTGTTAATGAAATTGTTAGAAATTACATAACTTTCATCAAAGAAAGTGTCAAAAAAAATTAAAGCAAACTTTATGTAATATGATGTCAAGGATACAAGTCAACAATTGTTATAATAAGAAAATAGCGTTATATTAATTATTTCAGTGGTAAATGCTAGAATTCAATTTGAATAATCTATGCTTAACATATTTTTAAAAGTCAAAGAAACGAAAAACATTACATGAGTAGATATATAAATTCACATGAGTATGTCAAGAACACTAGTCAACAATAAAAATGGAAATTTCATTATAACAATAAATTAAAAAATATTAAATATTAATACTCATATTATTATTATTCGACCGGCGTTGGTCGAGTGGTTAGCGACCCTGACTACGCAATCGTCGGAGCTCGGGTTAAATTAAATTAAATTTCTTTATTTGCCTGAAATAGGGTAACAAGATCTCTTAACTTATATTAGTGCACAAGCCAATTTCGCTATAGATAGCATGCAAATTTGTTGTTTTAATATATTAATTTATACTTAAAATTAAATATTTATTTTTCCTATTAAATAATACCTTCTCATACACAATAATCTATATTTAGTTCGATTGCCGATGGGGACAAGCATTTGTGTGATGAGCATAAATGTTTGTATTTCCGGGGTTGGGTGTTTATTATGTATGTAAAAGTATTTATAAAAAGTATATATATATATATATATATATATATATATATATATATATATATATAAAAGTATTTTTAAACGTATTCCTACGTATTAGTATCATTGACTAACATCCATAACACAAGCAAATAATTTGCTTACTTTGGGGTTAGATCAGTAAGTGTAATTTGTCCCGTGAATATTTATTATTTATTTATTTATTATTATTATTATTATTATGAATATTTATTCATTAAATTGAACTAGAAATTATTGATTTTAACGGAAGTTGAATTTAGGTATTCCTGAACTGAATACAATTTTTTTTCTTATAACCACTGGTGAAACTGCTTTTTAAATTGTTTATATTTTAAGTGGACAAGAACTATCGTCAATTCGTAGTATATTTTGATTGCCATACAGTATGTTTAGAATTTTATCATCCGTGTTTAATAAAAGATGTTCTTATTACGTCCAGCGTTGGCGTTGACCACATGAGGTCTCGGGTTCGATTCCCGGGTCGGGCACTTAAAAAGTGTTTTTTCAGTTTTAGTTGCCCGGGATTGGAAAGTGCCTGGTTGGCGATAGGCTTGCCACCTATCACATTTGTGGGACCAAGTATATTTGGTTATTCGTGGGTGCACTTGTTGTACCTCTACCTACCCCCTTCGGGGATACGGGCGTGAAGATAATTTTTTTTTGCAAGTTTCAAACGCTACTCTTTTCTGTATATGAAATGTCCAAATCTAGAACAGCTTACCTCACGCAGTTTTTCCGGATAGCCTTGAGATTGGAATTTTTAAGAGGAGGGTCAATAATATTCATAGAAGCCGGCATCACATTGGCAACTAACTTTTTGTGTTGCAAATGTTCATGGACAGTGGTGACCGCTTTAAATCAGGTGGGCCACTTGCACAAAAAAACACTACTTTAATTCAATCTTACCATATATTGGTGTATAGGGAGATAGATATGCCCTTGAAAACCATAAGGATGTCAGTAGCTGATGAGATAGTTGACCACTTGAAGTGTAATTCTATCTGATTTAAAGCTTGTTGCAAACTTATATTCGACTTTAGAGTGAAAAGTAAAAATTTTGGTAGCAAATATTTAATGGGTGGGTTAAATTGCATTAGTTGTGTAATATAGGGAGCGTCAATTGTACTGGAATTGGATTGTTTTATACATGTTTATCTATATATATATATATATATATATATATATATATATATATATATATATATATATATATATATATATTTATATATATATATATATATATATATATATATATATATATATATATATATATATATATATATATATATATATATATATTAGTTGTTATTATATATTTGTTTAAGGGGTTATAAGGAATTCAAAGTTTTTTCTTTATAATTTTAAGTTTACATAAATTTTGATTTGTTATTTTTTATATATCATAAGATAGCGAATTACAACCTCCTGATGGAAAGGGAAACCATCACCTATAGATAACAAAGATATTAATGGTGTGTTGCTATCCATGTGGCGGGATGGCAATGAAATACTTACTATCTATCCAAACCAGAACACGACAAGTATTGACGCTATTGTAGCAGAAATAGGTAAGGTAGTGGTATCAAATACCCGAACGAGACATTGCAGAACTCTACCACCCAGTAGTCACGGCGATAGTGAAACGTATAACCAAACGGTCTGCTTTTACGATCCGGCTGACAGAACTTTAAAAGAATTCTTCAAAGGAGCGTCGTATTGGAGGAGGAGGAGGAGGGATCTATTGGATTTTGTAGATTAAATTATAGGAAAAATAAAAGGTTATATAAAGTTTTTCATTTCAAAATTGTCTGTCCATAATCAAAAATTTCAAATCAAATAAACATATATAAATTGAAATTATGCCAAATAGGCTAGCCCCTAGACTGCGAGCAACAAAAATATGGTGTAACAGAGTATGTTACTAACATTAATTAACCCAAAAATTGCCTAACTAAAACAAACTAACTAATCAAAAAATTGCGAAAAATTGCGTCAAATACTGCAAATTGTTCTAAAATCAATTTATCCGTTCGGGGATTATCAATGACGAAAATATTCGGCATCACTTCGAAAATTTTAAACCAACTGATTTTGTAGTAAATGTAATTTTCTAGAGCTCAAAAAATCGATCGTCATGTTCAAAATGTATAGCTTTTCAAAAGTTAAAATACTGTCATTTTTAACAAACACTAGATTTTTAAACTCTGAGCTCAAAAATCTATGCTGCCATTTTACTTTGAGCTCAAAATACCTCAATTTAGCGAGAAGTTTCAAATATGGCCTGCAGGGTCAACCGTTAACAGTTTTTTTTTTATTTCATAGAAACAAAAAATCTTTTTATTTATTATATACTATGCTAATACATATATGTACCTACATAAAATAATTATAATTTATAATTATTTTGTATAAACTAAATTTAACTACTAATCACTAAAATTAAACCACATTGCAGATCACATGTATATACACACGCACACTCACACGCAAGCACATGCGTATTAGTAACATTTTAATTGGCTTAGGTATAGCTTTGGGTATTTATTTGATTCTTAAACCAAATGTTACAAATAGCTGTCATCTGAGCTAAATTACTTCTCATTTTTCCGTCCAGTTTTTATGACCCATTGCTCTTAATGACGGTTCAGAGCCTGAACCAGAATTTATTTTTAAACGAGCTGACGAGTATTGATCGAACTCTAGGGTAGCTTTTCACGCGTGCAGCCCTGGCTTTACTTTATTAATTAACTAGACCGGATCAAACTGACGAGGGAAATCTTTATCTGGGATATAGGAACCGATCGGCAACGCTTCGAGTAATTTAGGTAATTTATCTTCATGACAGGAATTGCTCTTACATTACTATTTGATCGTTTATTTGTTTGTTTATCCAGTATTAGACAAGAGAAAATGAAAAACAAATTCTTTTAAGCCGTCTACGCTAGTAGGAGGACTATGTTTTTCGAGTGTATACAGTATATTTGTATGTTTGTAGTGTGTATGTATGTATGTACATATCTTTTGCACGCTTTGTAGTTTATTTAAGCTTGAGAAATGTTTTTATATTCGTCTTTGTGAGAGTGACAATGTGCCATTAACATCTTTGGTGTCTGCAGGCGATGGTTGTTTCTCTCCACCAGGAGAGCTATCGTTTTGTTTGTTATGTTATGATATAAAAAAGGTTATTACTAAGAAAATCAATAATATGATGCTGGTTCATCAAGTGCCGACGATGGAAAGTATTATTTGTAGCTGTAATTATAAAACTTAATATTAATTTAGAAAATTGCGAAAAAATATTCGTGAATCATTATTTATTATTATTTAATAACAATATTTGATTAAAAGTGCAGGAATGTGCAAGAATATTCGTGCCACATATTTGCAAAACAATCATAAGTCATACTATAAGGAAAAGTGATGTTACTTTTAGGGTTCCGTACCCCAAGGGTAAAACGCGACTAAGGGAAAACGGGAACGGGAAAAAATTACTAAGACTCCGCTTCCGTCCGTCCCGTTGTCTGTCATCAGGCTGTGTCTCATGAACCGAGATAGACAGTTGAAATTTTTATAGATGAAATATTTTTGTTGCCGCTGTAACAACAAATATCAAAATTATAAAATAATTAATATTTAAGTGGGGCTCCCATAAAACAAACGTGATTTTTTCTTGATCTTAATAACGACAACTGGGAGACGCTTGAAATATTCACACAATATTTAGTTATATATTCACGTTAAAAATAAATATGTAAGGAAAATAAAATAAATTGAAGGAGACTCCTATATAACACATTGATTTTTCCGTTTTTAGATGATGGTACGGAACCCTTCATGCGCGAATCCGACTGACGACTCCCACTTGGCCGGTTTTATTAGTTATTTTTTCGAAGCAATGTTGTAAAGGTTTTTTAGTAATTAGTATAGTGTAGGTAATAGGTATACCATACAATTTCATGTTATTTTAATGGCGTTATTAAAGTAAGCCCTCTGTAAAGTAAGAGGGCAATACAAAAATTGCGCTCAAATCACCAGATGGTGCTCTGGGCGCGGGTAGTTATACAAGATAACTTGTGGGTGTCAGCATCAGTGCTCTCACTTTACGATCACTGCGCACTATGCTCCCCAAGACAAGGAAGTTGTGATCGTCTACCATTGGGTAATGATGTAACTTCACGGACACATATTGATACCGCGATTAAAGAAACTACTAGCGCCATCTTTTGATGAATGTTCATTTACAATTATAATTCATTTAATAAATTATTGAAAAACTAAATCCAGTAAAGGGATAATTAATTATTGAAAAACTAAATCCAATAAAGAGATTAAAGATCTTTATACATATAAACGAATTTAACCACCGGCTGTTACATAACGAACATTACAAAATAGTGTATAGTCAGTCTCATATGCTGGAGACGCACTTGCGGCTATCGTCCCAAAGTTATATGCGCGCTAAGACACACGTAGTCCGGAATGTTTGCGAAAATAGCCAGTAATAGCCGATCACATCTGCATTTGCCGTGTCATTGCACGAAGCTTTGTGATGATAGACGCAAGTGTGGTATTAAGTAAATTCACTAAGTATGCATCTTTGAGAAAGGTAGCCCAAAAACAGCAGGTGAAGATGAAACACATCGCATTTTATACATTCGGAGGTGGAGAAGTTCGTTCTGGAACATGAAGGCAGGAGTTCGGTAGCCGATCAAACTCAAGCCAAGTGACATATTCGGTTATCTATTTATGACTATTTTGTACTGTTGTAAAATCTGGCTATATTATTTGTTACACTGAATAACCACAGGTATATTATGGTATCACAAAATAACTTTTTTATATCATAAGGTAGAAAACAAGCTGATGGCTCTCCAGATGGAAAGAGAAACCATCGCATATAGATATCAAGGTTGTGATTGGTGCGTTGCTATTCGTGCGACAGTATGGTAATGTCACATTCACAAGTCTAGCTTCTTACCCTCCAAAATAGAACATGATATTGACGCTATTGCGGCAGGAAAAGATACGGCGGTGGTACTAAGTACCCGAGCAAGATAGTGCGTGGCTCTAGCACCTAGTAGTCACAATGAGCCACAATGGTAGTAACACGAGCCAATCGTCTGTCTTTTACGACCTGTCTGGCAGAACGTTATTTGGTCTATTCTTCAAAGGAGCCCGGACCAAAACGAGAGTAAATGTAAATGTCACAATTTAAATTATAGGTGCTTTTTTTTGGGGATCATCCATAATTTTACCGAAATTCTGATCACGATAACCAGATTAAGAAAATAAATTCATAACTATAATAACACTCTTTTAAACAAATAATAGTGAATGCCCATAAAAATCAACAAACAAATGTAATGCTTTAATCAAAGTCAGTTAAAAATACATTGCTAATAATTAGCAATGTATTTTTAACTGACTTTGACTAAAGCATTACATTTGTTTGTTGCTTTTTATTTAAAACCATCATCAACTGACAAAGAGATTGATGTCGGTTTATAGCTACCAAGAGTTTTCTCTTAAAAGAATCTCTATAAAGAATCCGAATTCTTATTATTCAAAAAAGGTCGCTTTCCAATACAGTGCACAGCAGTCTCCTCATTATTATTTACTGGAGGGTTTCAGGATTGTACTGTTAGAATGAAAGCTAAAAAATTTATAACCCATTGCATCTAATAAATTGCCTTCTTCACATTTTTTATGGATTTCCTTATTGTGGGACCAAATTGTTAGGAATAATAAAAACATTCTCCGTGAATTTCAAACTTATTTCTATCTAGTTATCAAATCATTCGAAGATTGCATTCGCTTACAAGAAGATCTTAGATAGACTTACAATATACTGTCATAACCAGAGAGTATGTACGTTAGTACATGACGTTAGTACATACATAGACTAATTATACCACAGATTAGATATATATTTTCGTCTCTGGTAAATATAAGTTTTTGGTCATAACCTAATAATTCATGGTCATAACAATAAACTTCAACTGTTTCTAAACTAAATGTCACTACATTAGTATCACTAAAAATATAAAAGTTACTAAGCGAACATACCTTTTGTGTAACACTTAGTAGATTAAGGAATACAGTTGGACTGCAATCTTCACTTAAATATACACATCGATAGTATTGTTAACAAAGAATTAATTTCACTATTTTATTTGGTAGAGACCTATTGGATTTTGTAGGTTAAGTTATAGGAAAAATAAAAGGTTATATTATGTTTTTAATTTCAATGGTGGGGGAAATCTAAAAAAAATGTTTTAAAAAATCAGTTACATGGAAACACTGAAGCACGTCAGATTAGGCTATGGTGGGTTAATTGCCAGCTAAAATTCAGAAAATCTGACGATTTAATTGTACCGTAAGGGAGTGGGGGTCACAAAGTTGCAACTTTGTGACCCCTATGTCTAAAAGAAAATTCAGACGCGCAGACAGTCTGAATTTTCATTTATTATCGCGGAAATGATGTAAGAATAACGAAAAAATATAATCTGACAATTTCCACAAGCCAAAGTATTTTAATTTTGATTTTTTTCTGCCCTAGTTAACCCCTTCTATATAAAGGGCTTATATTTGGTGAAAGGCCTCAACAGTATGCGAGGTAAACCCCCCCCCCCCGCCCCCTATGTTAATCTGGCGCGCTCGAGTAAATTCCAAAATCCCCTCTTGGGCTCCTTACTATTATATTTCTCCGCCAATATGTGATGAAGGTTGTACTTTTTTTAAACATTAGACTACAAACAAACAGATGACCCTTCTGATAGAAAGAAAGTCCATACACTAAAGATTACAATAGTAGTAACTATATAATAAACTGTGCCAGCGTCGGACCGGCCTAGGGCTATATATTTAAGGTGGCGTTTGCCAGTTAGGTCCCAGCCTGAGGCTGCTTTATGAGCTTGGCTTGAGGGACTTGTCGCAAAGCCAGGGGGCAAAAAGGGTGGGACAAATGTCACAATAATCTTAAAATGACTTTGGCATGCCTTCGAGATACATAATATTTGAATATGATGATTTATGTAGGCTAACCAGTATGATTAACAAGATCGTACAAAGTAAATTTCGTAAGTGTATGTGTGTTTGTTCATTAATTTCTCGAAAACTAAAATACATATCGGGATGATCCTTTTTAATTTAAATCAAGTATATTCAAACTTAGGGAACAACCCAAGTTTAATCAAAATGGGTTCAGTTATTTTTGAGATATGAGTAATGGTTGTTGATGACAGATATTGAGGTCGGTTTAATTTTTTTTATATAATTAGATAGCAAACAAGCGGATGGCTCTTCTGGTGGGAAGAGAAATCATCGCCTATCGCCAGAGACACCAAAGATGCTAATGATGCATTGTTATCCGAGTGGGGAGATGGCAGTGCCACATGCATTTGTCTACCAGCTACATTATACTCCAAACAACAACCGCCTTACCTATTCCTGCCGCAATAGCGATAATGACACTATTGCGTCAGGAATAGGTAAGGCGGTGTTACCAAATACCCAGGTGAGACGTTGCGAAACCCTATCACCTAGTATTCAAGATGATAGTGACACAGCCAATTGGTCGCCTATTACGACCTGCCTGGCAGAACGGTAGTTGGTCTATTCTATAAAGGAGCCCGGACCAACTCGGGGAAATTTTCGTTTGTATTATAGTACCGTCTGTCCGTCCGTCAGCAGTCTAGCGTAGAGATCCTTAGTTCTAGAAAGCTGTACTTTAGCACAAATGTACATATTAGTTACGACAACAAGTGGTAACATGAAATCTTGAAAAATATATCTTTAGGGTAGCTCCTCTACATATAAAGTGGGATGATATTTTTTTTCTCGTGTACCCCATAGTGTGGGGCATGGTTGGACAGGTTTTTAAAAAATATTGTGGGAATGTGAAAACAATTTTTCGATTAAGGGACTTGTTTGTGAAATATTAAGGCTTAAAGTACTAATTTTTCTTAGAGTCAAGTGTCCCGCCCCTCCGTCAGCTAAACGAATTTGTTTTGGGGGTGGGATAAAATTCGCGGTAGAAGTAAATGTAGTGAAGTTAAAAGAAAAACTATCACGGCTTTAGAATGCTTTACAAGTTTTTGAGTTGTGATGCGAATATATTCGTCATTAACACTAAATAGGTTAAATGTTCATAGCATGAAACAAAAAGCCTTTTTAGTATTTAAGCATTATTGTGATGGGCAACTGCGGCCTACATTGCGCGTGGCCCGACACGCATTTTAACAATTTATATTTATCACTTTTAATTAATAAAAAAGGGGTAGGTGTATAATATAATTATTACTTTTTGTTTAGTACTTATTACTATTATTATTAATTATTACATTTAATTACTTTTATTATTTAAAAAACGTACATTGAATGGAAATGTGAATTATACACAATCATGTTTGTGATATTAAAGCATTACGGAAACTATTTCGGAAAAATTTGTTTGGTTCACTTTTAGATAAAACATTATAATATAATATTACAGAATTTGTAATTATTTATCTCACGTTACATAGAGCGCGCTCAAACATAAAACAAACTCTCCAGTATTATTTCATAAGTGTAGATTACAGTTGAAAAAGTATATCATACGCGACTCTCGGGACACGTCAGTTTTGTACGTAATTCACTTAAAACTTTTAGCCGTGCTCTACTTGCGGTGTCATCTATCTACAAACTGTAGGTCAAAAAGACAGTAGCGGATCCAGAAGTTTGGAGGCTTGATTCAGCGAATTTTTGATTTGAGGGAGGTGGAGAAGTTGATTTCGAAAAGTCTTCTCTCACGTTTTAATCATTAAAATATTTAAAGATTGGGAGATTGTGAGACGGCTTGAGTTTTTAGCTCACTTCCTCTGTATAGGCTATTTCTATACTAGTTAAATTTTTAAAACACCTGACAATCCTGTTTCGATGTCAAACACGCCATTGAAATGTTTGATGTCTATCAGTACAGCCCCCTAATTCATGTAATTGAGTCGATGCGCTTAGGGCTCTCACACACATAAACACGATAGAATGTCGAGACGTTCCACGACGCGGCATAATATGTAAGAAAATGTGTAAGAGTCTTAGACGCTTTGATGCGGTTGCTGTTTTGGTACGTAAATTAGGCCTCTGGTTGTTTCTTAATATTTATAGACCTATGCAGCAAATGAGCATTTTAACAGCTATATAGGAACCCATTAAAAACTTTGATGTCAGTTGTTTTGTTAGAGATGTGTAGGTGTGTCATAAGAAAATTTTAGTCTTATTAATTGATAAGTTATGATCTAGTGTTTAGTTTTATTGATATTAATATATCGTGCACAACCCATGCTTTTTCTCTCAGCATCACGGAAGGTAAACTGTGAGTAAATGCTTAATAGCATTAAGTTACGCTTTTGTACCACTTTTGTGCAATAAAGTATTTGAAGGAAAAATAATCTTTATAAAAGTGCATTATGAGTTATTGTACAACTTCGTCTACATAAAACATTTTTAAAAGTTCGGTGTATACTATGGGTGCTAACACAGAATTATTAAAAATCATACACGTTAATCACATACTACTCGCATGTAGCTTTGAGTAAAACTTCGAAATACGAGCACGACTGCTTGTTTACTAGGTATCTTTGTTAGAAAAAAAAAGGATTTTTTATTGTAGCAAACAGGTTGACTGGTAAAAGATTGCACATATTAAAGGACACACACACACACACACACACACGTATAGATAGAACTTTTTCACTAGAAGATAGCTGATGTGATAGGGAGTGACTTAGGCTACATTTTTCGAAAATTTTCCCACGCGGACGAAGTCGCGGGCTCAGCTAGTGATAAATAAAATTGGAGTGTCTGTTGTTGTAAAATAACCGTTTTTAACTAAATGTATATGAATGTATACATGGGACATATACCAAAATAACATTTTTTACAATTTTTGTCTGTCTGTCTGTTTGTTCCAGTTAATCTATGACGGGACTTTCATTAGCAGATAACTGATGTGTTAAGGAGTAACTTAGGCTACTTTTAATTTCGAAATTTTCCACGCGGACGAAGTCGCGGGCTCAGCTAGTACCTATATTATAATACGAATTAATTTACGTATATATAACACAAATATTATTAAAAATCCTTGTAAATAGCGCAACTTGGATATATTCCACTTAAATGTAGCTGCGGAAACGGCTAACAAGGCATGGAACGAGGCGCAAATTGGACATACGTGCCTTGCATTTAGCACCATACAGGTGCAATTTACACACAGAATTACTACAGGCGTTAATGTAATGGATCACTTACACATGTAAAATATTTCGAGCACATAACAAATGCTACAAGTTTTATTACCAATCCCCATTTTTATACTTTATGTCTGCATTTGTATATATATATATATATATATATATATATATATATATATATATATATATATATATATATATATATATATATATATATATATATATATATATATATATATATATATATATATATATATATATATATATATATATATATATATATATATATACAGTGAGTAAAGAAAACCCTGTCGGATAATTAAAGGTGTTATTTGATACCGTAATACGGTTACATATGTGTAATTATTTTATGGATATTAAATAATTAGTTTTCCCAATAAATAAAAAAATTAATGGTGTTTTCATACATTAAGTATGACAACACCTACAAATAAGTAAATACTATTATCAAAGAATGCCGCGTAAGTCGGATGCTACCGAAGGATAAGCGGCGCGTTTGAAGCACGTTTAAAGGCCCTTTGTAAAAAGCCGAAAAACAAATAGCGTGCCTTCGCACGCTGTTTGTGCGAAAGCCGCCAAAGCTAACCAATGAAACAAAGAGCGAAAGGTGTTGTTATTTTTTTAAATATTTGCTTAACTCTAGGGAAATATATTAAATAAAAATACGAATATTAAAAAAAACATATCTTTTTATTTTCAGAAATAAAGTCATTTTAATATTTTTTTCAGTAATGCCTTAACCAGCCGATATGCCTCTTTCGGATCGTACAGGGTTTTCTTTACACGCTGTGTATACAGTGTGAAGAAAACTCTGTCCGATCCGAAAGAGGTATGTATGTATGACCTACAATGGCATTGTCAACAAAAAATCTTTTAATTAAAATAAGAAAAATATCGTAGTTAAAAGTGCCTCATTTTAGTACTAAAATTGAGCAACTTCCCCTTAAATCAAGCAAATATTTTAAAAATGTGTGTATCAATGTCCAAAAAATAATGTCACAGATATGTTTGTACTAGCTGACCCGCGCAGCTTCGCCCGCGAGTAGATTATCATGTCGTCAAGATAGCTTTTCATTCAAATTTCATCCCTTATTTCAACCCTTTAAGGGTTGATTTTTGAACTTATATTATCAATTTCATACCACAAGCGTGAATCTAAATAAAAAATATACCAATTAGAATGAAAATATATTTATTTTAAGTATTTCTTTGTTAGATTCAGAAATCAGAAATCAGAAATACTTTATATCTGATTTCTGATATCAATAAAACTTTTAACAAGTTATTTTGACACGTCAACATATTTTTTTAAAAAACTACTACCGGATCGGAAACGCGGCCACACACTGAGAAGATCCGGCGGAAGAAACTCAGCGGGCTTGTCTTTTTTTTTCATATCATTGATCTTTTTACATTATCACAATATTAAAAAAAATATATATAAGATCGGTATAAGGAGCAAATAATCCCAGGCTTTTTTGTCTTCTAAATAATCTGAGATTTTATAATATCCTTTTTTACACAGTTTTGTTTTAACACATTTTTTAAATTTATTGACTGGTAGATCTCTTATAGTTTCGGGAAGTTTATTGTAAAAGCGTATACATTGCCCCATAAAAGAGTTACTTATTCTGTGGAGACGAGATTTTTTTGTACACCTTACTCATCACTTATGAAGTTTTTGCAAAATGCGGAGCAATATGTCATGCTAACAGTCCTATTCTCAGTTGGAACGCAAAGTATTAGTTTATACTTTTAAACGTATTGATTATTTTCACGCCCGTATCCCCGAAGAGGTAGGTGCAACAAGTGCGTATTGAAACGTATTGAAATCTCATATAATAACATAAGTAAGCCTTGATTAAAAAAATAATCTATAGCTGCTGAGTTACTACTATTTGTAATTTTTAATATAAAGTCAAAGTTTACTACAAACAAATAATATCCATAAAATTCTGAAATGTCTATGAAAGATGAGAGGAAATTGCACAGGAAATTGATAATTTCAATGCAGCATACAGGCATATATTATGTACTAGCTGTTGCCCGCGACTTCGTTCGCGCGGACTTCGATTATTCCGTACAGGTCCTCCCCCGTAGGTGATAGCTTGATAATATGTAGTCTATATATGTTGACCCGACCTGTTAGTAATATTCATGCAAAATTTGAAGTAAATCCATGCAGTACTTTTTGAGTTTACCCCGGACATATATTGACTTACCTACGATTTTATTATATGTATATAGATTTAAGCACTTATCCCGTGCTAGGGAAATTTTTAAGAATATTAAGAAACACGTAAGTATTGATCAAATTGTAAATGTGAATTTCATCGTTATAACATTGAACTCATTTAACTTGTACCTACGTATTACGTAGGTAGGTATGTGTAGGTATGTATTATAAATTTCAATATTAGTTTAATTATATTATATTACGTAATAGTGTATGCAGTATATTTTAGGATTTGCTTAGGGCTACATAATATTATATCCTTACAATTTAGGGACACCGCATACGTACTCTCTGTTGGCTTAAAGGTTGACTGGAAGAGAATGCCACTAGGCATTAAGTTCGCCTTTTGTACAAATTAATTTAAGATGTACAATAAAGCTAAATAAATAAATGAATATATCTAGCGATCAGTACAATTAATAAAGTTGATCACAACGCAAAAAAGAATTTCGCCACGTAGAACTACCGACTCGTAGCTCGGTTAGTCGGCCGGATTTAGGCAAAGTCGCTGGTTCAAATGCTTTTGAGACAACTTTTTTCTTATGTTCTTACAGCCATATAACTTACAAAAATGGAATGTATGTCCTATATTTGTATGTATGTTTAAAACGATGCACAATAATTAAATTTCCACCTGTGAAAATGAGGGAGGGGGGACCCTTTAATTTGTATGACTTTATGGATGCCCTAATATATCGCAAAAATAAGTTAAAAAACGAAGCATTACTACAATTGTTTATAAGCCAGAAAGGGAGATTGAAGCGAACGTTGATAAATACTTTTTTATATCATACGATAGCAAGAAAACAGATGGCTCTCCTGATGGAAAGAGAAACTATCGCCTATAAATACCAAAAATGTTAATTGTGTGTGCTTTGGGTGTGACAGAATGGCAATACCACATCTATAAATCTACCGCCTACCTTACCCTCTAATACTGGAACATGACAATGACAAGCATTAATGCTATTGCGGCAGGAATACTCCGCTTCACTACATTTCACCGGCCTGGTAGCTCGCGAAACGGGTGGTGATGCTCATCATTACAATCTTAAACCTCAATAAAACTCGCTTGTTACTTGCAGTGAAATTGGGAATTAAAATTAAACTATAAAAATACCTACAAGAAATTAAGACATTTTATTTGCTACTTTCTGCGAAATTATAATATAATACGTAATTTCTGCAATTCAAGTCAAGCAAAAAATAGTGTAAGAAATTAATAATAATTAATTAAAAGTAGAAACAGCAATTCAATAATTGTGCTGCTGGGGTCTTTTTCATTTCCAAACTTTCTGCAAGTCTGTTTCATTCCTTACACGAATTTTTGCTTCATTGACATTGGAAAAGTCACTTATAAGATTTCGCGGAGTTGCGAATTAATTACATAAATTTCGCCTTTGAAGTCTGAAGTATTGATGTCCGTTTGAATCTAAAAGTGATTAGAACATGACAACAAAGTTTTAATAAATAAATTTATGTATACATGCCTCACGTGATCATTCGTCCCGTTTACAACTACGACTGTTCGGTTTAATTATTCTATCCAAGTATGACTTGTGTGACAAATGTGTAAGTGGTTGACCTTACAGGCCATCCCTGAAAGTTCTCGCTAAATTAAAATATTTTAAGCTCAAAAAAGTAAAAATTATAAGCATAGATTTTTCAGTTCAAACGTCTATTTTCTTAAAATGGCAGTAAATTTATTTTGAATCTGTATATTTTGGAAACGCTGATTGGTCTTTCGTATAACATTCAAGTCAATTTTTGAGATCTAAAATATTGCTTTAATATTCCTATCGCGACAATGTTAACGCTTGTATTTCAATTTCAAGGGTAAGGTAGCTGATAAGCTTATGCATTTCCGCCACACGGGTGTCAAAGCATCTTTGTAAACTAGGGTTATAGAAATCGTGACTTTGTTTCACCGGTACCGATCTCTCCATAGACACATGGAATTCTGGCTTCCATTCTTTAGTTGGGTAATTAATTCTGAACGAACTATTCCGTTTAAGATTTGTGCCAGGTTCGTCAAAAAGTTTGCCCTGCTAACACCACTAAAAGCTAACCGTGAGCTAAATGTTGTGTGTTAGTTGTTTAGCTAATACTACTAAGTATTAGCTAAACAACTAACACAATATTGTTTGCGTGCGTTATCTGCTCGAATATTGTTCAGTGCAATGCTGTCCGATTTTTTGTTTGAAGATTTTTTGTTTGTTGATTTGCATTTGAAGTGACACGTGCGTTTCTTACTTGTTGACCTCATTTGTTTCTTTATGCGTGTACTATTTTCACCTCTGCCTACCGCTTTGGTAAACATGCGCCTGTCAGTGTTAATTAAATTTAAGGAAATTCCAATGTTGTGATATATCTAAAATTGTTTTATCGGTCATTATTTGGCTTGCGCTGTGAAAATTATGGGTTCTGTTCACGCGAAAATTAGTCAATAAGATTCCTCTTAAATTATGATTAATTGTGAGAGTGACGGAGGCTAAATAACTTTCACCCTACTGTGCTCGAAGGGGTTTATATTTTAAATGTCAAGTTTTTAATTTGTTAATATAAATAACACAGATTAATAACGCACACAATTGAAACATTATTAAAATGATTTATATAACGCATTCACATTTTTTTTTATTATAAATTATTGATTATAAGTAGTTGGTTATTTCTAAAAATATATAAATCGTTATTTCTTATAATATTTAATTTATTATATATTTTATATTAATAATTACAGTACAAGAATTACAATCATTTAAATTCATCAGAAATATAATTCATTGATATCGTAGTATATTTTATCACATAAGATTTTTTATTCCATTTTTAAATGAGGTCATATATTCCATTTGTTTAATTTTTTTGGACCGTTTATATATTTGTTTCTATTCCGTATATTTTTTTTTAAAAAAGATTATATTATTTACTTATACCTAATGATTATTTGTTTCATTCTCATTTTCACGTTATTTAAACAATATTCCAGCGTCGTTCAACCACAGTGAGATGCTGCGTACCAGAGCCTGCGGTATGCGCCACGCCATCTCCTCGTCCAAGATGTCGGATCAGGACAAATCCCTGGTTGGGCTCTTCGCACCAAACATCTCCAGTAGTCAAACGAAGAGGGCCTCACCTCCTCCACCAGCAGTCGCTACAAGTACCAGTGCCAACGCCTCAGCTTCTTCACGCTCCGTACTCTATTGACTCGCATATGAAATATGGGCTCAGGTAATTCATTTAATGACAATTTAGTTATTACGTGCGAGTTACCAAGCATGATCATGATATTATTATGTGTAATATAATACAAGTATGAATATCTTTACACTAAGCCCCTAGTCGCCGCAAGGCTAACTTGTTTCGATTTGTCTACATTCATAATTCTCGTCTATAACTATTCAAATTACATGAGCCCCTTGATAAAACTAATAAATATGTTTGTAAAATAATTATATGTATATTTCTAATCACATTGTAGATCACATGTTCACAGATATACATGTACACTCACACGCAAGTACACGCATATCCATATACACACACACGCACATCATAACTACTTAGAGACGTACTTATATATAAATATAAAAAAATGTAAGTCCGTAATTGGCTTTTAGAATAAATCTAATAAGTAAAATTTAAAATAGATTAAGAGCTGCGGACTTTGTTATACATAAATAAAAATGTTGGAAAATCCAAAAGTGCACGTTATAAAAAAACAGATCCGAATGACGTGATTTTCAATAGGGATCTATTCTGAGTGGATTAGATAATATTGAAAATAAAATAAAGTGAATTCATAAAGCCTATCAACCTATTTCGTGTTTACAGAGATTAAATAATCAACTGACGCCTGACGGCCATCAAATTTTTTTTTAACGAGATATTTTAGAGTAATTAACTCTCTTCAAAAGTTTAAAGTTATACAGAATTTGAAGAATTAAGGTTTCTCTTTACAATCATATACTTTTTATATCAGTGTATGAATTTATACTGAGTGTGATTGCAGTTGGATGAGCCATCTATTTTTTTTCAACCGATGATGCACAGCCGCGCTCGGCGCGGCTGTGCTTCAATGGTTGAAAGAGCAACGGAAATACATAATTTGTGAAAATTTCAGCTTTTTAGCTATTACGGTTTATGAGATACAGCCTGGTGACTGACAGACAGACAGACAGCGGAGGCTTAGTAATAGGGTCCTGTTTTACCTTTTAGGTACGGAACCCTAAAAATGGCACGGAAATATGAGTAATAAAGGAACGTTGAGGTGTATTGGTTGAAATCAAATGAAGTAAAGGGCGATTTCATTCAAAATTAAATACTTGTGATGAATAACTAATTTATTTAGATAAAGATTAATGCCATGTTTATTAAAACCTTCGCAAATAATACATTATTTTAGAATAATTTTTATTACCATAAAAAGGTGAACCTTAATAGATAGATGAACACTATAGTTTAATTTTTTTTTATATCTTTTTAAGCTGAACAATTCGATCATACATGATTATACCGTAGCTTTAATCGTTAACGCAGCGCACGCCAGGAAAACTCTCAAAAGGAGAAAAAAAACCCAGTTTTGACCACATTTTTCGTTGATACTCCGATCCTGTTGGTCGTAGCGTGATGTCACGTAGCCTATAACCTTCCTCGATAAACAAGCTATCCAACTCAAAAAGAATTATTGAAATCGGTTCAGCAGTTTTCGAGATTACCGCGTACAACCAAACAAACAAACTCTACAATTTTATAATAATATAGATTGACCAAACCCCGAACTTGTTATTTTTTTAAATTAAAAACTTCAGTTATATTTTTGTCCAATTCGAGTGATGTGTGCCTAAAGATGATTATTTTATGATAATTTATTTAGACTTCCAAGTTATAAAAACAGATTATTGAGTTTTTGGAAAGGCTACGAAGGTTCAATATTTTTTTCGTTTTTGTAAAACGAGAGGTCAAACGAGCAGGGGCCTGATTTACGTACAGTAACAAAACATCCAGTGTTTAGGGCTCTTACACATTTTAAAAAGTATCCTTACGCCTGTATCCCCAAAGAGGTAGACAGAGATAACCCGCGATTAGCCGAAGATACTAAGTCCCACAATGTGATAGTTGGCAAGCCTATCGCTAATCAGATACCTTTTCCAAACCCGGGCAACATTGTTTTCGTCAGAATAAAAAAAAAACACATTTTTGTTGAACTCCCCGACCCGGGGACCGACGGAATCGATCCCAGGTCTTCATGTAATCAATTCCGTCACCGGATCACTAGATCTAGGAGGCGATTAAAAAGGCTAAGGCTACACATTTTCTTACATATAATCATACCGTACCACCGTAGCACGACGCGACGTTGTATTGTGTTTGTTTTAAAGAGCCCTAAGCGCTTCAACTCGATTGACGTTTTGTTACGTGAATTGGGGGGCAGGAGGTGGAGCTGATGGTAAGTAAAGTGGCTGCTCATGGACATTCGCAATACTAAAGGTCTTACTTACAGTTGCGTTGCCGGCCTTTTAAGACTGATTAAGTTCTTTTCTTGAAGACCCCTAAATCGTATCCGTCGATGTCGAAGTTATTTGGAGGTTACTCGTAAAGTTGTGTTAGTTGTGAAGAAATTGGGGTCCCTTAATCGTGCTAGATGGACTTTTGTACTGAATATTGTCTCAGAATTGAGGAACTTAGGTGTGTAGCTGTAGGGTTTTTTAGTGAAAAGCGCACAGGTTTAAGTTTTCTGGGGGTTAAACGTAGGGAGAATGTGTCTCGTCCGACTCTGAGAGTTGCTACAGAAATGTATTGATTTGTGCCTGCAAAAATTCGTATCCCTGTATATGTTATCTATACATCTTCGCTAATGTCATCTACATAGCAATAAATGCAACCGTTTTGCTGCTTATTATTGATGTAAAAAGAAGAAGGGTAGGTGATAACATAGAGCTTTGAATGTTTTGTCTTTGATTGTAAGCACCAGAATTAATTGTTTTCGCTTCAGAGCATACGCCGTCAACAACGACTTAGATGCTGCGGTCTTTAAGCATCTAAGTCGTTGTTTAGGGGTTTTTTGTACCACCGCTTTATCTATTGCTGCTGCAATGGCGTCAGTGCTTGTCACTGTCGTGTTCCGGTTTGGGAAGTAGCCGGTAAACTTATGGGGAAATTTCAGAAAATTTAAGAACAATTTTTTAAACTTTTCGCGTTTGACACTCGAAGTGCTGTCACACTGTTTGACAGCTGCATTGGACGGCATATTTGATCAAGAAATTCATTTATTTATTTCTTAGTATCGGTAGAGTTTATTCGGTCGGGACGTTTGATTTGTTTTCTTTTATTATTAATTTCATTTGGAATTGAATATTCATAGCTAAATCAGGGCAATGTCTTTCGGGTCAGCTAGTATTTTATATACCTAATTAACGATTGTCATTGAAAGGAATGTGGATACTTTCCAGCGACAAAGGTTAAAAGTTTGAATAATTCACATGGTTTCATCAAAACAAAATGTAATTTTTTAAATAATAGTTAACTTACGCTAATTATTTTTTACGTGTGAATAAAAACGATTAAAATTATTTGACGTCAATCGCAAAGTTTAGGTAGGTTACTGACATTGCTGCGCAAATGTAAGAAAAGGTGATTAATTAGCATAATTAAATACTTAGTACATTATTACAGGTCCAGTATTTTATTACATGTGATAAGATAGTAGACAAGCAGATAGTTCTGATAGAAGGAGATAACCAATGAGTATAAGTCAAAAATGTGATAGTGCGCGACGGCGGGGATGTAATGCCATATGCATACGTTTACTGGCTAATACGTTTAATGGCTAATGCAAATAAATATTTTCTTTCTTTCTTTCTTACCTTACCCTCCAAAATGGAGTTCCTATGAAAGTATCATTGTTTGTACTGCTACGCCATTGCGCCAGTGCGACAGAAAAGCTTAAGGCGTTGATAATTAACCAGGCGAGCCGATGTAGAACTTTTGTCACTTGACACGTTCGTCCAGAAGTTTACTTTTTCGAGATACTTGATAGAAAAGTCTTTTTTTAAAATAGACCCGAACGTACACATGGGTTTGGACTTTGGATGTGTCTTTTTAAAGGGACTGTACTTGTAGCTAAGGTTGCAACCTGCCACTTCTTAATTTTATGAGATGTTAGCTACTAGCTAGCTAGCTAGCATCTTCAAAAATACGGTGCTTACATTTACTTTATTGCAGCAAATAAAAACAGCATACTTTTATTAAAAATCTTCAATTTTTAAACTCGTGTTTTCTGTTGGCACAGAATCATAAAAAATAATTTTGCGAAGCAAATATAAAATAATATTTACATGTTAAACACTCGAACGAACAAATTTAAAGTCCAATAGCCGCCGCGGGTTAGACGAACGCTCGTGTTTGGCCTCGTTGGCCAGCAAATACAGAACTTGTGGAAGTACGGGAGCTTTATTTACACCATATTTAATTTTGATAATTAGGGTTTTCTTAATTTTTGTGGGGCAAAGAACAGGCAACCTGTAAAATACAAGGAATTTGGTCATCCTTCTTGTACCTCTTTGCCGTAGGAAAAGTGTAATAGTTGGAAATTTTGCTGATATAAACTCTGGCACTACTACAAACTTTCTATGACCACACTTATGACATTGTAACCATGAGCATTCTGTATGAAGCATTATATGCTGTGACATGGCAGACCCGAGCTGCAGCAGTTACATTATTTTTACTTTTGCGTTTAGGTGTACAATTTGTTTTTACAAGGGTGGTTTCAGGTACTGTCTATTGCGGCGAGAAGTGCTTGGCGTGTAAAGTCTAAAATTAGATGCTATGCACTTTCCAAAGATTCGACCCATATATCCAAGATAGTTCGTAGAGCTATGGGTGGGTCGTGTCCATTGTGGCGATGGGGATCTTGATACATTCCTCCAATCAATAAACCGTTGAATTGTAGTGAATGTGAGTTTCTATCTGGTGTATAAAATTAGTCTGGATTTTGAAGATTGACTAATTGTTATATAGGCAATTAACAAATTGTTTCGCCTGTACCTATGTAGTAGGTATGACCATTACTTACTTGAAAAAAAATAAGATAAGTAATAATTAGTATAGGCAATCTTATTACTAATTATAATAATTTTTTAACCTAATTATAATAATTTTTTATAATAGTTTATTTACGATTGGTCAATTGTCTGGTTTAAAAAATAGGTACAGATGAAAATTTTAGCTAAAATTTGTAAAAATCTGTTTTGAGCAATTGAAAATATTTATTTAAATCAGAGGAGTTTTATCAAATCCGACGAAATCTATTTCATAATTATTTATTCTTTGGTCAGTTTTTTTTTACGCGGGAGGCATAATAATCTCAACATTTCTAGAAACTTCGTCTGTTAATTTTCACCACATTCCGGCTCAAGTGCTGTAGTTATGAAATAGTTTCGGTACATAAAGTAAGTGATACTCATTCATACCAATAATAATATTAAAAAACTAAATGGTAAGCTTGAAATTTCAGATCTCCTCACTTATCACCACGCTTATCACCAGAGCCGTACAGGACTCCATACTACAGAGGGGGAGCATCCAGTGATGAAGAGTGTCGAGGAATTAAGTCCCGCGGACGCGAGACGGCGATATTGTCTGATGCTGATATTGACTCGGACGGAGATACAGGATTAGATGGTGGCGACGAGGACGAGACGGACGGCACAATCTCGCCGGGGAGACGGCGGGCTCGGCGTAGGAGACCGCCACGCCGACCACCAAGATCTGCCGGTACTGTCGCGTTTTTTCCATAAAATAGTTACATCTATATTTCCAGGGCTGGGTTAAGACCTCGTGATCCTCTGAACAATCCACGCTGATACGTACCCCCCTATCCATAAGTAAACTAGTATCGGTCTAGTTGAATCACCAAAGTTCTTACTACCACTAGTGGTACTAAAGTATTACTTTTCTGACAGTCAAAAGCTTTTAGAGTGATGGGAAATGTCACATGTTTAATAATATCCGCCGCTAGCTACTCAGAGCGGTTACGTTCATTGGCGTGAAGGGTAACAATAATTGCGCGACGTCATTGATACAATTAAGTCTACCAATAACTCAGATCATTTGTTATTTCTGTTTTATTTTACGTTTTATTAATTTTTCGTGTAATAATACGCTGGGGGTATTACGAATTTTGTATCAAGTTATAATCTTCTTGTATATATAAAAATCAATTGCTGTTCGTTAGTCTCGCTAAAACTCGAGAACGGCTGAACGGATTTGGCTAATTTTGGTTTTGAATTAATTGTTGAAGTCTAGGGAAGGTTTCAAAGGTGAGAAAATATAGAAAAAAATAAGAGTAGTTAAAAAGGCAGAACAACGTTTGCTGGGTCAGCTAGTAAATAATAAATATTCACGGGACAAATTACACTTACTGATCTAATCCCAAAGTAAGCAAATTATTTGCTTGTGTTATGGGTGTTAGTCAACGATACTAATACATAGAAATAAATATATAAATACTGGAATATATTTTATAAAAACCCAGACCCGGAAATACAAACGTTTATGCTCATCATACAAATGTTTGTCCCCGTTGGGGATCTAGCCCGAGCCCCGTCGATTGCATAGACAGGGTCGCTAGCCATTAGACCAACAGAGTGGTCAAAGTTAGAAGCACCGTGTATATTATGAGATATATATATATATATATATATATATATATATATATATATATATATATATATATATATATATATATATATATATATATATATATATATATATATATATATATATATATATATATATATATATCATTACGTGACCCCGAACGTCAACAGCCGATATTCAAACAACCTTGCTAAGCTATGCTGTATATGTAGCATTGTCTTCGATGCTATCTCTTTTTCCCTGAAGACGTGAGCTCTAAGCAATTGCTTAATTTGCTTAAGGGCTAATCCGGTACTACCTATACATATATATGTATATGTATGTTTTGCGGAAAATTGGCAATTCCAATATTACCAAATCAAGGCAACACGTTGCCGAACGAAAAATATTCAATAACTGGCTGTATTTAAAAATGTTTTGTATGTATTTTTGTTTAGAAATGTTTGGTATGAAGAATAGACCAATTGCCTTTCCGTTAGGCAAGTCGTAAAAGCTATATGTATCACTATCATCGTGATTACTGGGTGGTAGAGTTCTGAAATGTCTTGCCCGGATATTTGGTACCACTACGGACTGCCTTACCTATTTCTACCGCAATTGCGTCAATGTTTGTCATTGTAGAGTTCCGGTTTGGAGGGTTTTGTGACCGGTACACTTATGCAAGTGGCATTAACACCTAGCTATACGGAAAACAACGCGCCGTTAATATCTTTAGTGTCTATAGGCGATAGCTTCTCTTTCCAACTGAAAAGCCATTTGCATGTTTGTGATTCTATAAAATAAAAAAGATATGTGTTAATGATATAACTTGATGTGATTTAAGGGGCAACACCACCTCGCATGCGGAGACGGTGCCACGCCCCGTCCGCCCCGCCCGTGCGCCAGCGCGACCCTCTGGTAGAGGCCGACCGCGAAGCGGAGCGGAAATACCGCGAACTCATTCGCGAGGCTGAGAAATTGCTCGTCACCGTTGCGCGCGCGCCGCTCGAACCGCCGCACAACCCAAGAGTGCGGGAACTAAGGGCTACCGAGGTAACTTGTACTGGGAGTATACCTAAATTCTTAGTGAGTCAGGTATGCTATAAGTCAGCCAGCCCTAAACTACTTTTTTATTTTGTGCCTAAACCAACAAAGTTAAAGGCTATGGACACTTCTGAGTTTTCATACATCGTTTAATAAATCGTAATTTATAAATTAAGATATACTGTAAAATGGTGTGCTTAGAATTATTTTAACAAGATTAGGATTTTCACCCAGTGTCGATATTAAAATGTGTAAAAATACAAAACGCTGAATCGTTCTATGTATGTTTTCATTTACCAAGAATGTAGGTATTTGCTTAAATGCATAGCTCATCACACACGGCTAAGATACTATAATATTTGATCTTAAGATGCCTTAATATAATATACGTTAAAGCAAATTTCAGAAAACGCTCACCACACAAATCGTATGAACCATCACACACGACTAAGACAACATATATTTTACCTTTAGTATCTTAAGATATGATCTTAAGATACGAAATATATTTTTCTTCATATCTTTATATAAATACAGGATGTTTTTTTTTTGGAATATGCGCGGTCGCAGTGCCTCATCTTATACATAAAAATCAATTGCTGTTCGTTAGTCTCGCTAAAACTCGAGAACGGCTGAACCGATTTGGCTAATTTTGGTTTTGAATTAACTGTTGAAGTCCAGGGAAGGTTTATAAGGTGAGAAAATACAGAAAAAATGAGTAGTTAAAAGGCAAAACAACGTTTGCCGTGTCAGCTAGTAATCTATATTATCTATGTATGTTAATATTATAAATGCGAAAGTTGGGATGTTTGGATGGATGGATGTTTGGATGAATGGATGTTGCGTACTCAATCACGCTAATACTACTGAACAGATTTTAATGTAATTTGGCACATAGGTAGACGATGACCTGGAATAGCACATAGGCGACGTTTTATCCCGAAAAATTAGGTGATCCCGCGGGATTCACCGAAAACTTTTATAATGCAGCGGGCTGCACAGTGCATCTAGTACCTGTAATATAATAGTTACTATGCGTTCCAACTGAGAATAGGATCGCGCTTGTTATTAACTTCATATCGCAAGTGTGAAATTAGTAATGACAGCAAATAAATATTTGTACAAAAAAGATTGCTGATTTATTGAAGAACAAATAACTTTTTAGTAATATCATTTTCATCAATAAAAATTTTTATAAAAACATAAATCTTTTTTCATATATAAAACTGTAAAATATATGAGTCTAGCCGTTCATTTATATACATATTATATGTATATTTAAGTTGTGTTAGTTATTTTACACCTTATTTTAATTCATGGTAATATGATCTGATGGGAATCTAAATAAAAAATATACCAATTAGAATGAAATTATTTGTTTTAAAGTATTTCTTTGTTAGAATGTTTTTGCACACCTTACTCATAATGTCAGCAAAAAACATTGTTCAAAAGTATTGCTAATTTATTAAAGAACATATAACGTTTTAATATTTTCATCAATAAAAAAAATTGTAAAATACATCAATATATATAAAAAAAGTCGTGTTAGTTACACCACTTATAAGTCAAGAAGGATATTTCATATTATTCTATATCAAAATCGTTGTCTGAGGAGCTGTCTAACAAATCAAGAAGTAAGGCCGTATCACTCATGATTAGTCAACCAGAACTCCAACGACGCAGACTAATATTATCGTTATAAGTACGTTAAGATACTGTAATATTTTATATTAGGGCATCTTAAGATCAAATATTTTAGTATCTTAACCGTGTGTGATGAGCTTTGCGTAACGTCAATATTAACTCGTACGTAGTTTAGGGTCCTTAACTATACAATCCATACAATACAATATAGTTTTTTTTTTATATTTTGTATCGGAGCGAAGTTTAGCGAAATATATTGTGTATACACTATACAGTCTGTGCTCAGATAACTCTTCAACATGTCAAAAACAAATAAACTTGGATTTTTCGCTCTAAAAATTGAAAACAGGTCGACTGGTAAAAGACTGTACATACTGTAGGACACGATAGTTAATGATCACATATTATACCTATTTAACGTCAATGCATATTTAACGTCAATATATCCGCGCCACAGGTTCACCGTCTATAAAAACTTCTCCAAGTAGGTACATTTTATAAGTTGGTCGACTATTACTCAAAAATTTGTAAAGCCTACTACTACATGATAGTTTTTCCTTTGAACTTCGTTATATATAATACCTACTACCATGATATTTACCGCCCCCAAAACCAAACGTTTCCCCTTCAGAGAAGGTACCTAAAATACCTTTAAATATTGTCATCGAGCGACAGGCGCGCGTTTTGATTTATACGTGGCACGCCAGGATATCTATGTTAGTAATCAATGAACATCGATATTTATGCACGGGTGACCGTACTTAATACTGGCAGTATGTAGAGTCCTTTACCAGCTAACCCGTATATGCATCTCGTTTTTACTACCTTTTTCACTTTACATGTTTTTCTCGTTTTTTTTTAAATACAAGGTTGTTTATACAAGAGTGTGGGCAACCATCATGAATTTATTGGTTTTTGAAACCAATTTGAAACATGTACAACAACCAATGGTAGCTATCTAGCAGGGCAGTCTCTTAGCCGTGTAGCACGTAACGTATCAGATACTGTATCAAGTGAGTACGTATGCGTGAGCCTTCTGCGAGTCTCTCGCGCGTGAAGTGCAGTTAGCTTGCAGCGACTCGCTGAGTGGCGCTATCATTGCGAACACAAAGGTGGCTAGAAATATGCGCGTGGAAGATGGTACTGCCGTTTGTATTGCGAATATGTGGGCGCGAGCTTCAAAGCGAGCGAGTCGAGCGCGACATATTGTCGGCAAGGGTGGATCCAGGGGGGGGTCTAGGTATAGATTCATTAGAATTAGATAAGGATTAGAGCCTAACATGACTGAAACTCAAATATGTGCCTCCCCCCCCCCCCCCCCTAAACCAAAGACTGGATCGGCCTTTGTATATGGATTGGACGGATCCAGTCTCCAGTTCAGTGGGGGTCCCACTGAACCGAAGGCTGGATCCGTCCTTGATTGTCGGCGTGATATCGTTACGAGTACTCCGAATCCGGGAGCCCTGAGCTGGATGCGCGGTGACTGTGGACGAGCAGTACCCATTTCTAGGTTGATACAATATCAGATACGTTACACGCTACACAGCTAGGTGAGTACCCTGCTTAAGATGATGGTAAAAAGGTGGAGGCGCCGCGGCGCAGCCCGGAGCGCACTCACCTGACGAACTTCATGCGCGCCAACTCCCCCGAGCCGGCGCGGCGGCCGTCCCCGCTGGCGCGCCGCTCCCCGCTGGCCGCGCCGCCGCCGCCGCCCGTCTGCCGCCACTCCCCGCACGCCCCGCACGCCCCCGGACCCTCTGATCGACCACACTCCGAACCACCTAAAAGAAAGGCCTATGCGCGCGATGAGGTAATTCTTATTCCATTAGAGTTCCTGCACCTGATGACAAACCATGACCAGTCACACTGGGAGGGAAGCCTACAGATAAAGAAACTTCCGTTGTAATGCATCTAACTTGCCTTTACCAGCAATATCAATGATTCCTCTGAACCTTGGGAGTAATTTCGCAGACATTAATAAAGCACTGAAAAATCTGTACACCGGTTAACCCTGCATGCCGTACCCTGAATCTTCCCATTATGTTGTAGTAGCTCAAAACAGTCAAAAATATTTTTAAGCATCGATTTTTGAGGAGTTCAGAAATCTAAAGTTTATTGACAAAAAGGATATCACAATAATGCAGACTAAGAAGAGGGCTTTTAATGTTTCATGTTATGAACATTTAACCTATTTAACGTTAATGACGAATGTATCCGTACCACAGGTTCACCGCCTATAAAAACTTCTAGTACTTACATTTTATAAGTTGGTCGACTATTACTCAAAAACTTGTAGTCTTCCGAGGCGTGATAGTTTTCTTCTTAACTTTATTATATTTACTACTATGTGAATGTTCCCACCCCTAAAACCAACCGTTTAGCTGGCAGAGAAAGGGGGGCCCACTTGGCGATAACAAAATTTTTTTTAAAACCTATCCAACGATACCCCTTTACACGAGAAAAAAATTAACATACTGACTTTACATGTGTAGGAGCTAGGTACCCTAAAAAAATATTTTTCAAGATTTTTTTGTTAACACTTTGTTGCTGTGACTAATATGTTTATTTATGCCAAATTACAGCTTTCTAGTCCCTGCGCTAGACTGCGGACGAACGGACGGACATAGCGAAACTATAAGGGTTCCTAGTTTACTTTGGACCTTAATCCTAAAGATGTTTTGATTACAAACTCTTCATCGCTCACATACATACACATCTTTACGTCAGATCCCTTACGGGGTTAGCACAGAGAACGGAGTGCCATATATCAGGATGCTTGCAGATTTGTCATGCTTCTTCCGCATTCATAATTACTTTCTTCTAACAAACACGCCGGTTGAGAAAGTTCTGCGAGGTCACCTCCTTCGGACAGCACCTGATTAATCTAATTATGGTATGTCAGCTTTGGTCTTCCCCGGTTCACGTTGAATATCTGTAAAATAATAATATTTAAAAATAAAATAAAAAGCTAACATGATATAAAGATTTCATACATGCTATTAAGTATAGATATATTACTATACTCAAAGCTATTAAGTTATTAAGCTAAGTAATTAAGCTGAGTCTTTTTATCTTCCCGCTACATATGTACCTACATAGTCTAGCCATAAATACTGTTACAATTAAAAATAAACAAATTATTACATTTGAATTTGGAATCTGTCATTTTAATATGATTGTTCATTGTGTTTTCTTATATTTGCGCCAATATATTGTAAACATGGATAAATGATTGGTCGAGATCTGTCATTTTAATATGATTGTCATTGACGTGTATACACGTCAATGATGATTGTTCGTTGTATTTTCTCATTTTTGGTCGAGCGGCGCAAGCGCCGCGAGACCTATCATTTATCTAAGATTGTAGAATATTTTGTGATATTAAAATATATAGAAGTTGTTGATTAAAATGGAATGATAAAAAAACTAAATCGCTGAAAGTAGTATGGAGCAAAATACAATTTTTAAAACACTCTATACGCTTGGTCAAATAATTGTGTACCGGGCTATTGATAGGTATAATGAAACCTCCTATGTTTGCAACAGAAAAAGATCTGGCCGTCCACGTAGTATTCGTATGACAAAGGCGATCAAAACAGTAAGGAAAAGAACTCGAAGAAATCCTGACTGAGAGAAAAAGATTTTATCTCGACCATTGATATATAGGTATTTTATATCAATGATCTCGACAGATGCAAATAGCACCTAGAACCGTATCGTGTATTTTAAAAGATGACTAAGGACTTGCAGCCTGTAAGAGACGCACTGATCATTTCTTAAATGATAGTTTAAAAAAGAATAGGGTGGTATAATTAAAACAACAACTTAAGCGGTACGCAAAGAGAGGTCACAGAAAAAAGATTTTTTTTACAATTGAGTAATATTTTAACAAACAAAATTGCAGTATTTATGTTCAAAGCTCTAACGAAGCTTCTCAATTAGTTAACAGAGTACAAAGTGGGCATTATCCAACTTCAGTTGTGGTTTGATAGGATGCCAGCTATGAAGCAGTGAATGACTGAGCCATATTTTTGTGAAAAAGGTATCAAAACATCGGTACAAGTGTATCAAGATACTATTCTTTAGAAGATAGTTAAGCTCCTTAACAACACTATGTTCAATAAACAAGAATGGTCTTTTCAGTAAGACTAGGTGCCGAGTCATAAAACTCAATTCATCCAATCATGGTTAGAAAACAACGTTCCGGACTGCATTAGAGCTGAAGACTAGCCGTCATCTAGTCCCGATCTTAACCCGCTGGATTACGGTTTATGGTCAGTTTTAGAGAGTAGTAGGCTTGCTCTAAATGCCATGACAATTGGAGTTTCTAAAACTCCCTAGTCACCGTGTTAACTTGAACGGTTCAGTATGCTTAAATGCTTGTCATTGTCGTGTTCCGTTTTAGAGGATAAGGTAGCAGGCAGACTTATGCATGTGATATTGCTATCCCGCCACGTGGATAGCAATTTTGATGGACAACAAATTAACATATTTGATGTCTATGGGCGATGATTTCTCTTACCATCAGGAGAGCCTATTTGCTATCTAATTCTATTTGCTATCTAATGATAAAAAAAATGCACAAACTCGGGATTCAAATCCAGGTTTTATTTTATTTTATATATACCCGTTCATAAAAGTCATGGGTCGACTGAGAAAGTTATAAATTGTGTTTTATGGTTCCAGGTGTTACAAACATTGGAAGGTCTCCGCAAGAGCCTGCAACAACAATCCGCGCTGCTCGCGGTGCAGAGAACTCGCCTCGACTCTCTATAGTCTCCCTTTTCCTGCCAAAGTAAACTAGAGATGATATCTTTTGACCGCTCTGAAATTCGTACTAATGACGTGGATATCACTATTTGAACTTTTTCAGATAATTAATACATATTCAGGTTTTTCAAGCTCTAAGTTATACAAATTATTTCGCAAAACTCATACGGACGGTTTCGGAAACGCAAAATAATTTTAACAAGCAATTAATTCGTGTTTTACAAGCAAATGATCCGTTAAACACAGATTAATTTCTTGTTAAAATTAATTTGCTTTTGGGAAACCGGCCGATAGTGTTGCGCCTGCGTAGTGAATAAATTAGTGAATGATCCAGTCAGTATTTCAAACGACAAAAGTAAAATTACATTGTAATCGGTTTATCTTAGGCCTATGTCAAGATTCGGATATTATTCAGAGAGGTCAAGAAATATTGTCCGAAATGTAGATGTAGTCTGTAAACCTCTTCATTTCTCCTTGTAGTTATAATACCTACTTAGTGTACTTGCGCCTAGTAAAGTTATACTGTTAATTTGTGTTAATTATCTCATCATGAAGTATTTAACGCGAAGATACTAGAATTTTATTTTAAATGTATGTTTCCGCGTGTATTTAATTATAGTGATATTTGCATTTATTATTTTAAGAAAATATTAACATGTGCTTATATCTCTACAAATAATAATAATTGGTGCCAGTATAAACTTATTTATTCTTTTCACAATAGCGCCAATGCTTGTTACTGACATCAAGATGGTAAAGTAATTCTTCGCAGCATTTATATAAAAATGTTATTAGGGATTCTTATCGAATAGGGACTAAAGGGACTACACACGGGTGTTATATAAAGAGAAGGGGGTCAGGGGTCAGGGGGTCCGGACCCCAACCCGTTAGCGAAAAATATATATGCGTGGAAATAATACTCTATGTACTAGTAAAGTCAGTTGTCAGAAAACCAGAGGCAGAACAAAAGTGCTTTGTAATTTTGTTCATACGTGATTACTATTAAATAAGTAATTATGAAATATGTTTGTTCGGTTGCCTTTAGGTCTCAAATCTAGAAAAATAGGACCTTACCAAAAATTGTGAGTAAGTAAGACACGGCTTCGCAATAACGTGCATATATTGCAGGTTCTTTAACGATAGTGATAAAGCGCCGCTTGTTGCTCTTTAGTCGATTGGACCCGCAGAATAAATAGACTAAATCATTATTTCCTATTGTTTTTCTTTGGTCGATTAGATCAGCTTTTAATATATGAACAAAATTATTTCAAAATTGAATATCTTAGTACAGACGTGTAAAAAAGGGCTAGAAAAATAAACGGACACATTCAATTGAAAATAATGTATTTAAATTTAAACTTTTTTTGTATAGCTAATATATAGAGATAAGTTGTAACGTTATGATAAATGTTTATATTTTTCATTTTGTCAATTCTATGAAAAAAATATAATAATAAAAAATGTATAATCACTTCCAAAATAATTATTCTTCTTTTTGAATTATATGATGATGCTATATCATCTCTTTTTGTGTTGATAGGTTCCTTAACTGTGATTGATTCAATCAAGTTCATAATATTCGTATTATAGTAACAATTATTTTAAGGTAATTATATTTGAATTTTTAGGTAACGATTTTTATCTTTGTTTCTAGGTACATATCTCAAAATCAGTTAATGGGTTCATTCGCCCAATTTAAAAATACATTTATGGATTGGACGCTGGGTCCGTCAGTGTGGGACGAATCGACTGAAGAGCCTGTAATTTCCTATGTCTTTAATAACAAAGTTTTTAAATTGTGTTCACTTATAAACAGTGTGACAACCTAGGAGAAACGTGACAATGCTACGCTATACAATGTTTGCATAAACATTTTCTCCAGTTCCTATGACATTTGTTAGTAAAATACGTTTTCTTGCGAACAGAATTTACGCGAAGGCTCTAATTACCTTCACACACTCCTGTGACGTCATGTTTAGTAGCGCTTCTCTTTTGTCTAGTAGTAAGAAAACAAATTGGCGCTATTATGTAGAATATTTATTGGGTATACACATATTTATTTATTTACATAAAATATCATTTCGCCGTTTCTTTTATACAGACAGGGAAGCCGGAAGATCAATTTTTTGATATACTTAAGTAGTTAATTTCCCATGGTTTTTTCAGATACATAAAGTTTCCTTTTTTAAGTAATTTTACATATTTAGCCGTAAGAGTCCATAATTATTTGTATAATTTGTCACAAGTTAACGAATAACGTTAACATCCGTGAAATCATTTGAAATGTAACTTTTAGCGAAGTTAAATTTTTTGTAAAGTATTATGACAATTAAACGAATAATTATTGATTGACAATATACGCCTTTCCAATGAAGTAAAAAAAGTTTGTGTGTGCGTGCGTGTGGGTTTGTTATTCATTTGAGCTATCAGCCATTATAGCTCAATTGGATTTGGATTATTTTTTTATAAAGGTAGTTTCGTTCTGACTTAATATATAGGCTATATTTTATCTATATATGTATATGTAAATCAATTGCTGTTCGTTAGTCACGCTAAAACTTGAGAACGGCTGAACCCATTTGGCTAATTTTGATTTTATATTAATTTTTGAAGTCCAGGGAAGGTTTAAAAGGTGACAAGATATAGAAAAAAAGAGTAGTTAAAAAGGCAGAACAGCGTTTGACGGGTAGTTTATTATATTAATTTCTAATTGGAAAATGCATAGCTCTACTGCAGGGTACAGTTAGTATGGTACTTTAGATTTTAGAAGCTCTATGTGTCGTTTCTAGGCGCAAGTATGTGTACCTGTTTGTAGTTCTTCCATATAGATAAATCCCTCCAACATTCTAGTCAAGTCTTTATGCATCTAGTATAGTATTGTTATCGTTTTATATAGGCGAGGCCATATTCTACCTATAGCGCTTTACTAATAGTTTTACTACCTGTAGGAAATTGTGTAATGCTGGAGTGAATGCCAAAGAATTATTATTTTAACAATTCTCTTAACATTTTATAATGTGTTAATAATTAGTGGTTATTATAACAGCCTTGGCGTGTTTCTTCGTCTTTAATGGAACCAATTAGATAATAAAATAATTAAAACATGATTTCCTTGTTTGCATATTATGTATTAGCTCAATTATAAATAAATCAATATTTAATTTCTTTGATAAATTGAAAAAGACATTGTAAAATATACATTATAGTTTGCTAAAATCAGCGTATGATTTATAAAGGTTGTGTAGTAAAAGGTTGTACATACTGAAGGAGTGTGTTAGTACTCGATTCTAATATCGAATATATACAAAAATATATGTACGATAATTTTGACTTAATTTTTCAATATAAATATTTAGTACCGACGCCCGCGCACGGCGCATAATATATATCTAGACTGTTGTCCCAGGAACATTTTTATTTTTGACTAGCTGTGCCCGCGACTTCGTTCGCGTGAAAAAAAATCTAAAATGAAAGTAGCCTAAGTGGCTCCTTAATACCGTGGTTTAAAAGATATACAATCCCGGGGTTTTACCCGCAAAGTTCCCGTTCACGTGGGATTTTCAGGATAAAAACTATCCTATGTCCTCTCTTGGGTCACAAACTATCTTTGTACCAAATTTCATTCAAATCGGTTCAGTAGGTAAGGCGTGAAGAAGAGACAGATAGACAGACAGACAGAGTTACTTTCGCATTTACAATAATATTAGTATGGATTAATAACAAGCTGTATTTTTGTAAATAGCTTGTATTGATGTGATGCCCATCTTTTCTGTCTTTGAAAAATCTCGAATCGGGAAACTAATAAAGTTAGGCTGCTTCAAACATTTTAATTTGATGAATGTGTAGCGGCTCAAAACAATCACAAACGCTACAAGAAAAAAAAATAAAAAATGGACAAAAATCAATGACAAATGGAAAAAATGAAATTCAAAATAAAATCCTGAATCGCGATATTACAATTATTTATCTTGTAACACTATATACAAGTTTCAACGCTTCTCAAATGGACTTCGGTCCCCAGGCAGTACACCTTGCCTGGCTGGGAAGGTCTTCCTTTTCCCTTCCTTGTCTTTGTGTGACGTCATCGGCCTCCACAGTAATGATGTCACCTGACAAGCAGCTGGCCCGCTGGTTCCATCACTTCGACCCCTTCCACGGTACGGACCAGCGGTGCCACAAATGAAAATACTGATTAATAAAAATATTTTTTTTTTTTACTTTAATTGCTTGATTATTTTATAAAAACCACAAAAAAAAACCTTTTACTATGTAGTGTAACTAGTTTACTATGTATGTAGTGTAAATGTAGGTACATATTCGATGGTTTTTCTGACGAGTACTGCACTATAAAGATGTCGGAATTATGAAATTTTTAAATAGATTAATAACAACCTAATTTTCTTACAATAGCATGGTAATCACTACATAGTATAAAACAAAGTCGCTTTCCGCCGTCTGTCTTATCTATGCTTAGATCTTTAAAACTACGCAACGGATTTTGATGCGGTTTTTTTAATAGACAGAGTGATTCAAGAGGAAGGTTTATGTATATAATAACATCCATTATGTAGTAGAGAAATACTCTTATAAATATATTTATCAAAACAGCGTTTGCCGGGTTACTTTGTACTGCATGAAAAGTGGAAACTGTTCTTACGGCCGGTTTCTGAAACGCAAACTAATTTTAACAAACAAAAAAAAAATAATGAAATGATTCTATTTATAAAAATATATTGTATTTAAAAATTTGTGTTTAACAGATCATTTGCTTGTAAAAATTATATTAAACAGAGGTTAATTGCTTGTTAAATTGATTTGCGTTTCGGAAACCGGCCGTTAGTCTGAAACTCTAAAGTTGTAGTTTTTACGGCTACAACTTTCTTTTTTACTTACACCTTTATTAGTTACCCGATTCGAGATTTTTCGAAGATAGAAAAGATAAGCGTCTTGTCAAAACGAAGTTGTTTACAAAAATTCAGCTTTTTATTAATCAAAATTAAAAATGTTCCTGAGACCACGGCCTAACAGAATTTAGCGAACTCGCGACCAACAAACTAAAGAGTGTTAGTACATCGTACAGTGACGACACTTTTTTAATATTACTACACTAATTTCGTTCGTCTTAAATTCTACACTGAAAAACAGAATATTTCTTAACCACATAGTAAACTAAGTGTAAGAAATATTTTCCTTTTTATGACTATTAACTACCTATAGGGTCTTTCAATATGTACAATCTTTTACTAGCCAGTCTGTATAAAGATACCAATCAAATTATGAAGTTTTGTTTTTACGGTGACTAACAAAACCCCTGTCCGACCCGAAAGGGGCACGTAGGTAGGTTGACGACACAAACAAAAAAAAAATAACGAAATGATTCTATTTATAAAAATATATTGTATTTAAAAATGCTCGTATTTGTCCTTTATATTCCTCAAAATTAAGCAAATATCTCAAAGTGGACATCACCTTTTCGCATCTCGCATTCTTATGGCAACTTTTGTGAGCTGCGAAATACAACCACTTGAAAAAGAAGATCTTAAGTACGAAGAGAGAGTTTTTTTATTTTACAGTCAGTTTATTAAGAATATTAAACCCAGAAGACTGAATTTTACAGAAGAGTATTCTAATTATACTCGTATTAATTAAATATTTATAACTACTAATCCTCATAAAGCAAACTCGTAACTAAGTATCTTACATTAGTATTTACGTTTTGATCAAGATTGTTAATTAAAATGTTAAATTGTGTAATTCAATGTGTAATTTTCTAAAAATATACGCATTTTTTAATGATTTTTCAAAACAAAGAAATCGCAGTAACGCTTGCTTGGGATTGTCGTCCACAGGATTTAAATAAAGAATAAAGAAAAATTGCGATGTGTACCATAAGATTTAAGACAGTCAAATTCAACTTATACCCTAATAGCAGTCAACAACCAATCCATTACATCAAAATTTCCAAGTTGCAGTGAAATGAGATCTAGTCAAAGTTGATATATTTTTTTACAATTAACAAGAGTTTAAAAGAAATAAGGCATGTTTCTTCGAAATATCTAAGCCCATGTGTGTGTTTGTGTTCTTATATAAAAGTGTATATTACACAGGATAAATTGAAAGTTGCTCGTGCAATTTTATTGTGTTTAAGTTAAAAATTGTGCACTCTTAAGCAGTAAAGAATAATCAACATAGACCAATAAATTAAACTTTAAAATATGCGCCAAGATAAAAGACAGATGTCGCATATATAGGTAGCTAATTTGTATAAAGCCAGCTTGACGACACATGTAACAATTATTTTATAAAAAAATGTATCATTATTATATAAGAAGCACACTTAAAATGGTTTATTAATAAGTTCTAAGGTGTTTGAATTATGTAAAATATTTTTGATAACATTTGCTCAAGTTAGGTTAGCCGTTGTTTTGCATGTTTTTGCTGTCACAATTTATGTGTTTGCAATTTTTCACTACATTTTAGTATAACGTGTTGCTGTGGAAGACAAGGTTGTCGAGAAACTTGCGCTTGTGTACCTATTTAATCGCTGATATCAACATTTTGTGCCTATATGCGACGTTTTTCTCTTATCAAGAAAACCCTTTTTTATTTTATGATATGTAAAAAAATTGGTATAATTGCAACTAAAACTATAAGACATTAATTTCGGTATTCTAATGAAGTTGCGTTACTAATACAGTGTTAACTGTGCAAAATTTGTTATTAAATTAGTGTGTTTTTGTCAGGTTATTGCATTCCCCGGCTGTTACACAAGCTAACGTTTTATTTAGATGTTAGCACGTGTATCGAGTAGTGTAGTTTTAGTATTAGCGGTCTCTGGGATCTCAGGTGAAGATGACGAAGCGGGCGAAAGACTGCCTTATTTTAATATACACAATGTTTACTCGTTATTATCACTTGACCAAAGTTTAATGATATTAAAGAAAATAATATAATAACTTGTATACAATCGAACACATATGTTTATGTATATGTGTTCGATTATAGTACACGTATGTTTTAACGCGTTTCCGATCCGGTAGTTATTTTGACACGTCAACATATTTTTTTAAAAACTATTTAAAAAAATATGTTGACGTGTCAAAATAACTTGTAAAAAGTTTTATTGAATAAAGTATTTCTAATTTCTGATGTATACAGACTTATTTAAAGCAAATTTAAAGAAAAACAGAATCGATTGCAATTGGTACCTCACGAATAACGATCTAAGTAGACCTTATTCTTGTTTTATACACTAACACGCTTTGTAAACTCTTTTCCACGCACTACAATATCCGGTGTTTACAAAATTTGACATAAGTAAATACAAAATTTCTTTACCAGTTTGGAGTAACATATCAGTGACTCTGAAAAGCACGTAAAGCTGTTATATCTGGCTATTTAAAGAAATAAAAAACTTTACAGAGGTGATTACAACCACCCATCTCGCCACCCAACAAATCGGGTAATCGTGATGCCCAAGTCGGTAATCCAAGTCGACATCGGTAAACTCAAGTCGCCTAGCCTGTAAGAAATCTGGCGTAATGATATTTGTTTATTATTGAAATATTATTTTAATTTAAACATTGGTCAAGTGGAAAGGATACCTTCATATTGGTGTCCAATATTTTGTTAGTGCAATTTTGTAGGGGAGCGTACTATTCGCGCCCCTCCAACCAATGTAAATATTTAAGTACTCATTTACTTGTTTATTATATTAAGTATAAATAAGATTTATACGTTTAGTTGAATTTTCATTAAAATAATAAAATTTCAAAGTGTTTTATTTTCCTTGTTGATCCGCGATTTTAATTAGCATGAATTACCTATCAAGCAGCTCAAAGGAGAGCAAAGGCTAAATTGATTTAGTTGGCTTTATCTAACTATTATTGTACAAAACATTTAATCAAACAATGAACAGACAAAATTATAAGTACAGTGATTAACAAAAAAACCTGTCCCATCGACAATATCTGCTTAGTTCTAGCATATTAAATATACTAGCGATCGCCTGTGGCCGAAATTCGACCACAATAAACTAAACAATAAATTCTATTTTAATTTTTAAGTTTATTTTAAGTTTATATACCTATTTTAAGTTTACTTTGGCCGTAAAGAAAATTGTATAGTATCATGTATGTCACCTGTGTGTATAATATCATGTATGTCACATGAGTGTAATTTTGTAACGTTTATTTTTATTAACATGTTAAATACATTTCTAATGCATTTAATTTAAAAATAATAGATTTCTGCAGTCATCCGCAATGTAACTTTAAACTGTGCCAAACTTCATACTCCGCTCCGTTCGCACAATTGTCTTAAAAAGGGGTCCAAAGCTTTTCCTACACGTATCAATATTATAGATACCTATGTGATTACTTAATCTATGTATTAGTTATATATAACACCTCTTTAACACCTCTAGTGATACAATTTTTTACAGCTGCTGGCCATTTTTTTGTGTATGTATATGTATTGTATTATATCATGAAGCTATGATCTGGTTGACAAAAAACTTCAGAGCCTCGCTCATTGCCGCAGAGTGGCTAATTTATTGATATTTTATCGGATACACTTTGGCGAGTGCGCTGGGGAATTGCAAGACTTAATTCCATCCCCGTTTTTATATCGATCGTCGCCCGTCGAGACGCACAGATTCTAGGTATTGCCATATTATGGTGGATGTTCCACGTACCCGGCCAAAGCGGTTCGACTCGACATTCTTCATCCGAACCGCAAGGAACTGGAACATGCTTCCTTAGTCTGTGTTCCCTGAGGAGTACAATCTGGGGATCTTCAAGAGAGGAGGAACAGGAACCTTCTAGGGAAGTGCGTTTCATCTTAGGCCGCATCTTAGCTTACCATCAAGCAATATAGTAGTCAAGCGCTTCCCTATCGATATGGCGCCAATCTTGCCTTACAAAAATGTTTGAAATAAAAATATGTGTACAACTTGTAATTTACATCAAAAATATATATAAAATTTTTTCTTCTTCGGTCAAAATTCAGACAGGCTGAATTTATTTAGAATTTTTATTTTCAATCATTTGTTTAGAATACAGCTATTATTTTTAATGGATATTCTACAGTGACAAAACCGATTTTCCACCACTAATAAGTTACCTATTTCAGATTCTTCTAAGCGTAGGTACTTTCCGAGTTGTAAGAAAACGTTGTGAATTTTTTGTATGATTTCAAAAAAATATTACAATGTGAATAAGAAATATCCTACACAACATTAAAAAAATTAACATAGCTGTAAAATTGAAAAAAGAAATTTAAAAATTACGAAAAAATTTTACGAATTAATAAATAAAATAATATTAATATTTATGTAAACAAATATTTTTGTACAACAATATTTATGTAATAAATATTTATGTAAATATTTTTTTAAATGAAAGTAAAGTATCATATAACAGCTGATTTATTTTGTAGTTTAGACCACCTTATTTAAACAATTCTTATAACAATGTGTTGCAGTATTCAAGATCTCTTCAAAAATATAAGCTTTACAGTATCGGATTAAATCCAAACAACTCATAAATCACTTTTTATGACAGCGGTCCCGCGGAATGGACCCGGATCGTAAGTGCGCGTAATATCCGTACTATTTTGACGCGCGTCAATTCTATAGGAAATAGGCGGCGCAGTATATTCTGAAACCGCTGGGAAACGTGGTAATTTTCGGATAAATAAATATAGGACTTCAGCTGAAAACCAAAGTTTAGTACATTCTTTTTTTGTATTTAAAACTAAATATCACCATATAAAAATCATCTGGAAGATTAGAAATATTATTAAAAAAATATTTATTTTAAAATTTTTTTAGCCTATTTTCGGAATTTTATATCATCGAGTAAAGTACATTTTATCATATAATAAGTTGGCACATTCCTTAAAAAATATCTTCAGGTATATCGTGCAATTTTTGTAAAGTTGCAATCAATACAAAAAAACACGTGTATTAGTAAACCATTTTTTCCGTTTGTCCCGATGCCGGCCTTAACAAAAAAAATACGAAGATTGCCGTCGCTCCAGGTGGTTAACTTCTTAATTTTATCAACCATTTGTACTCGCATTATACATGCAACTACAATATTTATTTGAGGCATATAGTTTTACAATATATTTTTAAAGTATAAAGCAATATATTATGAATAAAAAATAACGTCGGCAAAATTATTGTGAAGCGGTCAGTTTTGTGTGCATCATTCCTAAGATCATTTCAGAACACAAGGTTTTCAACATACACACGACGATTATTAATAGTTTGTTTTAATAGTGAAACATAGATGGCGCTACTTGTCTCACTGTAAAAACTAAATAATATACAGAACAGAAGACAATATGCGAAAGGCTCAGATGTAAGTTACATGTATTCGATATAAATATTTTAATAATTTTAGTAAATGTGTGAATACAACATTTAAAAAATTAGATAATTGTGTATTGGAAAACAAAATAATGTAAAAAAGATATTTGGAGGAGCTGGGATTTGAACCCAGGACTTTCAGCATGCGAAGCAGACACTCTACCACTGAGTTACACCCCCGATGAAGAACGTGGTGAATTTAATATTTCTTTGCTTTAATATGTTCAACTACTATTTATTTATGTTACTGGATGTTGTATGACATGATATTATTATACAAACTGCGTAGTTACATCATGCGTAGACAGCGTGCGTATCATGAGATGATAATTTGAATATATGTTGACACGTGCTGAGATGCGTTGAGGCTGAGTAATGTGGCGATACTGTGACGTAAGACAGAGACCAGAGTATTGGTCATTCATAATTTTAAGATAAAGTATATCTATCTGTACGGAATTGTTTGTATTAATAGTTTTTTCTCGACTGCGAGAGTTTATTTTTAAAATAACATTTTATACCTTTGAGTATTAGTTGGTTTCATAATCAAAGATTTATACTTTTGGCCCTAGGACTTATATATGGTGATATAGGACAAGTTATTGGGACGACTTGAGTAGAGAGCGAAAGAGTATAGAAATGAGGTGTTTGAGGTACTAACGCCTATGCTAAGGCGATTCACACACTGCCCCGTTCTACGCTTGTGGGGTGCGGGGTTTCATAGCAGCTTGCGGTGCCTACCTATAATACAGTGCAGACACAGACCACACGAATACTAATAGACACGCCATTGGGAAGGAAACGTGTCGCCGCGCATATAAGCAAACGCTCCTATCACTGTCAAACTTGTCACACATTTGTAGATATATTATATGGTGAAAAAATAGAAATACGTAGGTATAATAATTGTACTGTTTTATAGTACCGAATGAGATGACGACGATGATGAAGATTAAAAAATTACCCTTGAAGTGATTTTATTTTATCGGTAAGTACAACGTGGTCACATTAGCTTGACGCACCTCTGGAATGCGAGGCCCCGCCCGCTTCCCCCGCATTTTCTTAGCTCGCTCGGAAAGTTTCAGCATGGTCAGCATCTCTGTTACCGATACGCACGACGATAATTTGGCTAATTGTCTATTGTTTTCTATTGCTTTTGGACATTATTGTTACGTTTTGCATCAAATGTCGTCGTCAATGCCAAGCGTCAAGTTAATGTGACCGTGTTGTAGTAGGTATAACTCTGTATTACTTTGTGTAATTGCAAGCCACACTGACAAACTAAGAAATTGTCTTGAAAGGCGTAGCCATTTAACCCGTGAGTGCAGAGCATTGTTTTCTATATTCAGTGCAGAATTCATTCGGGATGCTGCAGTAATATTATCTATTTGGTTTATGTATAATCAAATTTGAAGGAGATATCGAAGATATTGTGTATAATCCTTTTTACGAAAAAGATGGATTAGTTTTAAATCGATAAATGGGTCATTTGTTTACAATGCTGAGTTAAGAAAATATGAAGGTAATTCATTTTAATTATTTACTTTCCATTTCTAATTAATATTGTTTTAGGAGATTCGCACATTGCGCCGCATTACACTACGTAGCGCGGGAGTGCGTGTTCTTACGTTTATTGTAAGTATGTATATCTCTTTATATTGAAAACACGTGTAGCAAAACACACTGAAAACGCATTCACACGCGGTGTCGCAGATTATACGCTTACCATAACATGTAGAGAAAACAATCTTTAGTTACGCGTTGTAACATTTTCAACGAGGCGTAAGCTATAATTGTTTCTATAAATGTCAAATTATCCAATGGTTCGAAGCCCGGTTCCTAAATGGCACTAAATCATCACGTCACTAAATGCTGGTCTTTGGTGGTGAAAAACATCTCTGGTAGTTATAGGCGATGGTTGTCTGTTTTCGTCAGGAGAACCATGAGCTTGTTTGCTATCCTATGATACGAAACAAATATAAATGAATTGACTCCGTGTTGGTCCCCCCGTCCCCCCTGTCAGACAGTTCGTAAGAGGCACCATTGGTCATGCGAATCTTTTTGCCTACTAGATGGTAGAGTTCTGCATTTTCTCGCCCATGTCGGGTATAAACGCCTTCCCTATTCCTGCGTCAACAGCGTTAGTTCTTGTCACTGTCGTGTTCCGATTTAGAGAGTTTATTATTAAGTCGATTAACTTATCCAATTAGCACTCCATCCCTACCAAATGGATGATAACGCACCATTAAATCTCTGGTGTTTATAGGCCATGTTAATTTCCAGTGGTTTTAGGCAGTGGTTCTCTGTTTTTATCATTAGCTTACTATGAGAGAAAAAATCAGAATGAATCAACCTGACTCGTAAGACGTGTTTTATTAATATGCTTGTTAAATATATTTTTTGCATGCATATTTATTCAATGGACCCTAATAAGTCAGTCAAATGATCAGCGAATAGAATTCCTCTTCAAGGTTAAAACAATAGAATTCAGTTTACACTAAAATAACCGTCAAGTAATTTTTTGCAATTGTGAAGCGAATAGCAGACATTGTCGAATAGTGATTGACATCTATGCAGTAACACTGTATTGAAAATGGGTTTTAAGCAGTCCTAAGTCAACCTTACACACTCATTCAGTCTTGTATATCGCATATATCTTGTACTCATGCCTCTATATTAAAAACTAGCTATACTAGACTTCATCCTCGTGGAAAAAAATCAAAAATAAAAGTAGCCTAAGTTACTACCGTGGCTTAAAAGATAGACAGTCCCTGGGTTTGACCCGCATAGTTCCCGTTCCCATGGAATATCCGGAATAAAAACAATTCTATGTCCTTTCTCGGGTCTTCAACTATCTTTGTACCAAATTGTCCAAATCGGTTCATCGGTTTAGGCGTGAAGAAGAGACAGACAGACAGAGTTACTTTCGAATTTATAATATTAGTATGGATTTAAAAACCCCCGACACATTCGTTGGATCACAAATGGATTTCCCAAATGGAAACAGTCTTTCTTCGTATTGGTCCTACTGATCAGCCAGGCAGGTCGTTAGAGGCGACGGATTGACTATACATGTCACTACCATCGTAACTACTAGGTGGCAAATTTCCGCAACATATCGCCCTGGTCTCAAACCACTGCCTTACCTATTCCTGTCGCAAAAGCGTGGTAGCCGGTAGACTTACGGATGTGGCATTGCCATTCCGCCACACAGATATTAACTCTTTCCAACAAAAGAGCCATCTGCTTGTTTGCCATCAAATGATATAAAAAAAACAGACAACCACCGCTTCTAGAAGCTCCGCTCATAAGACCATCTTGCTGCTTCATTTGGATTATAGACGGAGAGCTGACGATGAATTTAGGGATAGTCCTTTTGGCAAATTGATATTGCGAAAAAATAAAATTTCGACAAGTGGAAAAACCGAGCTTACGAGTCCACAAATCGCCACTGCGCATAAATAGAAGTACCCCTCTTTAATAAGCTATCAAGTACAAATCTATACTCTAATCGATGCATATTTTATTTGTTTGAAAGTTATTGCTACAGACAAACACACAATTACATATACCCGTCGACAGACACGATAGACTAGGTGGTAGAGTTCTGCATTGTCTTGCCCGGGTAAGGTACCACCGCCTTACCTATTCCTGAAGCAATAGCGTCAGTGCTTGTCTGTGTAAGGTAGCCGGTAAACTTATGCATGTGGCATTAGACCTCGTCACAAGATAGCAACGCACCATTAACATCTTTGGTGTCTATAGGCGATGGTTGACTCTTTCCATCAGGGGACCCATCTGCTTGTTTGCTATCTTATGATATAAAAAAAAATGATAAACTTTAACAACCATTGTTTTTGCATCAGGGGATAACAATCAATCTTTTGTTTTTATTTTGCTTCCGCTTCCTGAAAGTTTATAGGCATACTTAGTTAGTACCACGTTAGTACAATTAACTTACAATAGGTGGCGAGAGTATTGTACTGGTAAAACTAGTTTCATTTAATAATAAAATATATTTGAACACGAATTAATCTAACTTCAAAGAAAGAAAATTAATTGCTTGAACAAAACTGAATTAATTTTTTTTTTTTTTTATGTAATAAGATAGCAAACAAGCAGATGGGTCTCCTGATGGAAAGAGTCAACCATCGCCTATAGACACCAAAGGTGTTAATGGTGCGTTGCTATCTTGTGGCGAGGTCTAATGCCACATGCATAAGTTTACCGGCTACCTTACCCTCCAAACCGGAACACGACAGTGACAAGCACTGACGCTATTGCGGCAGGAATAGGTAAGGCGGTGGTACCAGACCCGGGCGAGACAATGCAGAACTCTACCACCTAGTAACCACGATGGCAGTGACTCGATAGCCAATCGGTCGCCTTTTACGACCTGCCTGGCTGAACGGCAGTTGGCCTATTCTACAAAGGAGGCCGGGACCAACACGGCGAAAATGGTAAAATAAAAATAAAATAAATAAAACTAATACAAATACAAATACGTTATTTGCACAAAATAGGGTTGGAAAAGATTTTGAACATATATCGATGTGCTTAAACCTATATTGCCTATATGTTTCAGTATTTATATATCTGTTTAATACATATAAATAAGTCAAATATAAATACTGAAATATATTTACTAAACACCCAAGCCTAGCAATATAAGCACTTATGCTCAGCACACGAATGCTTGTCCCTATCGCGAATCGAGCCCGAACCTCTCACGTTTGCTTACCACTCGATTAACGGGGCGGTCCCAACTAATGATATGCCTGCTTATTTAAAAAAGAAAATTGGAGTCTGGTCGGGGTTAAAACAAAGAATAAATTCATTAAGTATAAATATTGCATCAAGATGATATACCTACTATTGGTCTATTGTTCATTTGTTAAGTTAGATTCTTCCATTACGTCGATTACTTTAATAATTATGGTAATTAGAAAACACATAATAGCAGAAACAATGTTAACACATCGCAGTCGAACAATGATCAATCGTTGAAACGAGATGGTGTTCTATAGCTGGTTAAGAATCACGAGTATTAGTAATCAGTTCTTATTAATTGCAAAGAATTAACATAATCTTTGTCTAGAAAAATATTACTTTTTTGCTATATTCTATGAACAAGTCTGTAAAAATACGTACATGTCAAAATTAACAACTATTAAATTTTAGGGGTTTGAATCAAGATAAATATGCTCCTTGTTAATAATTACAATAATTATCATAATTATCAGATAATTATCAAACAGATATAAACCTAGCAATATTGTTATTTGTATTACATATTAACATATACATAGAAATAAGTAATTTTGTAAATAAATTGTACACATTAATTGAAGCTCACGGTAATCTTTAATTAATTTTTTGTTGATAATTTCGTGGCTTAAACTTGCAAACCGAAATACAAGAAGTTAACCAACTACACACTAATTAGTTAATTAAATTATTAAGTGGAATATCATCCTCATCAATCTTAAATGCGTTGACTGGATGGGAATTTTGTGATTTAAAGAGTCGAAATTCAAAATAAATATAACAATGGCAAATATTTTTGATTATTCTTATCAAAGATAATTATGCACCTATATTTCGACTCTGTGGTCTAGTGGTCCGATGTAGGTGTTGACCACATGAGTTCGATTCCCGAATCGGGCAATTAAAAAAATGTATTTTTTTCAGTTTTCTTATAAAAACAACATTGCACGGAATTGGATAAGTGCCCGGATGGCGATAGGTTTGTCACATTGTGGGGCTATCTTAGACTAGTCATCACTGGTTGTACCTCTGCCTACCTCTTCGGGGACACGGGCGTGAAGATACTTATGTTATCTTGGATAAGTATAATCGAAAATATACTGGCTTATTTTGTATTCACAAATTCATTCAAATTCTGTAATGCTAGCAGTGTGTCATTTTACACTTATTAATAATTATGATAGTAACTACATGGGGCACACTAAAAGTTTTGCACTTCTAGCTAATCGGAACTATTTGAATTTTGAATGTTATATTTTTAAAACGTTGCAACCTTCTAAGTAATAGAAAAAATAATTGGCTGCAAAATGATTTGTCAATTTTTTTTATCCTGCCCTCTTCAGGTCGGCGTGAGTGCCTTATCAACGTTAAGCACACATTTTGTTTGATACTGACAAAAAGGCGCAAAATTTTCAATTGCCTGTTTCGGACCAGCGCCGCCCACACCCTTGTCTAAACTTTAAAATGTCTGTCGAATGAGGCAAATGCCTGTCAGATGGTTACCCTATACCTAGCCCAAGCGAGACTCTGCAGTTGCAGCAAGTAGTCACGATAGTAATGACATGCTTACCCAGTTTTTGCCTTTTACGAAATGCCTGGTGGGAAGGCAAAGGGCCTATTCTTCAAAAGCATAAACGTAAAAGCTTCAAAAGTATTCATTCTATTATTGGGTTTGAGCTCGTTGCGCAATGTATGATTAGATAATTATTTAGCTTTTTTCCACAATATTACCATTTTTCGAACTTTTAACTGAATTCAAATAACGAAGGAAGCTGTCATTTCGTTGGAATTTTTGTTTTATTTTTCTCGCATATCCCAAGGTGTTAGGCATCATTAAAAAGTTTTTTTAAAAATATTGCAGGATTGCAAATTAAAATTGAATTTAGGTACCCCTTTGTAAAATGATAAGCTTTAAAGTGTTAATTTTTGTCAAAGTCAAGTGTTCCTTGTTCCCTTTTTTTCATTCCCAAGTGTCAAGTGTTCCCTTTGCCAAATAAACGATGTTTTTTGGTGTGTGAATCAAATTCCCGATAGCAGTTTATATATTTAAGTTATAAGGAAAACTGTCATACATATCACAGGATTTACAGGTTTACGAGTAATAACTAACAGTCGATCAACTTATACAAAAAATTCGAATAAAATTTATTAGGCGGTGACTCGAGTTGCGGATATATCTGTCTCGGCGTTAAACTGGTTTAAATTTGTTCATAATATGAAAAAATAAAAAGGTCTTTTTCAACCGACTTTCCAAAAGAAGGAGCTTATCAATCCAGCTGTATGTTTTAATGTTTAATACTTCAGAACTCGGTCATTTGATCGCCCCGTTGGTCGGAGATACAGGAACTGTGCGGAGTAAACGAAGTCCACGCGAACGAAGTCGCAGGCAACAGCTAGTAATATATAAAATTTGATGAAGATTTGAGCCACCACTGTCTACGAATTTTCCTATTTTAATTTATTTAATTAGGTAGGGTAGGTAAGTAGCTCGTGTTCATTTAAACTTGTTTTTCTCAAAGTACCTATCACCAACTCACCTCTGCTACTAATTATTCCGTGTAGCTTTGTTTGTTCTATTCATAATTAATATTCATTAAATCGAGGACGGAATGCGCTCCATTTGACGTTTGTTTACACCTTTGTTAACCTTTTCATTGTTCTTTCGATGTTGTATTCATTAAGTAATAATGGTAATTATGCCAACTATATACAAAGTTATTCCACTCATTAAATTCTGGAATAAATAACTACGTTGGGGTCCACGAGGATAGATTAATGTAGAACACAGGGTTCAAGGATATACTATCGCCAAAACTCACGTGAATAAAAGGACCCTGATTATGCAATACAATGACGGAGTTCGGGTTCGATTTCCGACAGGGACAAAAATTTGTGGAATGCGCACAGATATTTGTATTCCTGAGTTTGGGTGTTTATAGAATAAATTTATTTAAGTATGTACTTCTATGTATTAGTTTTTTGTTTTGTTTTTATATCATAAGATATAGCAAACAAGCAGATGTGTCTCCTGATGGGAAGAGTCAACCATCGCCTATAGACAACAAAGGTGGTAATGGTGCGTTGCTATCTTCTGGCGAGGTCTAATGCCACATGCATAAGTTTACCGGCTACTTACCCTCCAAACCGGAACACGGCAACGACAAGCACTGACGCTATTGTGGCAATAATAGGTAAGGCGATGGTACCAGACCCGGGCGAGACAATGCAGAACTCTACCACATAGTAGCCACGATGGTAGTGACTCGCATAGCTAATTGGTCGCCTTTTACGACCTGCCTGGCAGAACGACAGCTGGTTTATTCTTCAAAGGAGCCCGGAACCAAAATGGGGGAATTAGTATCGTTGACTAACTTCAATTCATATTAAGGCAAATATTTTTTGAAGTTCATCCCTTAAAGGGGTATAAAGGGGCGTTGAAGTTTGTATAAAAAATAAATTGTTTGTTCTACAAATTATTTAAACTTGAGTATTTATGCTTTTCAATACAATAAAAAAATACGTATTGTAGGATTTTTCAAATTTCATCTCTTATATGCAATAAAAGAATTATTAAAGTTTAAATGAAAAATAAATAGTTTATTATCAAAATTTCCTGAAATTTAGTATTTATGATTTCCAATCAAATTAAAAAAACATGCAGGTAAGAAAGTTTTCAGTTTTATCTCTGAAAGGGGTAAAAGGGGTGTTAAAACTAAGGAAAGGCTAAACTAGCCTCCCAAAAGCTTGGTGTACTCAGCAGAGCCAAGCAGTACTTCATGCCAGCCCATCGCCTTCAACTTTATAAGGCCCAAATTCGACCTCACATGAAGTACTATTCTCACCTCTGGGCCGGAGCTCCTCAGTACCAGCTTCTTCTTCTTGATCACATTCAAAATAGAGCGGTTCGAATCGTCGACGACCAGGCTATTTCTAATCGGCTTGACTCTTTGGCGTTATGCAGAGATGTAGGTTCGCTCTGCATATTTTTCCGCATTTATCACGGGGAGTGTTCCGACGAGTTGTACGGATTAATACCTGCCGTTAAATTCCATCATCGGACATCGCGTTAAAATTTAAATTTCCATCCTCACCATCTCGATGTCTGGAAATCCACAACCGTGCGCTTTTGTCGGCAATTTTTGGCTTGCACTACTCCTTTGTGGAATCAATTACCCGCGGGGGTGTTTCCGAACATATACAACTTGGGGACCTTCAAGAAACGAGCTTATTCATTTATTAAAGACTGGCAACGCAGCTGCAAGACCCCCGTTATTGTAAATGTTCATGGGCAGCGGTGATTACTTACCATCAGGTGCACCCCCTACTCGTTTGCCCCCTCTACTATAAAAAAATTGTATAAAAAATTAAACGCCTATTGACATTAATCTTTTAACGAAGTAAACTGCAGCAACCGACTTCCCATTTCCTATAAACACGGAACCTTGCATCAAATCTTCGCCAAATTAAAATTGAGTCACACGGGGAGTATACCCTTTCAAACAAAACGTTAAAATTGGTTCATAAACGACAAAGTTATCCGCGAACATACATAAAAAGAGTATATATGGGGTCGAAATGAAAATATTTGAAATATCACTACATAGTATAAAACAAAGTCGCTTTCTCTATCTGTCCCTATGTCCCTGTGTCCCTATGTATGCTTAAATCTTTAAAACTACGCAACGAATTTTGACGCGGTTTTTTCACTAGATAGATTGATTCTTGAGGAAGGTTTTGGTGTATAAACCTTTCCGATATTCCCACGGGAACAAAAGCTACGCAGGTCGCCAGTTTAAAAATAGGTCAAAAACACGTACATGTGTAGAACTTACTTGTAAAGCTCGATCGACATTTCGGCCAAGTTACATTGACTGTGTTCACGACCGGTCTCGCAAACTAAGAGTAGAACGCGTTAGCTTAAAAGTTCATATTTGAAATTTATACCCTTTATAAGATTTCAAACTGTGTAAAGGGTAAACTGGATTTCGTGTTTTAAAGGGGTAAACGGGGCGTTAATGTTTATATGAAAAATAAATTGTTTATTGTATGAAGTTTAGTATCTATGCTTTTAAATACAATTAAAGAAATACGCATTTTAAGATTTTTTGAATTTCATCCTTTTTGATCCATTTGAATCAAAAGAAGTGTTACAGTTTGTATGAAAATTAAATTGTTTATGATCAAAATCTTTTTAGTAGCTTCAGATTGAAAAACAAAAACACACATTTAAGGATTTTTGAATTTCATCTTTTAATGTGGGAAAAAAGGTTTGTAAGAAATATACTTACTGATTTTGCCCCGATTTTCGAAAATCGATTTTTCACCAAATTTTTACGTTACGACCGACGTCCTAGGGACCTTTTCCCACTAGTTTACGATGATGTTAGCATGTCTGTATTTATGTATATTTGTATGTGTGTGTGTGCGTATGTGTGTCTGTGTATGTGTGTGTGTGTATGTATGTGTTTCTGTGTATGTGTGTGTACTGTGTGTGAATAAATAGATTGATTACAAAATCTAATCAGCATTTTGTCTTAAAAAACTGAACCCAATGCCGCCAATTGCATTAAAATCGGTTTACCGTTCGGGTTTGTGTTTGTGTGAAGTGTTTTTTGACATAACTTCGACATTTTTATGCCAATTGATTTTATTTTCTACACAAGTTTAGTACTTACTTAAAAAACCGTGTCAAATGCAAGGTTATAAAATTATGTTTTTTACAACACTCTTACTTCATAATATATTTAAAACGACTTACTGATTTATTTAAAAACCTAATCAGCTTTTGTATTTAAAGAAACTGCGAAAAAAAACAAATTCATTCTAGATTTATAAAAAAAGAAAATGAAAAAAAATTTTTTGACATTATTTTGATATTTTTTAAACAATTTAGCTAAGAAGCTAAGTTACGCAAAAAAGCTAAGCAAAAAAGGCTAAGACACGTAGCCCTTTTGGGAGCTAGAGAGATCAGGAGAGCCATCTGCTTGTTTGCTATCTGATGATATAAAAAAGTATAAATCTTATGTGAAATGTATATTTATCAATATACTAGCGGCCCGTTACGTGCTTCGCTACGTATCGCCATTTATTGAATTAATTTGTTAGAAAAATGTGATAAATGAAGAACCGCTCTACCGATTTTGTGCAAACTTCACATAAACCATCTACTAAACAGTCCAAACAAAGCCTAAACATTTCAATTTAACACTTTCAATCGTCGGCACTTGGTGAAACTCCATTGTTACAAGTCCAAACTAGGTTATAATCACTTGTACTTTAATTTCACTACAAATATAAACATATAATTTTAGATTAATCGACCGGTTTCGCTTTTTAAAGCATCAGCACTAAAGAATATTACGTCCTTAATTATACTTGTAGTGAAATTAAAGTACAAGTGATTATAATTGAGTTATAAAATTACACGAAAAGTGGCATTGATTTATATATATATATATATATATATATATATATATATATATATATATATATATATATATATATATATATATATATATATATATATAGATGTATATATATAAGTATATCAATGCATCATAAGAAATACGTACTTTATTTTGAGAAAATTGCACACTAAGAGTGTAAGATTGGGCGTAGTTAAATTTGTTTAGAGAACAAGGGTAAAAGCTTCACACCCATTAAAAACACATTATATAGAATAAAAAACATTCCATGTTTACATTCACTTATGAATTACGGTCCTATAAATACCGTAATGACGGTACATTAATAGTCTGTTATATTCATAATATATAATTATTTGGAATTATGGCACAACATACACTACAAAAAGTAAAAGTATCATCACGCCCGGTTCCCTTGTGGTGTTGGCTGAGTAAACCGAACATCTATAGACGATAAGGTTTTAGGGTTAAGGTGATTTTGACCGCCCCGTTGGTCGAATGGTTAGCGACCCTGACTATGCAGTCAACGGGGCTCGGGTCCGATTCTCGACGGGGACAAGCATTTGTGTAATGAGCATAAATGTTTGTATTTCCGGGTTTGGGTGTTTATTATATATATTCTGGTATTTATAGAATATGTATTTCTATGTATTAGTATCGTTGATTAACACCCATAACACAAGCAAATATTTCCTTACATCGGGGTTAGATCAGTAAGTGTAATTTGTCCCGTGAATATTTATTTATTATTATTATTTTCATCGCCGCACTGCCGACATGTTAACCGGGACCGACACACGGTCCGAGACACGGAAGGCATATACCACTCCGCCAGACTCCGAACTGCTACTGAAATTTTAGACTTTCGAGAAAAACCTTGAAAAAACCTCAATAACAACCCGGGACCCGGGTCCTCATGATCTGAGCCAAATAGGTTAACCCCTAGACCACGAGGCAGTCTACTACTGCCTATATACTACAAATGTACTAGAAGCTTGATTGCCCAGGTATTATTTGTATACATAAATAGTGTCTAAGCAATAGAGAGCTTCGCCATGTTTTTTGTTATAATAAATACAGTAAAACTGCAACAACTGACCCCTGATTTCTTGTTATTTTTATATATCATAAGGTAGCAAACAAGCAGATGGCTCTCCTAATGGAAAGAGACGACTATCGCCTATAGACACCAAAGATGTTAAATGTTAATAGTGCGTTGCTATTTTTGTGGCGAAATCTTTACGCCACATGCTAAGTATACTGGCTACTTTGCCCTGCAAATCGAAACACGGCAGTGACACGCAATGACGCTATTGCGACAGGCTATTCTTGTGGCGAGATCTTTACGCCACATTCTAAGTTTACTGGCTACCTTGCCCTGCAAATCGAAACACGGCAGTGACACGCAATGACGCTATTGCGGCAGGAATAGGTAAGGTGGTGATGTCAGACCCGGGCGAGACAATGCAGAATTCTGCCATCTCGTAGCCACTATGGTAGTAGCCAATCTTTCGCCTTTTATGAACTGCCTGGCAGAACGGTAGATGTTCTATTCTTTAAAGGACTCTAAAACTACCATGAGACCAAATGGGAAGTATACCTTTCCAAGCAAAGAAGAATTTCCAAATCAGTTATTAAACGACCAAATTTCGAAGGTAAGAAACACAAAAATACAGCCGAATTGGGAATCTCGTCCCCTTTGGGAAGTCGGTGTAAAACATGGGGAAAATATGTTTTGATCCAAATCATGTACTTATAAAATGTGAATATATCATATAGCGCCATTTCAATATATTATCAGGTAATAATTGATTAATTATTGTTTATCCATACAATTAAATAAGGATGGAGTTTGTTTGTAATATTAAAATAACTGCTGTTTACTAAATGCATTACGGTTGTTGTTAAAAACTAATTTTTTTGCGACGCCCTCTAAAAAGCTTCTTTATGATGAAAAAACACTGTTTTTTTAATTCAAAACAACACGTGCCTTACAACGATCTAAGTTAATTTTTGGGTATAATAATTTTTTCTCTGAAAGTATGTTATTAAATTTGAAATAAATATTTTTTTGAGATTTGAAAATAGTTAACAATTGTTTCACAACCTTTAGTGTTATCATTTTAAGTTATGAATTTTAAGTGAAAGCTTTATAAGAAGCTATACTTCGTCATTCAAGTTCATGCTTCAATTTTTCTCCTATTTTTGGGCTTTTATACGTCTGTGAGCAGTTACCTACGTATGAATTATTTTCACAAAAATGCGTTAAAAAAATACCAGATTAAATATTTTCAAAAAATGCTTTAAGAAATTACCAGATTTATACGTAACTGCTCACAGACGTATAAAAGATATTTAGGTAAAGCAGTTCTTTAAGGAGAAAATAAAAAGAAGTTGTTTCCATTAACTCAAGTTACACTAAATTACATAGAAAAGCAGATTAGATTTTTAAATTAATCGGTATATTAGCCTGAAAGTTATTTTAAAAATATGAAGTAAGTATGTTTTAAGCAACATACCAAATTTTAATATTTGAAAAGCTGTAAATTTTGAAAACTTACTTTAATTTTGATTTTTGAAACGGAATTAGACGCAGTTTTTAAGTTCTAATATATTGTAGAAAATCAGAACGAAAAATCTGGAAGTTATGTCGGAAAAACACTTTCAAATTTGTTAGTCAACGAAAACTCCCGATCGAATAAACCGATTTTAATGCCATTTGTGGCTGATTAGATTTTGTTATCAATTGGCATATTAATTTGGAAGTTATTATAAAAAAAACCTTTTTTTCGAATTTTTATTTGTTATAAGGTTTTTTCAAAATTTCAGCCATATGACCTCATCCTGAAAATAGTTGAAAAGGTTGCTAGGATATCAAAACGTGGAGATCTGATGAAAACTCGATTTTCGAAAATCAGGGCAAAATCAGGAACTTCCCTTTACTGCTACGGTAACGGGAAGTTAAAAATTGCTTATCTATACATATAATGAAATCGTAGAAAAGTCAAAACTGTACATTGAATATTTTTTCAAAAGAATACTTGATGCGTGATCTATATCAAATATATCAAAAATATAGTTTTTAAAATTTTTGTCTGTTTGTCTGTATGTATGTCTGGGGTAAACTCAAAAAGTACTGCATGGATTTACTTCAAATTTTGCATGAATATTATTAACAGGCCGCCTCAACATATAGGCTACATATTATCACGCTATCATCTACGGGGGAGGAGCAGTGCGTAGTAAACGAAGTCCGCGCGGACGAAGTCGCTGGCAACAGCTAGTCTCAAATATTAGACGACATTTTTCGGGTCATTGATCTCTTTGCGAATACTGTAACGATTTGACGTGTCAAAACTAGCTGGACTGAAATCTCTTTAAGGAAGTTGATAATTGATTGAATATTTAACCGACTTTGATTGTGGTTAGATGTGGTTTGTTATATATAATAAAATTTCAATAGTATATTAAGAAACAATTGCATTAATCGATAGATCAATTAAATACATATTGAAATACTGTTATGCGAAGTTTTGAATTTCTAATTATTTTATTAATTTATCATTTAGATAAGGAATAAACATTTTTGATATTCGGCGTAAGTTGTAACGTACCTATGTAAAAATCACGTCGTCCGGGGCTACGCCGAGCTAATCACTGTCAATACATAGTATAAAACCTTAGATAAAGGATATCTTTGTCTTGTCAAAGTATAAAACAAAGTCTCTTTGTTTTCCGCTGTCTGTCCCTATGTATGCTTAGATCTTTAAAACTACGCAACGGATTTTGATGGGTTTTTTAATAGATAGAGTTATTCAAGAGGAAGGTTTACATGTATATTACATAATTTGCAGGAAATCTTCGCAGTATAGGGAATGGGGAATTGTTTTACTCCATTGTTTTACTCCGAATTTAACGCGTATCAAGCCACGGGCAAAAGCTAGTTAAGAAATAAATGCGTCGGTAGATCTCTTGCTATATCGTTATTATTAAAGATCTATATATGCAATTCATAAGTGAGATACTAATGGATTCACGTGATAAATTACACAACTTGGAAACACGATAATATGATACACGATAAAAAGGAAAACCCTTAGTATGGCATAATATGGAAGTTCATCAGTTTTTTAATAATAGCAAAACAACATGTTTTGTATGACATAGTCACTTTATATTTTAAAATGTTTACAAGTTTAAAAAAAAGGAAATATCAAAATCCGCACTCGTATCGCCCATCCTAGTCAGAACCATCACGCTTCCTCCCTGTCCTGTAGAAGGCCAAAATATCGATTTGGTCTAAAAGCTCGGTGGCTTTTTAAACATCCTGTTTCCGTTAGAATATTGTGGGCACGAAGAGATGGCAAATTCAACACACACACACATATAGACATACACACACGTACACACACACACACACACACACACACATATATATATAAATATAAATATTTATATATATATATATATATATATATATATATATATATATATATATATGTGTGTGTGTGTGTGTGTACAAGTATGATCCATATATTTTGTATTTTCGTGTATAAATGTCGTTGAACAACCTATATCATAACCAACCTCAAAGTAACAAATTATTACTTTATTTACAATGGGATTAGGCACATTCGTGTATTTTGTCCACTGATATTTACTATTGTTATATTAGTCAAAACCAAAACTATATACACCGTAAGTTAATTTGCAGCACTCAAGTGATAGGTTATTGTCCTACTTTCTTATTATTCTAGGTAAAAGATATCTAGTTCATATTAAAAATCAGTGTACTTATTGTATTTCGTAGGATATCAAACAAGCAGAAAGCTCTCCAAATGGAAAGAGAGAAACATTACATATAGATATCATAGATGGTGCATATATATATATATATATATATATATATATATATATATATATATATATATATATATATATATATATATATATATATATATATATATATATATATATATATATATATATATATATATATATATATATATATATATATATATATATATTTATCTTTGATGGGCTTACGCCCAAGCTTGTGTCTCCTCTGATGGCGAACATCGGATAGGACAAGTTATCCTTTAAACACAGAGGTCTCGCAGTGTCATACTAATGTTTACTAGCATTAACTAGTTAAATATTGATTCAAATCCAGGTGACGCAGTGAATAACGTCCATGAGGTAACGTCAATTTTCGTCTTAGTAATAACAAGAGGATAATATCGTCAAGAAAATATTAATGGTGCTTACGTCAATTTACTTTTATATCAGAAATTAGCGTAACTGCGTAAAAATGAAGTAAGCACATAACGTCATTAATTTTGGAAAATGACATAGTTGCGTAAGTTAATTATAATATTTCAAGTAAAGTAATCGTACTAAATAACAAAATTGAGCCTTCCTGGGACGCCTAGCGGATGTGAAACGTCGAAACTTTTTTATATTATAAGATAGTAAAGATGTTAATGGTGCGTTGCTATCCAAGTGGTGGGGTGTTAATAAAATGAAATAAAAATAAAAATCTATATGTATATTTTTCAGACAACAAAGATCCATAACTGGTTAGTTACAAAATTACCTATAGCTAAAGTTAGTACTTAAGAATGATCTAGTAATATTATTTATATATTTGACCAAAACGTAACAGTGACAAGCACTGACGCTATTGCGGCGGGAATAAGGAAGGCGGTGGTAACTGGTACCAGACCCGGGCGAGACAATGCAGAACTCTACCACCTAGTAGCCACGGCGATAGTGACTCGCATAGCCAACCGTTCACCTCTTACGAACTGCCTCACCCACAACGCAGATGGTTCATTCTTTAAAGGGGGCCCGAACCATCGCTAATTTATATAGAAAATATGCACAAAATAAAACTAGATAGCAAATATAGCATTATCATACATACTAAATATATTATTTACGCCAGATTCCTTACAGGGTAGGCGGAGAGAACCGAGTGCCATACATCACGATCCTTGCAGACTTGTTTCGCTTCCTCCACATTCATTACTCTCTTCATACAAACACGTTGGTTGTAAAGAGTCTTGAGACCATTTTCCGTCAGTACTCGACCAATCTGTTCATAGTGTCAGTCTTAATCTTCCCCGGTACCTACTTCCTTCCATATTTGTATTGTATATCTTTTCTGTAAGCCTTTCTTTCTACATTCTAACCAATGGAGCATGCCCGTTCTCATCTTTACACCACCACTCTTTCAGGCTTAACCTCCTCTCTCACTACATATCACGAACCCGGTCCGCGGGTAATACGCCATATACTTTCCGTAGTGTTTTCTTCTCGACCGCGTTGATTCTACTCGTACTTTCTTTCTGACATACCCAACTCTCACTTCCATACAACAGCGTTGAGATAAGCACATAATATATGTAAGCATAATTCATTCCTTTTTTAAAACATTCTTTTGTTTATAAAATACTAGCTGACCCGGCAATCGTTGTTCTGCCAACTTAGTGTCTACTTTTCCGTTTTTTTCTTTTTTTCACCTTGTAAACCTAACCAAAGTTTGTATACAGGTTGAATGAATTAATACACTTTATTGTACACCAATAGCAACAACACTGTACAAGGGTACACAAAGGTAGTTTAATCGCTACAGGGCGTGCTCTGATACATATCCTTTGGTGGTAATGAATGCATGAGTGATGAGATTTATAAAAGAGTGTCATGACGTGTCCCGTCACGACATATGAATAAAGGACGTCAAATCAAAAAGACATTTTCATAGATGTTATTGCTGGGTTTTGAATTTTGATGTTAGTTTGTATCTTGTAAGTCATAACTACACAACATAACATTCAAATAATACAACGTAACTTTCAAATTTTCAAAGATTGTGTATTGTGTCACTAAGAAAGACTGAGACCAAGATTGCTCGGGCCCTGCGAAGATCAAGGGTCTCTGAAACCTGCTTGTTTGATTAGGCGAGTTATGAATATCTACAGAGCAAGTCGAGTCTGTCTGGACTCTAGTCTTTGACTTATAGTACCTGATTCACTGTGCCTCATCAAAGTAAAGATATCTGTGTGTTCGTACTACTGCGCAAATTATAAAAACATAATATTATAATAAATATATTTTTTACTGAAGTAATTTGACCGGTTTTCGTATGTTCTTTGTTTCTTTGCAATTAGTTTAACCAAGGAATAACCTTAACTAAAACTAAAACACATTAATGGTGCGTTGATATCTTTTAGGAAATCTTTTAGCAAAAGCAAAATTGGGTAACTTTACGTTAAAAACTCTTTTCTTTAATAACATCTTGTAACGGTTAGAATTTATTGTCACCTTGTGTGTTGAGATGCAAGCTTTTAATATGAATAGTTGCCGAACCCTCAGAACTCCGATTTCCCTGTAAAGAGCATTTGTGGAAAACCAAAAGGGTTTATGAGGCATGACCTTTAAGACGGTACGCTGCACTCTTTCAAAAATAAGGTTAAATTTTTTAGCCACACCACCCCACACACTAATTCAATATGTAATCAAGGACTCTCATGGCACACATTAAAATGTGCATTTCAAAATCTAGACGTTCGTCTAATATAAGTCCTAAATAGATGAAAAGTAGACGACCCAAAATTCTGCCTTGTGGTAGGTACACCAAACTCAACAGAGACTATTGAACTTTTGATATTATCAATTTCAACAAGCTAACTCCGGAACCATTCCAATGAAATCCTACGAATTTTCATCCCTTCCAGCTTACGTAGAAGAAACTGTGTCGAAAGCCTTTGCAAGATCAAGAAACACCCCATAGCAACAAAAACCATCATCCATATGCGTCACTACCAAGTCAACCAGCTTCTGAACTGCGTCTTCTGTTGAGGCGTGCATCCGAAAACCAAATTGTCGACTCGATAGCAAGCGATTTTCATCTAGAAATGCTTTCAAGCGTTTATTCATAATTTTCTCTAGTAACTTAGAAAAAACGCCTAAAAGAGCAATTGGACTATAGTTGCTGGCGGAATCTCTCGGGCCATCCTTATGGGTAGGTGTTACGGAGGCAATTTTCCAAGTATTTGGAAAGCAACCGGAGCTAAAGCTGAGATTTTAAATATATGATAATGGTGTAGTAATATGAGGTCTTATAGATTTTATAAGTGTTTTTGTAAAACCATCTAAGCCAGGTGTCATTTTTGAGCCAGAAAGAAAGAATTTGCGGGTCCGTTTGTTATGTTGAATTTAGCTGCCAGACTGTACTGCGACTCTTTTGTTTTGTCCAAGATTTTGCTAGTTAATGTGTATCCAACTGAAGCAAAAAAGTCATTACAGGAATTAATAGTTACATTTGGGTCGTTCGAGTTCGCCAGAAGTCCAGAAGGAGGTTTGCTATTTTCCATCTTGAAATGACAGATTTTCCTAATAGAATTCCACAATGCCTTGGTACTATTGCGATTTCTTTCTAGTTCCTTGCTTTCATGATCAGGGGCCGTTCATAAAATACGTTCGCATACAAGGGGAGGGGGGGGGGGGTCTGGCTGAGTGTGACAAGATGTGACAAGGGGGGACGGGGGGTATACGGAAACGTGACGTTCGCCGTTTATTATTTTTTGACATGAGCGCTAGCTCTGTGGCGCGACTCTAGCGGCGTTGCCATCCGTCACAACGGGTTTCTTTGTTTTTCCAATACTTGAGACAGTAACGTTTCCACGTACCCTGCGTGTAATGTTATTATAATAACTAAATAAATATTTTTAATTTTCAGAATTTGTGTACTATCGTTTAGAATTTATCATACTCAGCAGGGGGCGGGGGTCTTAGTTTTTGTGACGAAATATTTCTAGGGGGGGTCACAAAAAGTGTGACACAGCGTGACAATGGGAGGGAGGGGGTCAAAAAAAAGCTGATTTTAGTGTGACGTATTTTATGAACGGCCCCTCACGCTTTATTTTTCGTAACAATTCATTGCAGAAGTTTCTATACCTAGTGTAAGAATTATTGATTGTAAGGTTTTCTGGTTGTTTTCTGGCGAGTAAATGTAAATGGTCTCTATGCTTAATGCAACGAATTAGACCAGGAGTGATCCATGGCTCAGTATTTAATTTAGATCGACTAATCTTTGCTTGGTGAGTAAATTTTTGCACAGCATTAGATAGAATACGCATGAAGAATTCAGTAGCTTCACGGACGTTATTCTTATTAAAAACTTGAAACCAGTCAGTATCTTTCAATTCTTCCGCAAGTTTATCGTATCGTATCGTATCGTTTTGTACCTTTAAGGCGTATTTTTTTGTTCCGGTTCGCCAGACCCAGAATCGCTAATTTATGATCAGTTATATTAACTTCACAGACAGCACCTAAGGCAAGCAGACGAGATTTTACAAAAATATGATCTAAGCATGACTCCAACCTAGTAGGGAGAGTAATAGCTGGTAGAAGGCCATACTCAGCAGTCATGCAAAGATATTCAATTGGCTTGTATATTTTTTGTCCAGGTGACAAGAAACCAGGAAAAATATATAAACGGGTCAAAAACGCTTACATATATAGAACTTACTTGTAAAGCTCGACGTTTCGGCCAAGTTACATTGACCGTGGTCACGAGCGGACTGAAAAAAAAATTTTTTTAATGTTATCTAGTGATCATTATAGTGTCCGGTAAATTCCTTGCTGTGTTATTTATGATCAAAAGATTACATATACCGCTATCACAAGACTTCTGTTTTGCAGCACTTTCGACAAAAGTCTTTCAACGATAGAAAGTTTGTCAGACTTTGCAAAAGAAAGCGACTCGCGATGTTTCGTATTCATCCTTTGAAATTTAGTGTTGCTAAGTCCCGCAGACTAATTAGAGTTCCGTATCTAAAAGGTAAAAACGGGACCCTACGAGTATTACTAAGCCTCCGCTGTTCGTCTGTCTGTCACCAGGCTGTATCTCATAAACCGTGATAACTAGAAAGCTTAAATTTTCACAAATTATGTATTTTGGTTGCCGCTGTAACAACATTTACTAAAAATAAAAAAATGAAAATATTAAGGGTACATACAATAAACGTGATTTTTTATATTTTTTGGTCAATATTATTAACGGTAACAGGTAGACGCTTAAAATTTTCACAGAATATTTAGTTGTATACTATTTTTCAAAATAAATAATTAAATAAAAATAAAGTAAATATTAAAGAGGGCTCCCATACAACATACGTAATTTTTAAGCAATTCTTTCTACTCAGCTAGAAACTTGAATAGGGATGGTTCATGGTATGGAACTCTTCGTGCGCGAGTCTGACTCGCACTTGGCCGATTTTATTATTATAATAACACTAGCTGACTCGGCAAACGTTGTTTTAAATTCAAATTACTTGTACTGAATATTTTGATGGGTTACTTGAGATGAGGGGTAATATACATAAAAGATATCCTACCGTTTAAGTTGGACTAAACAGTAGATATCTACGAAATTTCATTAAAATCGGTTTAGTAGTTTAGTTTAGGTATCCATAACGGACAAAGACGTGACACGAAATTATGTGCTATATTATACTAGCGACCTGCCCGCGGTTTCACCCGCGTAGCTTTTATTCCCGTGGGAATATTGAAAAGGTTTATATATTCCTCCTCAACCTTCCTCAAGAATAAATCTATCTATTTAAAAAACCGCACCAAAATCCGTTGTTTTAAAGATTTAAGCATACATAGGGAAAGACAGAGAAAGCGACTTTGTTTTATACTATGAAGTGATAAGATAAGATAATCATCACTGACTTTTCTACACTTCAAATAGGTACATACATTATCTCGATGTGTAAGCATTTCGGAAATTGTTTTTATTTGTGCCTGTTACTTACATATTTATTTTTAAAGATATTTTTTTGTTTTATTTTTTAATTTTTTTTTTTACAAGTTATTGTATCTTGTGATTGAGTGATATAATTAAAAAATAAAAGGCAAGTCTCGTAATTTAATTATAACTACTAGCGATTACCTGTGGCCGAAATTCGACTATAGAGTATACGGTAAAATCTCTGTTAAGTTTGACAACTGACATCCGTAAAGAAAATAATACCTATTTATGCATGTGTGTATAATGTTAATGTTTATTTTTATTATTTTAATGTATTTCCAATGCTTTTCATTATAAAATATTAAGTCTTTGCAGTCCTCCGCAATATAAACTTGAACTATGCCAAATTTCATACTCCACCGTTGGCGAAACTGTCTTAAAAAGGGGTCCAAAGTTTTTCCTTCACATTGACAGAAAAAGTGTTGTTCCGGCAATCGAACGTGAACCTTATGATCTGAGTGCTAATTGTGAGTTTTTCTTTTCGCATTCGATCGTGAGCGCGTTTTGAGTTTATTAGGAATTTGTATGTGATTTGTACAGCGCCACCTAGTGGTAAACTGGTTTCTCACGTTTACCACTAGGTGGCGCTGTACAAATCACATACAAATTCCTAGTAAACTCGAAACGCGCTCACGATCGAATGCGAAAAGAAAAACTCACACTTAGCACTCTGATCCGAATAGGCTTATCACTATATGAGGCAAGAATATATATTTTGCTTTAATTGATCGTGCCATTCTTGCGCCGCTTAGGATTAAATTATTTGTAACTAGCGACCTGCCCGCGGTTTCACCCGCATAGCTTTTGTTCTCGTGCGAATATCGGAAAGGTTTATATACTTAAACCTTCCTCAAGAATCAATCTATCTATTTAAAAAAAACCGCGTCAAAATCCGATGCGTAGTTTTAAAGATTTAAGCATACATAGGGACATAGGGATATAGGGACATAGGGACGGACAGAGAAAGCGACTGTGTTTTATACTATGTAGTGACAAGCTGCAGCGTGCAGCCCGCTGCATTATAAAAGTTTTTGATGAATCCCGCGGGACCATTCAACTTATCCGGGATAAAGAGTAGCCTATGTGCTATTACAGGTTTTATCACACATTATCTATTTGTGTGCCAATTTTCATCTAAATCCATTCAGTAGTTTTTGCGTGATTGAGTAACAAACATCCATCCATCTAAACATCCAAACATTCAAACATCCAGACTTTTGCATTTAAAATATTAATATAGATTTATATTTATATTTTATAATATAGATTTACCCCGTGTTGGTCCCGGGCTTCTTTGGAGAATAGGCCAACTGCCGTTCTGCCAGGCAGGACGGTAAAGGCGACCTTGGCTATGCGAGTCACTATCATCGTGGTTATTAGATGGTAGAGTTCTGCATTTTCTCGCTCGGGTCTGGTACCACCGCCTTACTTATTCCTGCCACAATAGCTTAGTGCTTGTCACTGTCGTGGTCCGCTTTGGAGAGTAAGGTAGCCGGTAAACTTATGCATGTGGCATTAGACCTCGCCACAAGATAGCAACGCACCGTTAACATCTTTGGTGTCTATAAGCGATGGTTGACTTTTTCCATCAGAAAACCCATCTGCTTGTTTGCTATCTTATGATATCAAAAAAATCATTATATTATAATTTTACCGACTTTTTTACACTTCTAATTCGTAATTTCGTATATTATCCACAAGCTTGGTGGTAATGGAAACTTGTTGACTTAAAAGTTAGGACTACACCATTATTCTAAGAGTCACTGACTAGGTATTTCAGATACGTGACTGCGTGGTGGCGTGATGTTTTTTGTTTACTTTATTTTGTTATAACAACACAAGAATGTGATAATTTTCATTCAGGATACGGCATACATACTTTTCCACCAGTTTTATATATCCTGCTTTAGCATGTAAGTAATTAGCACGTATGTATGATTTGTGTGACTTTTTGTGTATAAATTTAATTAAATCGTACATGCTGGGTGTCACACACTTCACAGCTGTCATAGTCTCACGTGTTCATCCTCATGTTTTTACAAACTTTTATTTTTGTAAACTACATTAGTATTTGTATGTTTACAAATATTGCAAGTTCTAAAAAAATATATCACGTCGATTCCCTTGCGAAACAGGCCACCTAAACCGAAAGTCTATCGATTACTGGTTCATCAGGATTCACCGGTTTCTTAGTTGATGCGATGAGTTGTGGAGATGACACCAATACCAGACTCCGAGCTGCTACTGAGATTTGGAATTTTGAAAAAAACTAATAAAAATAATAAATAATAATAAATATCACAGGACAAATCACACGAATCGATCTATCCCCAAAGTAAGCAATTTACCTATTTGCTTGTAGTATGGGCCTCAGTCAACTATACTAATACATAGAGATACATATATATAAATACTTAATAAACACCCAAACCCAGAAACATCTATGCTTATCACATAAATTTTTGTCCCTATCGGGAATCGAACCTGATGCGTAGTCAGGTTCGCTTACCACCCGATCAACGGGGCGGTCATAAAAAACACTCAATGACACTTTTGGTCGACCCGGTGATCAAATCGGGATTTTATGATTTGAATCGAATAGGGAACACGTAGACCACGAAGATGTTATCTACTTATCGGGGACCGACTGAGCTGAAATTTGGTAGTTTTGATGCCAATACAATATTATAACACCATGGAGTTGGATTGATGATGAAGTTGGAAGGTGGTAAAAGCAATGCAATTTAAACACTTTTCTGTTTCTGGTAATTTAAGTAAGAGCTCTTTTATGTAAACTTTTATTTATCATCTATTAAAGGTAATATTAACTAAATAATGATAATAATAAATATTGCTAGACAAATTACATGAATTGATTTAACCCCAAAGCAAGCAAGTTATTTGCTTGTGTTATGGGTGTTAGCCAACGATACTAGTACATAGAAATACGTATATAAATATTGTTATATACTAAACACCCAAAGCCAGAAATACAAACATCTATGCCCATCGTACAAGACGTGTTTGTCCATGTCGAAAATTGAACCCGAGCCCACTCGATTCGTAGTTAGGATCGTTACCTAACCTAACCACTCGAGCAAAAATTAGCGTTTATTTTGCTTTTTTTAAATTCAAACTCAATGTCACCTTAGATTATAATTCTTACTAGCAGCCCGCTACGTGCTTCGCTACGTATCGTCATTTATTGAATTCATTTGTTACAAAAAATGTGATAAATGAACAACCGCTCTACCGATTTTGTGCAAACTTCACATAAACTATCTACTAAATATTCCGAACAAAGCCTAAACATTTGGTTTGGATAGGTGAGTCCGTCCTTGAGTTATAAATAAAATTACAACGAAAAGTGGCTCTTCAACAATTAATTCAAATCCAAAATTAACCAAATCGGTTCAGCCGTATATATGTATATATACGGCTGAACCGTTTATATATATATATATATGCATGTATATATATATATATATATATATATATATATATATATATATATACATATATACGGCTGAACCGATTTGGTTAATTTTGGATTTGAATTAATTGTTGAAGTTCAGGAAAGGTTTAAAAGGTGAGAAAATATAGAAAAAAATAAGAGTAAGTACTTAAAAATGCAGAACAACGTTTGCCGGGTCAGCTAGTCTATATATATATATATATATATATATATATATATATATATATATATATATATATATATATATATATATATATATATATATATATATATATATTGTGACGTTTTCCCTAATTTAATGTTTAAAATAAATATTAGTATGTAAAGAAAATTTATTAATAAGTATTAGTTATGATTATCTCTATTAAATTTATCCATCTCTATTAAATTATCTCTATTAAATTTGCCACAAGATAGCAACGCACCATTAACATCTTTGGTGTCTATAAGCGATGGCTGACTCTTTCCATCAGGATAGCCATCTGCTTGTTTGCTATCTTATGATATAAAAAGAAGATTAAAATCGATCCCGACGTGAACGAAAGAGAAATCTCGCTACTCCAGAGGCTTGTGACCATGACGGTCAATGTAACTTGGCCGAAACGTTGACCTTTACAAGTAATTTCAAGATATTATATACGCATTTTGACCCTATCGTATACTTTAAAAAGCGGTTATCCGTCTACCCTTCTTAATTGGTACGTCGTTACAGTAACTTGCACATTGTGTATTATACAAAGGGACTGATTCATAAAAATATCGGAGCTAGGAGCCAGGAGAAGAAGGGAAGCAAGAGCAAGACGAACGATATTGTCTTCAACATTCTTCGGAATTGACGCACAACTGAGACTCGTTGTCTCGAGTTACGAAATGCTTATGTGAGCATAAGAAGTTTTGCGAAGAGGATGGAAGCATTTCAATCCACTCATTAAACTGAGCTGTGGCGAGCTTACGGGAAACTTAGACTTCGAATTTCAAGGTAGTAGCTTACCCTAGGGTGTTACCACTAGCATAAGCGGTGGAGAATCCGCCTTTAGATATTCATGCCCATTCCGTAAACAACCAGGGGTAAATAGAGCAAAAGCCTAAAGGTTCACCCACCACGCTTTATGTAGACTTTTGTAATATTAGGGGTCTCCACTCCAACTTAAACGCAGTGCACTATCACCTTAAGCTGGCTTTGTTCTTTCTCTGGCTGACACCTTATCTTTCTAGCATTTATTCATTTGTTTCCAGAGCATTCATTTATACTCCAGGCGGAAGTTTGTGTTTACGTCAAAGAGATTTTTTTTTTTTTGAAATCTCAGCAGTCTTGAACTAAAAGCAGAAAACGAAAGGAGTATAATCGTGTATCTAGGTCTTTCAAAAGAGTCAAAATTGGAGCACATTGGCAGAATAGAAAATAGTTTGCCTTCTTCTAGTACTCGTGCGTTCTAGTCTCTTGCCAGAGCTGCCTACGGGAATTTCTGTTTGCTCTCCTTTTCACATTTGCACAAAGTTGATATTTCTCTAACCCATGCTGCATCTAGAGTTTGCCCACGGTTTGCACGGTTGCACGGTTTTCGTCGCGGCCGCTCAGCTAGTGATCTTTTAGTTTACTTAACACACGGGTGGGCGGAATCAGTTAAAAATATGGGGGAAGCATTGGCAGTTAGTTTTGACAAGGTACAGGTCTTTGATGGGGTATGGCATAAAGTAGTTTTTTCCAAGCTTCTTTGCTATTGGCTTGCCGAGAAATTGTGCAATTGGATCACCGGTTTTTCAAGGATCGAAGCATTAAGGTTGTAGTTGTTAATGTATGTAACTTAACCTAACCTAACCTTAAATTCGCCGCCGAAAGAGAAAGCGTCGCCTGTAGACACCAAAGATGTTAATGGTGCGTTGCTATCCATGTAGCGCCATGGCAACGCTAGATGCATAAGTCTACGGCTTACCCTCCAAACCGGAACACGACGGTGACAAGCACTGACGATATTGCGACAGGAATAGGTAAGGCGGTGATACCAAATACGCGGGCGAGTCACTGCGGAACTCTACCACTTAGTAGTCACGATGTTAGTGACACGTACCTATAGTCAATTGGTCGCCTTTTACGACGTGACGTCTTAAAAGAGTGGCAACATGATTTAGATTCAGTAAAATTGCAAAAATTGGCTTCTCATTTTATGTATAATCTTCACCAAATTAAAATAGACATGGACTGTATACACTCCCAAACATAAATATTTTTTAAGATGGGTTCATAAACGATGGACTTCTGAGGTATAAACATAAAAATAAGCCTTTAATAAGCGATGAATTTTAATACTGTTCACTGTTACTAGCCTATAATATTTTAAATCCTAATCGTATTTTCTAGAAGCAGGTAAAACCGTGTATCATAATAACATTACATCATAGATAAAAAACGAGTTTTATCCTTTTTGCGAATGTATATAAAAACGTTTTCCGTTGGAGTTTTACATGGGTTTATTCGATGTCAGTAAAACAAAAATTGGCAAGTTGCGTGTCAGACTACGCGTAATGAATGGTTCCGTAGCAGTAGCTTTTAAAAACTCCTCCAAATACATTTTCTAAGTTGGTTGACTACTACTCATAAACTTATAAAGCCCAAGCTCATGGGGGTGGGGGGGGGGATGTTTAGACATTTGACTATCAACAAACTACACTCTTTACGCTTTACGCTGTAGCATGGTGCGGGTGACAGTTTTAGTAACGTTTCGTTTCACTCTTGAAAGTTGCCGCGTTTACAAATTATGACTTAGTACTTCAGATGTATCACATTTTTAATATATTAAATAATTAATTACTGTAGTAAATTAAATTAAACCCAACCAGAATATTCTAGTCTACAAATAAAATCAAATTGAAAGAAAAATTAAACAGTGTTATGCGTATAACATAATGCCATAGACGTACTTAGTGATGGGGTGTATTGTTACGATGGATAGTCGATGTTTTTTTATAATAAAAAACGTATATTGAGCGTAGTTCAATTTTATTATTGTAAAAATCCTATTATTATATTAATGAAACAACAGAATATATATGAAGATAATAGATTTTATTCGTCTAAACTCATATCAGAGTCAGAAACATCTGAATTGTCATTGAATTTATCATCTGTATCTTGACGGATATTATTGACGATGACTCCATAATGGATGTCACGATCCCAATTAGACATAATGTCTCTTTTTGTTTTATTCACGATCTTCAACCAGTCTTCAGGTTTAACATTGTTGATGGCCTCTTGTAATAGGGCCAAAATCTTATTTGCCGTAAATGGCGGCGAGTATTATTTCTTGCAGCGTGACCTTTTATTTGGGCCCAAATCAGCTCAATAGCATTATACTGGCAATGGTAGGGTGGTAGTCGAATGACCTGGTGGCTTTTTTCTTTTGCCATTTCGTCCAAAGCATAGGCAGGAGTTGGTGGCTTATGTCGCCGTACTAAAGCAATAAGCTCTGTCTTTAACATTTTTATATCTGCTGTAACTCTGTATTCAAATATTAATATTAGTAGTATCAAACCATTCGATTATTGGAATCAGTAACAATCGCCCATCTTTATGTCAATGTCATACAGGCAACTGTTGTTGTGTGCAACCCACATCATGCTACATCACAAATAATGTAGCACTTTAAAGCTTAATATTTCACAAACGGATCCTTTCACCGAAAAATTGTTTTGACAAGATTTTTTGAAAACCTATGTAATGATGTCTCACGCTATGAGGCACGCGAAAAAAATTAACATCCCCACTTTACATGTAGATGGCTACCCCTAAAAAATATTTTTTAAGATTTTTATTTACCACTTTGTATATGTATTCTTACGCCAAATAACAACTTTCTAGTACTAAGGATCTTTGAGCTAGACTGCAAAGGAACGGACGGAGGGAGGGACATTGCGAAACTAGGATTCCCAGTTTAACTCGGAACCCTAAAATGGAATAAATATGCTTTGCAATGTACTTAGATTGACGGTGGAAAAGATATACCAATAACCACAATCACAACACAATATGATTCGGCAATTTGTAAAGATGAATAAACATTTTTTCGGTTTTTTTTTTGTAACTGTATTATGTTATAAATAACAAAACTGTAGGTATGTGTTGTGTCACAAACAACAAAATGGCGAGATTAAAAAACGTTTCATATTGGTATTTTTTAGAACTGTCTTTTTTCTCGAAACTTCTAATTTTCTATAGTCAGTTTTGGTACTGACGGTAAAACAAGTGCAAATTTGTCGTTTTTGTCTTTATGTTTTTTATGAGGAATTAATAATCTTATGGCTGCCTTTTCTTTTTACAAAAAAATGTGTTTTTGTATATCCATTTTGGTACCAATTCCGTGCTAACAGGCTGCAAAAATATTTTTTTAAAATTATAGTAATCTTTTTGTAAACTATAGGATAGCAAATAAGTAGATGGGACTCCTAAGTGTAAGATACAACCATCACATATAGTCATCAAAGATGTTAATGGTGCCTTGATATAAGTGGCTGGTAGGATGGTAATACAACATGCGTAAGTTTACCGGTTACCTTAATTTCCAAACCAGAAGATGATAGGGCCCTCATTGAGCTAGTGCGGCGAGAATGCTGCCGTACCGAATGAGGTGACAAGGTTTAAAAATTACCCTTGGACTGATTTTATTTCATCGGTAAGTACCTAGTATAACTCTGTATTTCTGTGTGTAATGTAAATGCAAGGTACACTGACAAACCACGAAATTGTCTTCAGAAGTTAAAAGTTATTTTGACGCGTCAACATTGTTTAAAACTACTACCGGATCGGAAACGCGGCCACACACTGAGAAGATCCGGCGGAAGAAACTCAGCGGGCTTGTCCTTTTTTCAGAACATTTTTTAAATAAAATGTTACATAATATTTAAATAGCATCTAATTGTTACATTAATAATAAGGATTGCCGATATGAGGAGCAGTTAATCCCATGCTTTCCTGTCATCAAGGTATTCAGATGTTTTATAGTAATCTTTTTTACACAGTTTTGTTTTAACACAGTTTTTGAATTCGTTAACTGGTAAATCTCTAATCGCATCAGGCAGCTTATTGTAGAAGTGTATACTTTGCCCCATAAAAGAGTTGCTTATTCTGTGGAGACGAGACACATACACAGCAAGATTGTTTTTGTTCCTTGTATTTAGGGAGTGAATATCACTATTCTTTTTAAATAAGCAAATATTTTCACGAACGTACATCAAGATTTCAAATATAGACTGAGAAATTACAGTTAAGATATTGATTTCTTTGAATTTTTCTCTCAGGGAGGTCCTTGGACTAAGATTGTAAATTGCCCGTATAGCCCTTTTTTGTAATGCAAATATAGTATTTATTTCAGCGGAATTCCCCCAGAGAAGAATTCCATATGACATAACACTATGAAAGTAACTAAAGTAAACAAGGCGTGCAGTATCAACATCAGTAAGCTGCCTCATTTTTTTTACTGCGAATGCTGCTTAACTTAGTTACTGGCCAATTTCTCGATATGTGGTCCCCAATGCAATTTTTTATCTACACTAACCCCTAAAATGTAGTAGAGTCTTGAAAGGCGTATTCATTTAACCCGTGATATGTAGAATCCCTTACCAGTCAACCGGTATAAATAGTAAAATATAATTACAACCCATCTAGAACATTTATGTTCATCACACTAATGTTCGTTCTAGTCAAGAATCGTATCCGTGCAACAGCGATTGCTACGCTAGCCATTCGACTATGTGGCGGTCAAAATGTTTGCGATCAATAAAAGGATCAATCATTTAGCCTTCATACAATTTTGCATATATTCATTGCAACAATTTGGAATTTCGAGAACTAGATTGGTTAAAATGGGTATATCCTTATCAAGCGAGATTGCAACTGTGATGTAACATCGCCAGGCATCGTATGATCGTATTATCTGCGTTCTCTCGCAGTTATTGGCGGCATTGTGAACGATGTCATCTCTTTTGTCTGCGTGACCTTTGTTATTTGCTGAGAATTAACTATTTTGGTTCTGAGAATTGCATTGACAAATTTTTGAGGTACTAGACTTGTTCTTTAGCAGCGTCGCCAAGACATTAAAACCAAGTGTATTTTAAAATAATAAGTCTAAGATCGACACAATTTTTTACTGGATAGACATACTCGAAAAAAAATTAAAATACTTGTCAGCGAAAAATGTATGACTAAGTAAATTATAATCTATATTTAAAAAAAAATCTAGTGCTGATCCTGAAATTTTAAACATAATAAAGCATTTGCACTCGTTTTTATTACTTTCATTTTGAACTGCCACTTTAAATTTTCCGTTTATTTAAAAAAACAGGAGGACGTTACAACTCTCCCGTCTTTGTGTTCCGTAATTAGTTTTTATACGCGCTCCGCTGTCATATATTCCGATGTTTTAAAATGCTCATTCCCGAGTTATATAACCGCAGACAAATTTTCTTCATTAATTTTCCATTTCTCATATCAGGATGCTGTTAGAGTTAATTAGTTCTGTAGAGCTAAGAACAACTAGGCGTATGTTATTTTCAATTTTTTCAACTTATTACCATCTTATTGAACGCGAGCAAAACGAGAGCTGACAAATATCTTCACGTCTGTATGCCTAAAGAGTTAGGCAGAAGTACACCCAGTAAAACGTGGCTAGTCGAAGATACTTAGTCTCTCAACGCGATAGGCTTTATCACCAACCTGACACTTATTCAATCTCAGGCAATGTTTTTAGGGTTCCGAAATAGACTGGGAACCCTTATAGTAACGCTACTAAGTTTACTAAGAAGTATTTTAATATTTATTTGTAATGTTATTTTTTCTCATCATATATGATCGCCAACTATCACGTCCTTAAATATTGAAGTGAAGAATTGAACTCACCAGTCAGTCTGTATATTTATATCTCTGAACTATGGATCAGATCTTCACCACTAAATAAGAAGTACACCATCCCAAACAAAAAATATTTTTCGAAATCGGTTAATAAATTACCAAGTTCTGAAGTAACAAACAAAAAGGTCACTCCATGTCGATTCGGGCGTCCTTTGAAGAACAGACTATGTGCCGTCTTGCCAAACAGTTCGTAAGAGGAGAACATTGGGCTATGCGAGTCACTACTATCGCAGTGGCTATTGAGTGCTAGTGTTCTGCATTATCTCGCCCAGGTCTTGTACCTTACCTATTCCTGCCGCAATGTCCTCAGTGCTTGGCACTGTCGTGTTCCGGTTGGAAAGTAAACTCATGCATGTGGCATCAAGATCCCAACTCAAGAATAGCAACACATCACTGGCATCTTTGGTGTATGTAAGTGATGGTTGTCTTTGCTATCATGGGATATAAAAAAAAACCGAATTGAGAGCCGTTCTTTCTTCAGGAACATAGGTTCACTTATATTCTGTAACCTCTACTTAAAAATCCTTTCCGTAACCTTAAATTATGTTGTAGTACACGTCAATATTATTAAATCATTCACTGAATCTTGTTGAATAAGAGGGTAACGGCCTCAGCAGCTCCGTGACATACTTCATGCCTTGTACGGTGCAAAGTTCGATGTACGTACTAGTAGTAGGTTTTTGTACTTATTCCATCGATATAAACGATTAAATTATTTGAAGACTCAATACAGTTCAAAAGAGTATTTTAATATTAACTTGTATCTGAATTTTAAAATTAATATTTGAATTTTAAAATCTGGATAAAAACAAAATAATTTCATATTTTTTAAGGTAATTATGGAGGTAAAGTTAGGTAAAGACCTGAGAGATGTCAACTGCTGAATCCAATTGGAGATGACATGTCTGTATTGATGGAGAAAGACGTACTAAATCAATAAAAATGGGGTGCTGATGTCTGTTTCTGTGACAAAGTTTTGCCGCAAATAAGCGGTAGAGAGGCTGAAACAGAACGCCGAAACTTTTCAAACTAACTCAGTCAGAAGTTTTTCATACGATGGTAGAAAAGAAGACTGACACTTCTTATGCAAAGAGGTAACTATCGACTATAGACACTAAACTCTTTACACGTTGACACCTATGTGGCAGCCATGGAGCTGTATTATAACTGGAGGCAGCACTTCTAATACCTACTTGAAACACAATTTTAAATACAGCTGTCATCTTCTGAGGTCTTTCCCTCTATTTCTAACACAGCTGTATACAAAGAGATGGAGATACCTCATAGACAGAGATATAACGTAAATATGTGTTTCAAGTAATTAATACGAGTGCTAGTTTCACCAATACCTAATACTTCATGGTGGCAGCCTGTAAACCTATACATGTAATAATATTGCATACTGGAATACAATAATGAAAAACACCGACTTTGACGCTATTAAACGGGAAAAAGTAAAGTAATCGCACCAAATTCTAAGAAGGTGTTGGAGAACTTTGTCATTTAATAGTCACGATGGTAGTGACACGTTGTGGCCTTAGTTTGTCAACAGATATTTTTTCACAGGCCTTACTCAGACATAATGAATACGGGCAAAAATTTACTCGTAATAGTAAGATATCATGCGGCAAAATTAATTAAAAGGGAATCAAAAATATTTAAATTAACTAATGGATTTGTAGTTTGTTATTAATAAAAAACATAATAACGCTTAACTAAAAAAGCTTATCTTGTTCATTGAAAAATATTTCAAATAAAAAGATATTCTGTTGGATTTTTTAAAATTTATTATCCAAATGAAGTGGTTACGTGAAGGAAACACCTTGGACCCCTTTTTAAGATCATACAAGGTCCCGGGTTCGATTCAAAACATGTGTTTTTTCAGTTTTCTGGTAAAAAAAAGAATGTGACAAAAATGTTTTTTTTTTCAGTTTTCTGATAAAAACAACGTTGCCCAGGATTGGTTAAGTTCCCAGTCGGCAAAAGGCTTGCCACCTATCACATTGTGGGACTTAAGTATCTTCGGCTAATCGTGGGTGCACTTGTTGAACCTCTTACTTCTTCGGGGATAGGGGCGTGAAGATATTTTTTTACTACACTAATTTTATTGAGGTTTTTATGTAGCTAAGCAATATTCTCTTTTTATTATATTTTAATTGGTTGCATAATTAACGACGCCCTTCAGCAATCGTGTCCTTCAATATGTGCAGTCTTTTGCCAATCAGCCTGTATAACACTCGAAATATTTCCGTGGGTGTGTACCTATTTTATTTTTGTTTTGTAGAGTTTGTTTATTTAAGCGAGTGACTCACGCATGAGTAATGCCCGCAAAATAGATATAATCGGTTTATGGCCTGAGGTATCGAACAATCTGACAACATGTTATATCATACACAACACAGGTTTGATAAGTAGATCAAGGGTTTTTACGATTGGAATGATATTTCGACTGTTTCGTGGTCTACGGTTTAGCCTATTCGACTCTCAGATCATGAGGTCCCAGCTTGGATTTTCGGTTCGAGCATAAGTGTTATTGAGATTTTTCGAGATTTTTCTCGAAAATAAAAAAGTCCCAATAGCAGCTCGAAGAAGTGATGTGTTATCGCATCCGTGTATCAGATAAGCAAATAAAACTGTCGGTCGCGGTTATCACTAGAAAAAGGTGATAATCGTTATTAGCTCGCTGAAATAAGGCGATGGTGATAACTGAAAGGTTATCAACAGACAAAACGGTGAATCGTAGTGAACCAGAAAGTCTATAGACGTTCGTTTTATTGGTGGTATTCACTTGGCGAAACTGTATTTTAATTTTAATTGCGAAACACTTGTACTACTTTCACTGTATAGTGCAACAAGTGCAAGTGTTTTGTAATTAAAATATATAGGCATTCGTTTCTCTCTGCGTACTCTGCAAGGGAATCGGCGTGATGATACAGTATAGTTAAATGATATTTTAAATTAACAATTATAAGGATGTCGAAGATGATCTTAAAAGCCAAACAACCTTTACCTTTACCTTTGGCACAAAGGTACAAAGTACAAAGAACAAAGGCTCTGTCCAATTTTTTTGCGATTTTTGTGGGTTTGTTTGGTTTGTCCAGAATAGGCTAAAAAGTATTAAAATTTAATATTCATAAATAAAAAACATTAAAATATATCAGTCTAGCCGTTCATCTGTATATATGTATATATAAAAGTTGTGTATTGAAATGAATATTTCTATTGACTTTCTAAAATACTCTTGAAATTTCTTAGTAGATAGATTTTCATAAAGGTTGAATTTGCAGCGGATCTTTCTCATTTTTATGTGAGGCTCTATCCATTTTTTCTTTGCTTGGAATGTGCTACTGCAATTTTAATTTCACGTTCTATAATAACAAATCAAGAAAAAGGCCGCAACACTCATAGTTAATCAACTTGTATATAGAACTTCTACAAATACGTGTGCCAACAACGCAGACTCGTGATAAAATGAAAAATAATATATTTTATACTTAAGGTATATTACACTTAAGGTATTATATAGGTAGGTTTTATTATACTTAAGGTACATTACACTTAAGGTATCACACACGGCTATGAAGCCGTGTGTGATACCTTAAGATACTATAATATTTTATATTACGTTTTAACGTCATTTATATAAGACATCTTTAGATAAAATATAGTATCTTAGTCGTGTGTGATGAACTTAACAGTGACATCTCTAGAATTCATTTTAAATCAAATTAGCTCTTGAACATTTTTTGAATATATACCTATATATTTTATTATTGTCGACGTTTTAATGCAGTAAAAAGCAACATTTAGATGAATCCGTTTCTGTTAGTTGAAGCTCGAACTAAATTTTGCATTTACCTAGTGAAATATTAAAAAAAACTGATCAATGAAAATGTGAAATATTTAAAAAAAACTAATCAAAGATGTAGCTCATTAAAGGGTTTCGTGTATATTATTATGGCTCTGGTAATAATTAATTATTATGTCATTGAAACTTTTGTTTGAACTTGCTGAACCAGTAATTGTATTTTCCTGTGGAAACGAAAGATTTTCCTGCGCTAAAAGGTATCCTAAATGTTGACCCAGGCAATAAGCTATTATTACACAAAATTTAGTACAAATCCGTTCAGTAGTTTTTGCGTGAAAACCGAACAGACAGACAAACAGCCAAAAAATTCAATTTCTATCGTTTTGGGTTTTATGTCTTACACACAATACGTAGCAATATTTTTTTTAAGAAATATTTCATGTACAGATTTGGTTTCGTTACTGTTTTATTACATGTATATGTATATGTATATGTATAATATATGTAATATGTATATTTTATGATTAAAATCATACTGTAAATAATACGACCATTATAACCGAATAAATGATAGTTTTTATTATTTGTCAAGAGTTAGGAAATTACTGGACCGATCTCAAAAATATAAATGTTGTGAAGTATTAAAAGAAATAATATGTTATGAAATGAAATTAAAGTACAAGTGCATAATAAATTGTGTCTAAAAATAATAACCTTCGATCAGGAATTTTGATCGAATATAATAACATTTATTTAATATGAACTCATTCTTGTAGGAAGTCGATGAAAAATCAAAAAGAAATATTTAATAACTTTCAAGTTAATCTGGTTTAGTTTCTGGACATGACTATTTCTGGAGTTGTCAGCTTCAGTTGAACTTGACGAGCGAGTTTTATGGCGTTTACTTACGATGAAATAAATTACCTTTATTTCATTACAAACTGCGTAAAACCTCAGTATAGTTTTGGGATAAAAAGTAAACACGTGTACCAGATTTTACCGAAATTCATTTGGTCATTTTAATGTCACTCACAAACATACAAACATACAATTTTTCATCTTATATACAAACTAGCGACCTGCCCGCGGTTTCACCCGCGTAGCTTTTGTTCCCGTGGGAATATCGGAAAGGTTTATATACTAAAACCTTTTTCAATAATCAATTTAAAAAAAACCGCATCAAAATCCGTTGCGTAATTTTAAAGATTTAAGCATACATAGGGACACAGGGACATAGGGACAGACAGAGAAAACTACTTAGTTTTATACTATGTAGTGATAAATAAAATTGGAGTGCCTGTTTGTAATATTAAAATAACTGGTTTTAACTAAATAATGCATATGGATGTTATGTATACACGGTACATATACCAAAATAACACTTTTTATGATTTTTGTCTGTCTGTCTGTCTGTTTGTTCCGGCTAGTCTTTGGAACGGCTGGACCGATTTTGTCGGAACTTTCACTGGTAGATAGCTGATGTAATAAGGAGTAACTTAGGCTACTTTATTTTAAAAAAAAAACACGCGGACGAAGTCGCGGGTACAGGTATTATTTATAATATTAGATGGATATCACATTATGAGATCTAATGACGTACTCAAATGTGCTAAACATGTGCAAACTAAAAAAAAAAAAAATTATGTTCTTGTGTTACTGATTTCAATATATTTTCATATAGGTATTCAAGGAATAAAAACACTGTAGCCATTTCTATGAAATGCATTTAAAAATTAGTTTAGGCAGGTTTAGCTAACTTTGTTTGACTACCTCGTAGTCAATGGGTAACCCTATTTGACTTACATCATACAGGTCTCGGGTTTGTTCTCAGAGTCGGGAAAATAATGTTTTTCTTGAAAATCCAAAATCTTGGTAGATGACCATATCACAAGCAAATAATTTGCTTTGGAGTTAGATTAATTTGTGTAATTTGTTTGTATTTATTTATTAATTATGTTCATAACTAATATACATATGTCCGTAATGGTTTTTGTAGACATTTTTAGTATTTGCCTACAATGACTTAACCTAATAATAATTGCTGCCTACAGCAATTATAATTTTATATCATGAGAATTTGCTTGTTTGCTATCCTGCCCGTTACAGAGAGGCCGATGGTCAATTTTTTCTAGAAAGTTCGGAACGACGACGCAAAGAAAATCAATAAACATAGCGTCAAAAATTAAAATATAAATAAATAAACTTGGTCATGTGTCTATGTCAGCTCTAATACTTTAACGTTCATATTCGCGTATTGCTATGGCGTAGTCGATGCGACAGAATGAGCATAAAATCGATTTATTAATAGCACCGTACAAGATAACATGTTACGAATGTAATGAAATCGTTTTGATTTTATATAATTTCTCATTTACAAATTACATCAATCAGTGCAATTCAACCAAAACAAATGCATAATTTTTATTCGCTAATCACTGGACTAGCACACTTATTACATGTTACGTAGTATTTTACTGAAATGTTTTCCTGTTTTATTCCAGGCCTATTTTGAAGAATACACGACCAGTTGCCTTACTGCCAAATATCATTGATATTAAACATTGACGCTATTGCGGTAAGGCAGTGGTACCAAACCCAGGCGAAATTTGCTGAGCTCTACCAACTAATATACAAGATGTATCTTTAAGATATGATTCAAAATTTTAGTAAATCTGACGTGATATTTTTTTGGGATACGAAAACCTGTGTGGTAGTCTTCATATAATGTATAAATACCTACTATTAGTATTTTATGAACTCTGCCAACTAATATACAAGATATTTCCAAATTTTAGTTAATCTGACGTATATTTTTTTTCGGGATATAGAAAATCTGTGTATTAAGTCTTCATATAATGTACACCTACTATTAGTATTCTAAATTTCATCCAATTACGTTTAGGTTTTTGCAAAGGATGTGTAAATATTTGTTTCTTTAACAAACGAATATGAAATAATTATTGAATCGACAATTTAAGTTTAACTTTACGTTCTAGTTATTATGTTGCAGTGACATGTGGAACCGGTTGGCTACTTAATTATTACGAAATATATAGTGAATTGTGAGACAATACAAGTGTTTAAAATAATCATTTAGATATTCCCGTTTTGGTCCGGGCCGACTCTGCCAGGTAGTTCGTAAGAGGCGACTGATTGGCTATGTGAGTCACTAACATCGTGGCTACTAAATGGTAGAGTTCTGCATTGTCTGGCCCGTGTCTGGATACGTAGTGCTCTAATTGGTCTGTGGTCTGGAGCCACCGTTTTATCTATTCCTGCCTCAATAGCGTTAATGCTTGTCACTATCGTGTTCTGGTTAGTTAGGGTAAGTTTTTCTCGTGTTCCGTTTTGGTCGGTAAAGCAGCCGGTAAACTTATGCATATAGCATTAAGACCTCACCACAAGGATAGCAACGCACCATTAACACCTTTTTAGGCCTTTTTTACATTCTAAGATAGCAAACAAGCAAATGGCTCTCCTGATGGAAAGTGATACCATATAGACACCAAAGATGTCACAGAAGATAGCATTGCCACATGCATAAGTCTACCGGCTCTACATTACCCTCCAAATCGGAACACGACAATGACAAGCATTGACGCTATTGCGGCAGAAATAGGTAAGGCGATGGTATCAAATACCCGGGCGAGTCGTTGCGGAATTCTACCACCTACTATAAGCGATGGTGGTCTCTTACCATCAGGAAAGCCATCTCCTTTGTTTGCTATCTTATGATGTATAAAAACACACTTTTAAATTAATAATATAAGTGAGATCTCACAAATATCGTGTAATAATAAGGAATAGATATTGTTTCGAGTTTCCCGACGCGTACTTCCTCTGCGCCGGGTGAGGCCTTGGTGTGAAGAGTGAGGACGATACTACACGTAGAATTGCGCCATGCGGCCATCACTATTGCTACACGTTGTTAAGGTTTCGAACATTGGGCTATATTAACTGTGTATGTATATGAGTAGCACTGACACACCTACTGTGTCATCTATATATTAATACGCAAACCGAAAACTTTATAACCCCTTTTACGAAAATCACGGCAATGGGAGGTTAAGAACGATTAGCTTTAGGGGCCCTATCATCTTGACTACTAGAGAGTGGTGGTAGAGTAATAGACACGCCATTGCCAAGGAACGTGTCACCGCGCATTTGAGCAAATGCTTCTATTACTGTCAAAAATTTCATACATTTGTAGGTTATAGTATATTCTGAAAAAATAGAAATATACCATGTACTGTTTTATCGTACCGAATGAGATGACAAGATTTAAAAATTACCCTTGAAATGATTTTATTTCATCGGTAAGTAGTACAACTCTGTATTTCTGTATGTAATTGCAATCTATACTGAAAAACTAAGAAATTGTCTTGAAAGGCGTATCCATTTAATCCGTGGTCTCGCCCTTGTTCGGGTTCCAGCGTTAAATTTATTCTTACCGCAATAGCAATATGCTGGTCACTGTCATATTCCGGTTTGAAGCAAATATAGCCGGGAAACTTATGTATCTCGTATTATACGCCATATGGATGGCAACTTACCGTTAACATCTTTGTTGTCTGTAGACTAAGATTGTCTCTTTCCATCGGGAGAGCCATCTCTATTGCTAGTTTGCTCTTATATATATATATATATATATATATATATATATATATATATATATATAAACTAGCTGCAGCGTGCAGCCAAACATCCAAACTTTCACATTTATAATATTTATATAGATATATATATATATATATATATATATATATATATATATATATATATATATATATATATATATATATATATATATATATATATATATATATATATATATATATATATATATATATATATATATATATATATAATATAGATGAATGTTTGTATGTCGTTGATAGTCGTAAACTATAAATTTGAGTGGTCAAATGCATAGTTTACTCAAAAGTAGAATTGCATAACTTACCACATCTTATGTAAATTTACGTTGGAGACCCAAAAAAACTGGACTTTAGTCACTGCGTGCCGCGATGTTTATGATTATAATTCTAATCGTACGATTTATAGCGGTCGCATCACAATGACATTAAAAAAACTCTATTGTAAACATTGATATACAATGATTGTAAATAGTTAACATAAATGTTTATATTAATTATAGCCATTTTAATTTAACCTAGTCTATACATTGTTACCTAGTAGCTAGCCAATTTGATTCAAATCGTGTCCTTGTCCTTTAATATGTGTATATATTTACTGGTCAACCTGTGTGCTTATTTACTATCATTATCAAATGATACCTTCTTATACATATATTGTACATTTAAGAAGTCTTATTTCTTTAGTTTATCGTTGCTAGAAGGAGGGTTACGTTTGTCGAGTGTGTGTATGTATGTATGTATGTATGCATGCATGCATGCATGTATGTATGTATGTATGTATGTATGTATGTACGTATGTATGTATGTATGCATGCATGTATGTACGCATGTATGCACATATGTATGCAAAATTAATCTGGAACATTTTGTATCCTAAATGGTCTAATGGACTTAAAACTGTGGGGTGTCATTATAGATTCATCTAAATTGAGAGAGGGAGAGAAAATTATATAATTTTTACCCGAGAGCCGGGTAAAAATTATATAACTGTCTTTATTTTTATAACAATAACTTGTAATTTTCGGTTTCAGATTTATTTTTAACTAGCTGTTGCCAGCGACTTTGTTCGCGCGGACTTCGTTTACTCCGCACAGCTTCTTTCCCGTAGGTGATAGCGTGCTAATATGTAGCCTATATGTTGACACGACCTGTTAGTAATATTTATGCAAAATTTTAAGTAAATCCGTGCAGTACTTTTTGAGTTTACCCCGGACATACATACAGACAAACAGACATACAGACAAACAGTCAAAAATTCTAAAAACTATATTTTTGGCTTCGATATCGATTGTAGATCACGCCACAAGTATTCTTTTAAAAAAATATTCAATGCACAGTTTTGACTTTCCTACGATTTTATTATATGTATAGATTGGAAGCGTATATGCATAGCTTTACACTCCAGTCTCCACACACTAGAATACAACAGTTACTACTGCGGAATTTAACCTCTCGAAACTTTGACACGCAAGAGCGAATTAAAGCGCCAGGTCTCATCACTCGCCTTTTGGCGGGAACGGTGATTCGGTCAAATCGTTGGAAAAAAAATCTTTTTATTTCTACAACTAAGCCATATTTTCTCATTCTGTAAAAGACTGTGTATCAATTGATACATTTTCTGTCTATTAAGGATCAAAATAAAGTAATCGACAAAGTAGTTTTTATATTTACAAACAAATATTACAAAAATCACGTGAAAAATAATGAATTTCTAAATGACTTTATTTTTGGCTATCACGATATATTTCTTACAACGAATTGTCCAAATAGAATAATTAAACGGCCTTTCTAATAAAAACAATACTTACATGAGAGAAATGCACCGTAAAACAACAAAAAATTCAGTTTTATACCACTAAAAAATCGAAAACAAACACGCGGTCCGGTCGAACGAACAAAAGTGGCTGAAGTATAATAAACGACAATAGCAGATGTCAGTTTACGAATTTGACATGACAGATATTTTATCATAGAATAAACGTCAAAGACGTTTTCATACAACATTAGACTTTATAATTAGAAATTTAAAGTTTAAATTCAAAAAATCGAGCGGCGTAAAATTTTGCCTTCAGAGTGACAGTACACGCAATTGTCATACATAATGTCTAATATATGCCTCCACGAGAGTCGAGTGGTTAAGGTATAAGTACAAGGTAGCACCAAACCCGGGACAAACGTTACTGAATTCTATTTACGTTACCTGGCAGGAAGTCACATGGACTATTTTCTAAGAAGGGCCAAAGCGGAAAAACTTATGCGTTTGTTCTATTTAGTAAATCTAATTTATTTTCACCGAATGTTCTGCCGAAGTTCGAATTAAGTTCAGACCACATCGGCCCATTTCTAATAAATAACCGATGGTTTTAAGACTTAATATCAACATGAGTATTAGACGCAAGAAAACTGCTCATTACCGACTTCAACTTCCTGTTTCTATAAAACCTCGTAACCATTTTCAGTTTTGAGATAAAAAAGAATAAAAGAGCTTATGATAAGCAGAGGCAAGGGCTCGGATCAGCTGGTTTAAGATATGCAACACGACAGACATCGTACAGGATTGAAAATACGTTTGTATTGATTTCTTTCTCGTTTACCCTGACCAACTATGTCAGTTGACCAACTAAATGTACTTTATTTGTCACTACAATAACGCATTTTGGCTTAATGAGTCGATTATCGTATTTTACTTTGTTAATTATGGTAGACATGTTATGATAACCTAAAATATTAAATGACAGAACAGAAACAGACAGAACCAATATTTTTTTGACATTTATCTAAATATGTACGGCAAGTTTTAGAGCGTTTTATTAGAGAAAAGTTGTCTATCTCTAAGTAAACTATTAATGTTCGTACTAGCTGTGTTTCGCGACTTCGCGTGACCCACACACAACTTTTTATTACTCATTCGAATAAAAAAGTAACCTAGTTTCCCCATGACAATGTAGCTTTATTTTGGTAGAAAATTTTTTGAGATAAAAAAAACCTGACATAATGTAACAATGAAGTTTTGAATATATTGTTGCAAATATTCTAGAAAAGTGAAGTGTGAAAAGACTGGAAAAATCAAGAAATAAAAGAAAGAGACAGCTGCTTTTATTTTATAAACAATGACTGCCATTACACAAACAGCTATGTTATAATATACCTTCTCGCATAAAGCGTAAGGTTGAAATTAGCGTATACTATACTTGTTTAAGTTTGCAGAACTTTCGAAAATATTGTCGAACTTTACCTTGTGTATAAATAAGGACGTGCCAGCGAGAAGTGAGTCAGTTTTGTAAAGTGATAACTTGAGTGATATAGCACAGTGAGATTTCAGATTAAAGTGATAGAGTGATTTCGTCTGTTTACGGAGTGTCATTTAGTGATTTGGATTACTCGGTTAGCTGTAGTGCGAATATAGTGTTGGTTCTATTAGTGGTTATGTGTGTGGTATTTAAATATGGTTTTAATATAAGTGGTATAATTGCACAATAATTAACTGTAAGCTCCTAATAATATATTATATAATTTTTCTCGTGGCGGTCCGGCCCCCTTTGAAGAATAAACCATATACCATTCTGCCAGGCACATCGTAATGGGCAAACGATTGGCTATATGATTTATTTCCATCGTGCCTACGTGATGGTGATAAACTTCTGCGTCGTTTTGGCTGGGTCTGGTACCACCGACTTACTTATTCCTGCCGCCATAGCGTCAATGCTTGTCACTTTTGTGTCGTGGCTTTGAGGGTAAGGTAGCCGGCAAACTTATGCATGTGGAATGTGGCTATATGGATAGCAACGCACCAATAACATCTTTAGGCGATGAGTATCTCTTTCTGTCAAGAGAGAATTCTATCTATTTGTTTGCTACTTTATGTAAGACTCAAGTCACACCGAAGGTAGGTCGGCCATCTGCAAACCGCGGTCGCGTGGGACTTCTCCAACGCGGCGCTTCTGGGCGGTTTGGCCGTCGCCGATCGCTTCTACTCCTGCCAATTTCGTTGTTAATTGAATCTAAGTTTAGTGACTTCAAGCTTAAATTATATTTTGGTGACATTTTTATATCGACATAGTTTGCACTACGTTAGTATTTTTGTCGAGCGGAGAGTAGGTGCAACGATAAACGGCTGTGAAAGTGATTAGTAATCAGCGTAGTAAAAGTATATATATACTTTTACTACGCTGATTACTAATCACTCGCACTGATAAACGGCTGCCTTCACGTATTTTTGCTTAATACTAAGCACCTGCATTAAACACTCGCACTCGCACTAATCAAAGTACAATCGGGATCTAAGTCTAGTTTAGTCATGGAGTTTGCGTTCCTATATATTATCTTATGCACTCCTCTCGTCATAATGTCAGTTCTTGTTGCGTACAAAGACTTTTACGAGATTGCGAATTTTAATCGTTTACGCTCGAACAGTGGTAATCAACGGCTGCGGTAATGTATTCCCACATAACGTGTTACCTAAGCCACTTGCTGAACAAATCTAGTTTAGGTGATTAATTGACCTTGGAACGAATTCTCGGCAGACTTTCATCGAAGAGAAGGTGCTCAAATGAAAGAAAAAAATAACCTCCCTTTGATGCAAAGAGAACAATTTTGTTTGAGACATTGTAGACCGCAACTTATTTTGTTGTAATGTTGTAATGTAAAAAACTGCGTTCGCCACTTGCCACAGTCGTTAAAATTGTTAACAGAACACGCAAAGTAGTCCAGGTATTGGCTAATAATTGGTATAATGCTTAATGTCTTGGTCAGGATTCCTGATCCGGAATTCGGAGGCCTGAATACGACAATAATGTTCGGAAAATACTTATAATAATATAATAACCTTTTAATTCAGGCAACTTATAAGAACGTGTGCGACAACATTTTGTACCTATGTAGGTAAGTCGTGCATTCCGGTCTCCGAATCTGAGTTTTGGATCAGGAATCCTGATGTGCGGCAAGCCTTAGGCTTACATACTTCGTTGTCTGATTGTCTTCGAGATAATTATGTCGTAAATTTTCCGTGATTTTCCGACATTGCTTATCTTTCGAATTTTTTCTAAATATTTGGCGCCTTATGCTCGGGTGCTCTGAACGACCTTCCAGATCACCCACACCGGTACTGTGACTGTTAGTGAATAAGTTGTTTATGATATCTATGATAAATTCACTTGCATTGTATACAAAGAAAAAAGTAGACAGAGTAAACCGAACGTCTGTAGACTTTCCAGTTCACCGCGATTAACCGGTTTGTCTCTTGGCGAGATAAGTGGTGATCCTCATCGCTGCATTTACTGACATGTTAACGATTATCGACTATTTCTAGCGATAACCGATAGTTTAAAGTGCTCATCCGAGGCATGAGAGTGGTAATACACCACTCCGCCAGACTCCGAGCTGCTACTGCGGATCAGATTTTCGAGAAAACCTCGAAAAAACCTCAATAACACTTTGTCCGACCCGGGGATTGAACCCGGGACCTCATAGTCTGAGCCGAATAGGCTACCCCTAGACCACAAGGCAGACGTTGTATACGAAACACTTTTTTTACTTAATATCTGCAATGGTTTCGCCTTTTTAGGGTTCCGAAGTAAACTAGGAACCCTTATGGTTTTGCTATATCCGCACGTCTGTCCGTCCGTCCGAACGATTGCTCAGGGATCCTTATTACTTGAAAAATATTTTTTTTCAGGGTAGCTCCCCTACATGTAAATTGGGGATGATATTTTTTTTCTCACATACCCTATTGTATGGGGTATCCTTAGATAGGTTTTTAAAAAATATTTAGGTTTTTCAAAAGTTTTTGATTAAGGGACTCGTTTGTAAAATATTAAGCTTTTTATTGCTAATTTTTTTAGAGTCAAGTGTCCCCAATCCCGATCCTCTACAGGCTAAAAAATATAGTAGTAGTAAATATAATTAAGTTTAACGGAAAATTATCACGGCTTAGAAAGCTTTACAATTTTGAGTAATAGTCGATCAACTTATAATATATACGAAGTAAAGTTTTTAGAATCGGTGAACCTGTGGTTCGGATATATGTTTAGTTGTCATTGACGTTGAATAGCTAAAATGTTTTTAGTATGAAACTATAAAAATCCTATTCTTTCCTCATTATTGTGATGGGCAAATTCGGAACCCTATATTGCGCGTGGCCCGACACGCACTTAACCATTTTTTTATATTTGTGCATTAGTCTGTGGTATTGTCACTCACAAACAAATTGAAAGATTTTAATTCAATTTTTTATTTGAAAGGAGTAAACTATTTCTAAAATCAGATTTTAATGTGATGATGCAAGCAGGAGAGTCTAGAGACTTCCCTACCTTACGATAACTTTCAGTAACCGGGTAAACGTTCTGTATCTAATAATATGTATTTATTCGTATTTATTTTATAAGTTTATAACTCAATATTTCGATTGCAAGAGATAATACGGATAAAACAATTTTATTTAAATCTACGTTGAACACATAAAGTTGTATTTCTGTGCTGGTATTGTTAACTTACATCTAGTTCAAATAATTTGCTCACTTCGGGGTTAGATTAATTCGTGTAATTTGTCCAGCAAATTTTCCAGCAAAGCAGCAAATTACTAGGTGGTAAAGATCTGCATTGTCTTGCCAGGGTCTGGTACCACCGCCTTGCCTATTCCTGCCGCAATAGCGTCAGTGCTTGTCACTGTCGTGTTCCGGTTTGGAGGGTAAGGTAGTCGTTAAACTTATACATGTGGCATTAGACCTCGTCACAAGATAGCAACGCACCATTAACACCTTTAGTGTCTATAGGCGTTGGTTGACTCTTTCCATCAGGAGTCCCATCTGCTTGTCTGCTATCTTATGATATAAAAAAAAATTCCACGAATTAATCTAAAGCATATACATATTTTTGATCGAATGTGATATACAAAACTACTTGTCCTATCACTTTCAATTGTATATTGTAGTTTGCATTTGCAGTGACATGAGATTACAGCTTGTAATATTATAATAGGTATAATAGGTAGTAGTATAATAGGTTTTTATTATTAGTACCAAATTCCTTTATCCTTTTGGTATTATGGATTCTAATCACGGCCTCAGTTTATGCGCGACCGTATAGATAAATAACGATTTCTAAGTACCAATATGATTCATGTGTCAAATCATTACCGGATAATGTATTGATATGTGCACAATAAAAAACGAATAGTCATCATTACATACGCTTTTGTAATTTTAGTTTTTCTGTCCAAATTTAAAATGTAAACACAGAGAATCTGAGGCAAAAGCATAAGTAGGTAACTACACTAATATCAATGATGTAAAATACTATAAATACGTTGTTCGCATTCCAAAATGACACCATGAAAGCAAGGCATTGCTTGATAGTCTGCGTGACAAGTTGAAAATGGTCTAAAATAGAGATACTGCTCTTAAAATTATGTGCTATAGCTCATTGGATCCGGAATGGCGAAAAATATGCTAAAAGTGTGTATTAGTACATAAAAAATTGCAAAAGTTATAAAAAATATGAAACAAATGGCATTTCGTTTTTTTGCCAATATTAACTATTAATATTTAAGAAATTTCAAAAAAATATTCGGAAAGAGGAGGAAATTTTCAAGAAAAAACTCCTAGATTCCGGAACTCTATCTCCATTATATTTATTAACGCTAAAAATGGGTCTCCGCACGACATTCTTAGGTTGCACGCACGGCCTCAAAAGTGAATACGACACATAAATTAATTGATTAAAGGTAGGTATTGAATATTCTTTTTTAAACTTGAAAAAATTATGATGTATTTTGAACACTATTGAAATAATTTATTTCCGTTGGAAATTTTACTTAAAATTAATTTTTTAACAAGTAAAACGATCGTTAACTAATAAAATTTTCTCGGACTTCCGTCTTAATTGTAAATTAAAAAAAAAAATGTTTAAACAATTATCGTATATATTTTTCGCTTCGTTGAGCCTTTCTTATATACTGTAAGGTTCGTTTTAATAAAAGACAGTTTGACGTACACAGATGTTTATTCTTTCACGACTTACAGCAGAATGACACGAGTAGGCCGGTACAAAGTATTTTATAGTATCACACAGTTTTGCAATAATTAAAAGTAGGGTAGATTGAAAAGTGTCAAGTTCAAAAATATTATTTCAGATGGCACCACTTCCAAATTTATATTTTGATATAAACGATTCCACGATGTTGCATAAGTGGCGCCACTGTAGTGCAGCATTTTTATAACAACAAATTCTAATATCTATTAAACGAAAAAAACGAATATTAATATTACATTCAAGCATTATTTACAATATTATTCATATTACAAATAAATATACCTAACAATATCTTATACTTAACTATATCACGCCAAAAAAGTTAAAAAAATGTCATACTTTGCTTATAATAATTATTGTACTTTAACAAAAACTGAAAAATCCAACGTAAACTACTAAACTAAAGTACTAAATAAATACTAACAAAGAAATTTATAAAAAAATAATGAGCGTTCTAATTAGTATATTTTTATTTAGGTTTCCATACGCCCATGCTAATATGTGTTAAAGTAAGGTGTAGAAAAGAAAACATAATATAAAAATACAAATACATTTATTTTTATTAAAAAAATCTTAATCAAATGCAGCTATCGGATTTTAAATCTTCAACACCGCTTATAACGACTTTGTTGCCGACATCATTGGTGTACGAATCTTTTTTTCGCACATAATATTGTATAAATCTAAAATTAATTACGTGTTTCAAATTATGTTTATAATGACATTATTTAAATAGGTTAGGTAGGTGTATTATGTAGTATGATATGGAGATCTAATATCATTATTATAGAATTTATAGAATTATGAAAGTTATTTCTTCTTCAATAAATCTGTCCAATTTCTTAACGAATATTTATTTTTTGTTGACATTACTAATTTCACACTTACGAGAAGGTGACAACAAGGGCGATCCTATTCTTAGTTGAACGCATCGTACTTTGGACTTCGTAATTCATCCACTATCCATGTGATAACTATGTGCAAATGTTTATAACACCAAAATATTATTGGGTTTTACTTCCAGCGCAGGTAGTAAACCAATAATTGTCTGTGTAATCATGTTTTGCGAAATTATCCATTTATAAAATAAAAAAAGGGAAAAAACTGTTTGGAAGAAATCATAGTCACAATTTACAGCAATAAAAAGTCATAATTAAATACAAGCGCAAAAAGTTTATTTCCTCCTTATATAAGTATTTAATTACAGTAAACAAACACTTGAAAATATTTAAAAAAATCATTTTAATGATTTGTAAGTAACAAATGTCTGATGCAGATTCAAATTTATAATCAGATAACAAAAAAGTGTTTACTTGTTGTTACTACGTTGCGTTGATTATTTTTATTTGGTTGATAGAATGACTCGCTCAGTTCAGATTGTGAGGTTACGTGTTTAATCTACGATTCGGGTAAAATTTATTACCTGGTGGTCTAGTGGTAATGCCATTTGATCAAATATGAGCTTGTTGGTTCGATACCAGGTCAGGCAATGTTATCATTAAGGTTTTTCTAGGTTACCTCTGAAAATCAAACTCCTAGTAGCAGCCGGTAGTCTGCTAGCCTACTTCTAACCTCCAAGATCCGACCCTTCTTTCGAAACGGGGAGGGGGGAAGAGGGGGCTAACAATGAGCACGTAAGACTGCCACTCATGTTCATATCAAGCAAAAGGTGATAATGCGGCAATGGAGATCACCATCATTTACGCCAACCAATTCTCTTTGTCTATCGACGATCGGTTTACTCTGCTTAATCCCGAAAACTAGCTAGAACGTAATCATCTCATTTTTATTGTATTACATTGTTTATGGCTTTGGATATTACAAATTTGCTTTAGAGCTATAATCTATCTACAATGTCCGTGTTATGGCAATTGTGTAAACCTTTATGTGCAATAATAAACATACTTAAACTATGTCGCAGTTGGCATTATTTATATTTTCCTATAATTTTTGTTTTATAACAAGAATTGTTGTCTTACTTGACAATAGGCACTTAAATATTTACAGGCTCATGTTATGCATGCATAATAACTGATTTACCGTACAAAATGGATGTTTACTGTAATTTAAACTAGGTAATTTTGATGTTATCTTGCACGTAACATGTTGTGCAAAAGTATTATTCAAATTAAGATTTATTGTACCTTGGTGATTCAACAAATTTACCATCGACTTCCCAAAAATAAGGTTCTTGATTCGGCTGTATTTTGCATGCCAGCAGGCGTAAAACGCGGAACGGTAGTAGATACTTTACTAGTAGGCATGGCACTTTTCACAAGTAGCATGTGAAATTTTACATGAAATGATAAATGAAGGGAGGTGACAAATGAGATGTATAAAAATGTATTTCACGTTTCACGTTTATCCATGTCATTTCACGTTTAGGTAACTTAATGAGTGAAAATCATTTCGGGTGAAACTTCCCGTGTAAAATCATTGTTATTTTTTGTGTTATTTCATCCAATGAAAATGCTTCAGAAGTAGCATAATTTTTACTTCTGGCTTAGAATTTTAAAGGGAATTTCTCACGTAAAATATTTTTTTTCACGATATATAATAAACAAAAGTGGTTAAAAATATTGGTATGTATATATTTTATGTTTGTTACCTCAGTACTCAATAATTTATTAACCGATTTGGAATTATTTTCTCGATATTTTCTTGCTGTACCTGAGTGAAAAAACAATGAACACGACGTTAGTTTTCATTCTTTTATTGATATATCGATATCGATTATGTTACAGGAACGGAGATTTACAACGCTTACGGCCGGTTTCCGAAAGACAAATTAATTTTAACAAGCATTTAATCTGTAATTAACAGATCATGTGCTTGTAAAAATTATGTTAAACACAGATTAATTGCTTGTTAAAATTAATTTTCGTTTCGGAAACCCGCCCTTTAATTTGCTAAGTAACTACCGTAAGAATTTCATGGCCACGGTTTGTATAACACCACTATAAAAGAAGATGAAAATTAACCAGTGATTTTATGGTATTTTTAAAAAAATAAACGGGGCTATGTAACGCCGAATTTCTAAACGCTGCACGAACTCCTCAACGCAGGAGTTTCAATTAACGTTTTGGTATAGTGTAGCCAATAAATCATCTTCTATGTATTAATGCATAAAACAAAAATGTACCTTTTTTACGAAAATATGGACAGTAACGTATGAAATTTAGCAAATTTAAAATATAAACTGTAAAAGTGTAACAGACATTCAGGTAGTTTTGCGTTTATAATGTAAGTATTGATTATATGATCGAAATTCGCATTAGGCTATTGCTAGTATCAAAAAGATGCTATAAAACTCAACAAGTATTTTCAAATCTTCATGGTAGATCTAATATATAGCGCGTTCCAACAAATAAAAATAAACAATTCACCTTATTATACTAATAAGTAATAACAGATGTCTTTCAATTAGTTGAATTATTAATTTAACGCATTTTAGGTAAATAAATAGCGCACTTAACACCTAATAGTATCGGTGTTGTGTTGATTATTGAAAGTGTAAAATTATTAAAAACTAGCTGACTCGCGCAGCTTCGCCCGCAATTAGAACATGTTGTAGATGTAGTTTTGTACACAAATTTTCATCCTTTATTTCAGCTCTTTAGTTGACTATGTTTGACTTTAGATCTTTAGAAATCCCCATGTCTAATTTCATCAAAATCGGTTTGGCAGCTTAGTCGTGAAAGGGTGACAGAACTTCCCAATTATTAATTAGCATGGATTAGCAACTCATCTAGCTTAGGAAAAATGTATAAAAATCCAAAAAACATATTCCATTGCTCTCATGACTGCTCTGATCACTTGGCGATTCTGAAAAATTTGATAATTTTACAGTTTCGTGCTAATCTGAAGATCGCCTGTAATTTTTTTATAATTATTCCACACTAGCGACCTGACCGCGGTTTCACCCGCGTAGATTTTGTTTCCGTGAGAATATCGGAAAGTTTTAAATACTAAAACCTTCCTCAAGAATCAATAATTCTATTAAAAAAAACCATCAAAATCCGTTGTGTAGTTTTAAAGATTTAAGCATTCATAGGGACACAGGGACAGACAGAAAAAGCGACTTTGTTTTATACTATGTAGTGATGTTTTAAAATGTATAGGGAACTAGCGGACCCAGCAAACGTTATTTTGTCATACAAATTATTTGTATTGAATAATTTGGTGGGGTGCTTGAGGGGGGGAGGGGGTTAATTGAGATAACTATCCTGTCTTTTAAGTTGGACCAAATAGTATATATCTACAAAATCTTATCAGTAGATCTACAAAATCTACATTGAAATTGGTTCAATAGTTCGTAGTCCATACATATAAACAACTTAACACGTATAATTTAAATATATAAAGATATACGCATCGATTGTCATATGTATATATAGGTAAAAAGCTTACAGTTACTATACACAAATTCTGGCTTGAATGAAAGTAGTATCCAAAATAAAAACAGAACACAGAACGAATAGTAAGCCTTATTTCTGGGCTAAAACCGGAAGTTCTGGAACTTCTGGAAGTTCGACAAGTAAGAAATATTATATGTTTTACGTTTATTGATTTATGGTCATAAGTTTATATCCAAACAATCATAGTTTCCGCTTGTAAATATGCAAATTCACGATTATCGAATAAATTATCTGAACAAATAGCAATATTTTTCCGCCACCAGATTTAATATTGATCTTTGTGACAAAGTGCAGACATGAATAACACGTGTTGGACAAGTGCCATTTTAACCGGATTTTAATATTAGATTACAATTATTACAAAATAACTTACTAGGTTCTTAATAGATGTTTGTATTTCCGGGTTTAGGATATACATTACGGTATTTGTATATGTATTTCTCTATAGCGTAGTGGTTCGGTGTCGGTGTTGACCACATGTAGTCTCAGATTTAATTTCCGGGTCGGGGTTTTAAGAAATGCGTTTTTTCAGTTTTTTAATAAAAACAACTTTGCCTGGGATTGGAAAAGTGGCCGGTTGGTGATTGGCTTGCCATCTATCACATTGTGGGACTAAGTACCTTCAGGTAATCGTTGGTGCACTGGTTGTACCTCTGCATAATTATTCAGGGATACGGCTGTGAAGATCCTTTTTTTATTTTTATATTTACTTTTTTATTTCTATATACTAGCTGTTGCCCACGACTTCGTCCGCGCGGACTTCGTTTACTCCGCACAGCTCCTCCCCCTAAGGTGATAGCGTGATGTATGTAGCCTATATGTTGGCCCGACCTGTTAGTAACATTCATGCAAAATTTGAAGTAAATCCATGCAGTACTTTTTGAGTTTACCCCGGACATACAGACAAACAGACAAAAATTCTAAAAACTATATTTGTGGCTTCTATATCGATTGTAGATCACGCTCCAAGTATTATTAAAAAAAAATATTCAATGTACACTTTTGACTTTCCTACGATTTTATTATATGTATAGGTAATAGCACCCATATCACAAGCAGATAATTTGCTTTTGACTTTGGAATATTTAAATTGTGATATTTATATGATGTCTATATAGCTAATAGACAGATGACTAATTAGAATGGTAAAGATGACAAGCATCATATGCAAATGTACTCCTTTTGGTTTTTTTGTTAATAACTCCGTGTTGGTTGGGACCCCGTTTGAAGATTAGACTTTATGTCGTTCTGCCAGGCAATTCATAAGAGACGATGGATTGGCTATGAGGGCCACTCTATGTTCTGCAGTATCCCGGCTAGGTTTGGTACTACCACCACATATCTTACTACAATAGCGTCAGTGCTTATCACTGTCGTGTTCCGGTTTGGAGGGTAAAGTAGCCAGTAAACTTATGTGTGTCGTATTAAGATCCCGCCACAAGAATAGCAGCGCACCATTCACATCTTTCATGTCTACAGGCGATGGTTGCCCCTTTCCATCAAAAGAGCCATCAACTTGTTCGTTATCTTTTTAAAAACTCTGTAGTACGTACGAGTATATGACGGCTATGTGCATTAATTCAGCAAGACTATACAAATAGCTGGGCAAGGGGTAACATGCGAGAATGAGCCATAATTCATACTAATAGCTAATAGCTGTCATGCGTTTGCGTTCAGATTATTTCCCCGTAATGCCCTGAGTCTCCTATGAAGAACAGGCCACCTGCCTTCCTGCCAGGCAGTCCAGAAAACACAAACGATTAGCCAAACCAGTCGTAAATGTTAGAGAGCTGTGATGAATTCGCAAAAGCGTTCAGCGTCAAACTCGTGTTCTGTTGTGGAGGGTAAGTATCTAATATCGTGACTATTAGGTCTTTTTTTATAAGATAGCAAACAAGCAGATGGGTTGCCTGATGGTAAGAGTCAAACATTGCCTATAGACACCAAAGATATTAATGGTGCGTTGCCATCTTGTGGCGAGGTCTAATGCCACATGCCAAACCGGAACACGACAATGACAAGCACTGACGCTATAGCGGCAGGAATAGGAAGGCGGTGGTACCAAATCCGGGCGAGACAATGCAGAACTCTACCACCTAGTAGCCACAATGGTAGTGACTCACGCAGTCAATCGGTCGCCTTTTACGACCTGCCTGTACACCTGACAGTACGGCTTTTACGACCTGACAGTACGGCAGTTGGCCTATTCTTCAAAGAATCCGGACCAACACGGAGCAGAGTACTTTCCATTAAAAAGCCAATCGTTAGTTTGATATTTTATGATATAAAAAACTAATAGTGAACGGGACGGGCTTAAATGAAACATGGTTAATATCTTTCATGTCAGGTTATCAAATAGGATACTTTTTGCTTAGGTACTTTGCGCGTCAATCATCACTCATCAATCATTTCAACGCAAAAAACTTTAATGTATTGATAACGTATATTCAGCGGAAATTTACTATCCATACTTCCATACTAATATTATAATTTATAAATGCGAAAGTAACTCTGTCTGTCTGTCTGTCTCTTTTTCACACCTAAATCACTGAACCATTTGGATGAAATTTAGCATAAAGATAGTTTGAGACCTGACAAAGGACATATGATAGTTTTTATCTCGGAAATCCCACGGGACCCGGGACCTATGCGTATAAAATTCCGGGACTTTTATTTTAGACATTTTTCCACGCGTACGAAGTCACGGGCACAGCTAATATGTAATAAAAACTATTTCCATTGCCGATTCAGACGAGAAAGTGTCTGTATTTCTGATTTTTAGGCTCTTAAGGACCTGTGAAGGATATTTTAATAAAAGTATCTACACGCCCATATCCCCGAGGGGGTAGGCAGAGGTACAACAAGTGCACCCACAATTAGCCGAAGATACTTGGTCCCACAAATGTGATAGGTGGCAAGCCTATCACCAACCGGGTACTTTCCAATCCCGGGCAACTTTTGTGTTTCTCAGAAAATTGAAAAAACGCTTTTTTATATGCCCGACCCAGGAATCGAACCCGGGACCTCATGTGGTCAACGCCAACGCTGGACCACTAGACCACAGAGGCGAAATAAAAACAATCATATTACTACGTTTCCGTGCTTTCTTTTCAGTATTAAGCACAAAAAAATACAAATTGACTGACTGATTTTAATACCGTGTACTTTAAATCAGGCTTTCCCAACCTTTATTTCGCCAAGCCTCCCCGAGCCAAAAATAATATATTTAATCCCCCTTGTATTCTATATTTACCTACTCATTCATTTTTTTTTTGGAAATGTATCTTACATATTACATACGACGCCTCCCATTTCTTTATGCCTCCCTAGAGGGGCGTGCCCCACTGGTTGGGAAGTCCTGCTTTAAATGATAATAATTATCTCACCATTAATAATAAATCGATTAAAGTTATTTTATAGATTCAGGCTTTTTTTTTATGGAAATGCGTAACTTATAAAAGGAATCAACTTTCCGTGAAATCTCGTGAGACCTCTGCAATGCGACTGAATAAGAAAGTAAAATTTATTAAATTAGCACGTAACATGTATGGATAGATTGTACTGTAATGCTTCATCAAAACAATAGGCATGCTATGATTTCTTAATAAGAATTTTTAAACATTATATCACTACTTATTTGCACTTTTTATAAGTTACTAACAAAAAATTAATATTACAAAACACAGGTTATAAATTGTTTTTGCCATGCTACTATTTTTTGAGGCATTTTATATCAAAACACGATTAATATATATCTCAGAAATAAATATGCTGAACTTCTATATGCTAACGATCTGCACATTTACACCCACACTGGCATAGAGGCTGGTCGTATCAATGACGATTTCAGCAAATGTTATGTTGGCGTCAGTATGGCAGGCTTTAAGACACCTACCTTTTTTTCCACTATCGGAAAATACAGGAACTTTAGTGGAACAAATTGTTCGACACTCGTAATTTATCCCACACGTTCGATTAACGGCCACGCGATTGGGCTGTCAGTACCAGCGGTATGACCATTATTTTCGTTTTTATTAAAACAGCCATACTGGTACAATTCATCTTATATTTTGTGTCATCTTCTCCCGGTCTATCATTGTCGGTAGCTTACAACGCATTGCCTCGTTGAAGTGGGGTTCTGTTATGCCCATAATGTTTTATTTGATCACAATCCCTTTTTACTTACATGCCCATTCTAACAAGATAAAAACTTTTACCCATCGATTATAAGTTTTTATTGGCATATCGTTTGTGTTGATTTATTATTCGCAATTTGAGTCAAGCTCTCCTAACAGTTGCACACGTTTCCCTTATGTTCTTGGGAAGCATGATCACGTATCCCAATACAAACTGAAATATAAATCAGCCTTGATTTAACGACGTATACGTGGTTATTATTGATCGAAGACGGAAAAAACATGTTTTCTGTTGTTATAAATTATAATCTTAGATAGTCTATGGTTAAAGTCTAATACTGAAGTTATTGAAGTTTGATATTTTTATATGCTCCTAGCGACCTGCCACAGTTTGGCCACACGGTGAGGGTTATATCACCATAAGGCTTTTTAAATCCGGATAAACAGAAATGAGAGTCTTATATCTTTTCATTTCATTTTAATTTCAGCTTGCTTTCTACTTATCTTTGTACAGAGAGATTTAATAAGATTTCTTTTTAACTTAATAATTTAAAAACTCCTTTTACTTAATAATATATTTTAAGCATTTAAGAATCTATGCAGGTGAAAGTTTACTCGTAGAATCGAGGTTTAATTGAATCATGATGCACAACAGTTCATGTACGCGGGACAATAATTTTACATCTTTTCTGAAATTTGGGAGATTTCTATTTTTAAAACTCATTTCCGTACAATTGAGTACCTTATACTACATGCCTGCTTTTCAGCGTTAAGAAGTAACAAGCACACCACAGATGGAACACACACAAACACACACCCCGTGTTGGTCCCGGGCTTCTTGTAAGAACAAGCCAACTGCCGTTCTGCCAGGCAGGTCTAAAGGGCGACCGATTGGCTATGCGAGTCACTACCATCGTTGCTACTAGGTGGTAGAGGTCTGCATTGTCTCGCCCGGGTGTGCTACCTCCGCATTACCTAGCTGACACTTACCATCAGGCGACTCATCTGCTTTTTTGCTATCTTATGATATAAAAACACACACACACTTCTGCATTCATAATATTAGTTACAATAGTAACTATTATATAATTTGTGATATTATTAGGATTTTCATATTGAAACATTTCCCTGAGATGTCGATTGTATAAACTGTATTAAAAATAAAATATGATCACACCGTTTGCTTTGCGCGATAGACAGGGGTGAATCAAACGTCAATATATTATGTTCCCAGTTTACCACGAATCACCGGTTCGCGTCGGTGTGTGTTGCCGCACATTTTCCAACCTAATAACGACTATCGGGTATTTGTTGCGATAACTGGGACCGGCATTTATACGCTCTTTTTTGAGATATAGGCGACGTTGGTAATGTGCTGACTTCAGAGAATTTGGAGATACTATTATGATAACCACTAGACCATGAGGCAGCCTTCTATACTAAACGTTTTTTGAGTATAGTCAATAACATTAGTTATTTAATAGATTCAGGCGTTACTTTTCGGAAATCCATAATTTAAAGGAGAAATTATGGTATTTAATTTGCAAATTTTCCGCGAAATGTTATATGGAACTGCTGTGATGCAACAGAAATTAAAGGTAGTGTAAGGAATAGGGCTAACTTATCCAAAGTCTGAAATTATAGAAGACCATAGCGGCACAATAGTACACCCACTTCACTTCACACACAAGTTATGTACTCAACGCACGTTTCACTTCGCAACCGAAGCATTTTCAGGAGAGTCGAATAGCACTTCACTCTATGAAGGGTGAAGCATTAAATTTTCTCATTTAAATAACATTAGTCTCTAGATGCACGTAAGACTTCACACAGATGCGACATAAAATTTAACGTGTTTTTGTTCAGTCAGGGATAAATTATCTCAAAACAGTCCTAAAATTGGTGTACAACAGGAGACTATTCACAAGCAGTAAAAATGCAACTATCGACTTCAAACTCCATGTATATCGGGAACTCAGAATTGGATCTTTAACAATTTTATATGAGACCTAACGAGAAAACCAAAAAAGTCCAAATTTGTTATTAAATAGCCGAATTCTGACGTAGCAAAAATAAAAAAATACAACCAAAATGATAACATCGTCTTTTTTGATAAGTCTGTTGAAAATTAGATCAGTTCTAAGTCAATTCTATCATTTAAGGACATTGACTTAAGGACAAACATTTATGCTCATCACACAAATGCTTGTCCCTGTCGGGGATCGAACCCGAGCCCCGTAGATTGAAAGTCAGGGTCGGTAACCACTCGACTAACGGGGTGGTCAATTATTTACGGCGGTATATTGTTTATTATGCACTAGCTGCGCCCTGTAGCCCGCTGCATCATAAAAGTTTTTGGTGGATCCCACGAGACCAAATTATTTTCCGGGATAAAAAGTGCATGCTGTGTGCTACTCCAGATCATCATTTATACGCGTGCCACATATCATCTAAATCGCTTCAGCCGCTTTTGTGTGAAATAACTAGTAATAATATATATATATATATATATATATATATATATATATATATATATATATATATATATATATATATATATATATATATATATATATATATATATATATATATATATATATATTATTACTAGTAATATATAAGTATATAGGTACACTGTAATAAATAGTATAGATGGATAGAGCGCTTCGTCAACAAACTGAAACACAATTTGACGAAATTTAAACAGCCTTACTTTTAAACATCCGGCCAAAATTTAAAATTAGAAATTAAAAATTTATTGAAAGTGCTTTTCAATTATTATTGTAAAACTCGTAATTCCATAAAAATCCCATTAAATTTATGAACTGCATGTACTGAGTCTTGTGATTGAACTCTGTAAAGCTGGTAGTGTGTCATTTTACATTTACCTATAATTACGATAGTAACTATTATGTAATCTGTCGCTCTAAGTACATTTTTCCCGATTACTTTTAATTTGGTTGAAGGCAATGATGTAAAAAAGTATAGATGCATTGTTCGCATTCCAGAATAACGATCATGAAATGAAAGCAAGGCATTGCCTGACTTTTATTTAAGTCTCGCCCGTCACGTGTCATAATATAAGTAGCTGTAGTAACATTTACACTCGCGCTGTTTTAAATCGCAGTAATGTTACCTGTCTATTACGACTAGTCAAATGTGACTGGGTTGAAGGCACTAAAATACTTTAGTTCAGATTTTGCGTAATTGAAATTATATCCATGCCTTTTTTTGTGTCGGATAAAAATGAAATTTTGATTTTTTTAAATTATTTCTTTCATTACATAAATCGAACATATTATCGATTCTGAACAGCCTCTGAAAATTTGGCAAGAATTTTAAAAGTAACCATGTATACTTAATGTCATAGACTACATATTTTTGATTTTAGATAAATTAAAAAATATGTTAAATATTTGGTTCTATTAAACACTCAAAAATAATAATTTATATAAACTTAAATACTTCATGTAGTCCAAGTTAAAACACTTTATTCTTCGAATTTCAGCATTAAATAGATACTCGTAGTTTATTAGTTACACAAGAACATACATAAGTATGGATAGTTGACTGAATCATACTGCTTGTTAAGAGATAAAAGATTATGTATCTGCGCGTGGAGTAGCCATAGAGATAATATATCTACATATAGAAAGAGCACGCGAGCTAAGCGCATGTATGTAGGTAAGTATTAAAAAGGAAATGGTCTGTTGATAGAAAAAGAATAAAAACATTTTGTAAACGTGTTTACACAGGTTGGAGAAAGACTTGAGTATTAAATTTCGTTTGCTGTCTCTCTTTATCAACATGATGACTTTTTGCATAGTTCGAATACTCTATGTGTACTTTCTCTATGGGAGTAACGTGTAGTAAACGTTCTCTACAGGACATTGCCAGTTATCACTTATCAAACAATAAGCTTTCACTTCCTTTGCAGATGCATGAGTAGTAACTAAATCTATACCAATGTCAATAAATCTGAACAGAATTTTGTTTGTTTGAACGCGCTAATCTCTGGATGAAACGGTCGGATTTGAAATATAATTTTATATATATAATTTATAGAAGAGGGGGCAAAGGGAGAGGAGGCTCACCTGATAGTACATACCGCCATCCACAGACAAATATACTACTAGGGGTCTTGTAGTTGCATTGCCGGCCTTTTAAAGATGAGTAAACTCTGTACTTGAAGGTCCCAAAGTCGTATCCGTTCGGAAAAACTTCTGCCGGTAATTGCTTCCACAAAGAAGTGGGCAAAAAATGCCTCGACAATTGCGTGGTTGTGGGTTCCCAGACATCGAGATGGTGATTGGTGACGATAAAACTAAGAAATTTGTCACAATGTCAGATGGTGAAATTCGGGGGCAGAGATTAATATAAACAGTTTTTCGGAATATTACACATGATATCTGATAAAATAATATGCAGAGCGATGCCAAACGCTCTAAGCCAAAGCATCAAACCGATTTTCTGGCGAAGTCCTGTCATCGACGATTCGAGCTTATCTACGTTGAATGCGATCGAAAGGAAGGAGTTGAAACTGAGGAGCCCCTGTTCATAAATGAGAATAGTACTCCACATGAGACCAGATTTGCATCTTGTAAAGCAGTGGTCGATGGGCCGGTGTAATGTACTGGCTCAGCTGAAAACGCCTAGCTTTTACGCGACTAAGCAAAAAAAGTAATATTTGTGGGTTTCATGACCGAAAAGCATTACTTTCTGTGGGCCTTTGGACTGTAATTTTTAAAGCTAAGTTACTATGTTCATGACCAATGAAATAATATGTTATTTCGTGTTTTGAGTCTATGACATTCTAATACACTCTATCTATCTGCAAGACAAATTGATAACAGTGAATCAAGATTAAGAGAGTTACTGCCACCGTGACTGCTAAGTGGTAGAGTTCTGCGTCGACGTGCTTATTCTTGCCGCTATAATGTCTGTACTTATCACTGTTTTATTCTGGTGGTGCTCTTAATTCTAGAAAACTTGAAAACATACTCTTTGGGCTATATTTCACCGCAACTAACCAACACAACCACTCGCCCAACCATGGTGTCCAGCTACCAAAATAGACACCAGAGTCGCGACACCACATTCAGACAGTATCAAAATGGACCTCAAAGAGATTGCATTACTGCTGTATGTGCATACATAGGAAAAGAGAATTCTAGAGAATATGTGAGGATGTCCGTGAGTTCCTTTGATGAGTTACTGACATTGTGTAAAAATTATTTGTTGAAACAAGACACAATATTAAGAAAATCAGTTAGTCCTGAAGCAGAGACCAGCATGGTGGCGCGGCCAGTAACATTCTGTCCACGTGTCCGAGCTCTGTATACATTTTATTGGTAGCGGCGATGGTTGCGCTAATGCTGGTGAAATAAGGCCCTTAGAGTTTTATATTACTGCAATGTGAAAAGCAACGAACTATTACTATTAAAATTTTGGTTGCGTTTAAGTAACATTCATCTTTAAAAAGTACAAGGAGGACAACCACAGGGGATCTTTTGAGAGAAAAAACAATAAAAAAGCAAACACAGAGGCTAATTAAAGAAATGGATTAATGCATTTCTTAAGGCAGCAATGCATCTTTTGTGATGTTGCAAATGTCATATAAAACGGTAACCTCGTCCAATAAGGCGATCCGTTTGTTCGTCTAACAGCACATTTAAAAAATATGCCGGTTCTTGCGGGGTAAGCAGCGTGAATTGGATGTTAACAGACGTTACAGTTCACGTCTCTTCATGTTATAGCACTAGCACTAGCAGTAAAGTAATACAAATAAACATTACACACACAACATTCATTTGACATACATCACACCATGAAGTATTAAGTATAGGTGGAGCTAGCACTCGTATTAATCAATTGAAACAAATATTTACGTTATATCTCTGTCTATGGGGTCTCGCCATCTCTTTTTATGCAGCTGTGTTAAAAAGAGAGGGAAAGATCTCAGAAGGTGACAGCAGTATTTAAAATTTGGTTTCAAGTAGGTATTAGAAGTGTTGCCTCCAGATATAATACAGCTTCATGCATCACACTATACACACATACTAATTACGTTTCTGGCTAAAGTTTTTTGTCAAACTTGGAAAAGATTTTATTGTTCAGAGTCATTGGTCGAATTACAACCACAGGACAATCGCGAATATATTAAATGGTGTCACTGTTTGTGTACAATCCGTCTTTTAGTAAGTTCATTAAATTGGCAGACCATTTCAATCTTGTGGTGGTAGCTTAGCAGGTAGATACTCAGTGAAATATTTCAACGCCATCGATTTAGTATCTAGGCTTAGAAAGCCACACCATGAAGTTTTTTTTATAACATAAGATAGCCAACAAGAATCTGGCTTTCCTGATGGAAAGATACTACTTTCGCCTATAGACACCAAAAATGTTAATGGTACGTTGTTATTCGTGTGGCAGTCTTAATGCCACATGAATGAGTTTACCCGCTACCTAACCCTCCGAATCGGTAGACGACAGTGACCAATACTGACGCTTATAGGTAATGAGATGGTACCAGAACCGAGCGAGACGATGCAGATGGTAGTGAGTCGTATAGCCAACCGGTCGCCTGTTATGAACTCCATGGTAGGATGGCAGATGGTCTGTTATTCAAATGGGGCCCCGAATAACATGGGATCATGTTTTTGGTATAATTATGTTATTTAAAATTTTGCATTGTTTCACAATGCACAAACTATATATATATATATATATATATATATATATATATATATATATATATATATATATATATATATATATATATATATATATATATATATATATATATATATATATATATATATATATATATATATATATAGTCAACCAGTTTTACATTTAACTGCATTATGATAATAATTATGATGGAGTTTCACCAAGTGCCGACGATGAAGAGTATAAATTAAATCTTTGGTATAATAAAATAGGGATCAAGAATTGATCCATGAACATATCGATTAGATTGTAACAATTTATCCAAAGCTAACTAAACTTCTCATATATCCGCTAGGCGAGTCTACAACTTTCATTCTTGAAAGGAAAAGGTACAGACCTAATAGTGCAATAATGGCACCGATCTACAATTACCGTCACAGTTTCCACCGTTCGAATACGTGCTTTATCCCTTTCACATTAGCCCCATTTGTGTGGACAGTTTGTGATGTATTAAATATAATAGTGGGAAATCGTTCAGACGTTGATATTGATCGACGTGCAAACAACTTTCGTTGTTGTTGTCATCGCTTTATTTTGTTTCATGGGTGGGAACGGACATACTGTATCAAGCAAATGTTTTCTCTTTATTAATAGCCAAATCATCGTAGAATTCAATTATTTCAACTCATAAAGAAGCCATCATATTCCATATTCCCCGTATTACTCTTATGTCATAATATCTCGCATTTGCTCTTTGCAGGTAGCAAAAGCTTGATATTGAAGTTGAGTTCTGTAGACAGATTAATTAACAGAAAAGTAGTTATTACGACAGACTTGGTCCATCATGTTCGTCTGGGCTTTTTTAAAGAATAGATCAACTGACGTTTTGCTTGGCGGTCGTAAAGGACGACCGATTGGTTAAATGTGTCCCTACCATCACTACCAGGTGGTAGAGTTCCGGAACGTCTCGCCAGGGTATATGTTACCACCGTCTTGTCTATTCCCGCCGCAATAGCGTCAATGCTTGTCACTGTCGTGTTCTGGTTTGGAGTTCATGCCGCCACACAGATAGCAACGCACCATTAACGCATAATAGCTTAAGTTCTTTTTTTACTTTTTCCATGTACATGTTTTAAATTATTCTGTTCTGTAATTTTGCTGTTATTATTTATATTTTGTGCACAATGTCTGCTGCTTCTTTATCATAGCTTCATAAGCTGTGTAGGCAGGAAGTAATCTTTATATTTAGAGATAAGTCTACCTTTTGTACGCTTTTCTTATGTGCATATTATTGTTACATTTACTTTTGTGTACAATAAACTATTAAATAAATAAATAACAGCAATGGTGTCTATAAGCGATGGTTTCTCTTTCCACCAGGAGGCCATCTACTTGTTTCCTATCACATAATATACATTCTAGTTTACCACGGTCCTCTGGTTCGTCTGAAGGCAAGACCGGTGATGATCCCTATCCTCGTATTCTACTGACCTGATAAAGATTACCGCTCATTGATTAAAACATCGAAAAATCTTCATAACTAAATTAAATCCGGGATCTTATGATCTGAGCTAAATTAGCTGACCTGTAGCCAACTTACATTTATATATAAACTAGCTGACCCGGCAAACATTGGTTTGCCATTGGTTTGCCATAAATTATTGAATTAAAAAAATAGGGATTGATCGTAGAGGGTTGAAAATTAAGGGTTGTATATATTTTTTAATGCTGTATCATAAAAAAATAAAATAAAAAATTTAGGGGCAGACTACCCTTAGCATTTAGGGGTATGAAAAATAGATATTGGCCGATTCTCAGACCTACTCAATATGCTCACAAAATTTCATAAGAATTGGTCAAGCCGTTTCGGAGGAGTACGGGAACGAACATTGTGACACGAGAATTTTATGTATAAGATTAATATCTTAGACAGTCAGTAACGGCCATTAAAATAAACTTTGCTTAATTTAAACATGCAATTTGTAGACCGTGATCCCACGAACAAACTTTTTTTTGAATAATAAATAATAAATAAATAAAATATTCATGGGACAAATTACACTGGCTGATCTAACCACAAAGTAAGCAAATTATTTGCTTGTGTTATGAGTGTTAGTCAACGATATTAGTACATAGAAATACATAATAAATACTGTTACATATATAATACATCCAAACCCAGAAATACAAACATCTATACTCATCACAAAAATGTTTGTCCCTGTTGGGAAACGAACCCGAACCCCATCGATTCTTAGTTAGGTTTACTAACCACTTGACCAATGAGACGGTCAAAATCCGCATGGTTGTACTACAATGGTTATTTGGTGTCTATAGACGTTGGTTTCTTTTTCTATCAGGAGGGGCATCTACTTGTTTGCTATTTTATGATATAAAAAAGCATGTTACCCCAAAGTAAGCAAATTATTTGCTTGTGTTATACGTGTTAGTCCACGATACTAATACATAGAAATACATATATAAATACTGGAATATATTTAATAAACACCCAAACCCGGGTGTTTATTAAATATATGGATGGGGCTTTGAAAATTTTGATCCGGTGAAGGAAAAATATTTATTAATAACAATAATTATTTTTAGACTTTCATCGCTTGATTATATTATGAAAAACACATAAAACTTTTGTTCTACACATTCGATGGATTTTCAGACAAGTCCTCTACGTCCAAGTCCAAGTGAGAATTATGAGATTTTTAAACTGATATTAATCAATTTAAAAACAACCTAATTTTCTGACGACAGCTTGTTGATTATTGTAATTCAAGGGTAACATTGTCCTACATGTAAAGTGGAAACTTTTCTTTGTTCGACACTCTAAACTTTTCTTTTTTTATCTATCTTTATTAGCTACCCGATTCCAAAATTTTCAAAGATGGAAAATATGGCTGTGTCGTCAAAAAAATTGTTTATAAAAAATCAGCTTGTTTAATTGTATTAATAAACTGTATTAAACAAAAAAAGTTTGTTTGTAGGACCACGGTCTATTAGTGAAATAATTTATAATATCGTGATAAATGATAAGACATAAGAAGATTTTTTAGTGAATGTTGAGCACGTGGTTACAATTAATATTTAAATAAGTGTGTACATAAAAGGAATTTAATAATTCTCCCCCGTGTTAGTCCGGGCTCCTTTGAAGAATAGGCCAACTGCCGTTCTGCAGGCAGGTCGTAAAAGGCGACCGATTGGCTATGCGAGCCACTACCATCATGGCTACTAGGTGGTAGAGTTCTGCATTGTCTCGCCTGGGCCTGGTACCACCGCCTTACCTGTTCCTGCCGCAAAGCGTCAGTGCTTGTCACTGTCGTGTTCCCGTTTGGAGGGTAACGTAGCCGGTAAACTTATGCACGTGGCATTAGACCTCGCCACAAGATAGCAACGCACCATTAACACCTTTGGTGATAGGCGATGGTTGACTCTTTCCATCAGGAGACCCATCTGCTTGTTTGTTATCTTATGCTATAAAAAAAATTGAACAATAAGGGTAGGAGCACCGGTTGTGGCCACTGTATCATTTGTGGTTATTTAATGAAAAAATATATAAAATATAAATATAAATATTCACGGGACAAATTACACTTACTGATCTAACCCTTAGTCGCCTCTGTGGTCTAGTGGTGATCGGAGTTGACCACATGAGGTCCCGGGTTCGATTCCCGGGTCGGGCAATTCAAAAATATGTTTTTTCAGTTTTCTGACAAAAACAACGTCGCCGGGGATTGGAAAAAGTGCCTGGTTGGCGATAGGACGGCAGCCTATCACATTGTGGGACTAATGGCCAATTTCGCTAACATTGTGTTAGCTTAGGACAATCCTAAATAGTATGCTGTCACATTCTTTTCATTTAAGACAAGAAGTGACAGCATACTAATTAGGATTGTCCTAAGCTAAGACAATATTAGTGCAATTGGCCATAAGTATATTCGGCAAATCGTGGGTGTACTTGTTGTACCTCTGCCTACCTCTTCGGGGATACGGGCGTGAAGATACTTTTTGATCTAACCTTTAAGCAAATAATTTGCTTACTTTGGACGCAAACTATTTGCTTGTGTTATGCGTGTTAGTCAAAGATACTAATACATAGAAATACATATATAAATACTAGAATATAATAAGTACCCAAACCCGGAAATACAAACATTTATGCTCATCACACATATGCTTGTCCCCGTCGGGGATCGAACCTGAGCCCAGTGGCGTAGCTAGGCATGGGCGAAATGGGCCTTCGCCCACGGCCTCGCACCTAAAGGGGCCTCGCACTACTGATTTAAAATCTTTGTTTATTTTTAAATTAAATAAAAGCCTGAAAAATATTGGCCTCACTCTTCTGTATCTGAAATACAAACAAAACAAATTAAACAAAACAAAAACAAAACAAAAAGTTATAAAGGCACGATAGCTTTTCGCTTATTTCAAACTTGGCGCGTGTTTTTGGGTAGCTTTTGGGAACGAACGGAAAGGGGCCTCGCCGATGCGACTTTGCCCACATATCCACGCTACGCCACTGCCTGAGCCCCGTTGATTGCGTATTCAGGGTCGCCAACCACTCGACCAAAGGGCGGTAAAATATGATAAGAACTCTATATTACATGTATACAATATCATTATAAATTTGATTAATTCAAGTGGTAAACTCAGAAAATTTAAAAATATTATTTAACATTACCATTTTTCCTATATTGATTAAATTTCAAGTGGCGAAAAAACGGTTCTAAGAGGGCTAAAAACTGCTTCTCCTTATAGTTTTTGTATATAAATATCTAATAATAATACGCTGTTTAAATAAAAGCTGAAAATGAAAATTAATAAAAAATTAAAAATGGGTATAGCTATGAGCTGGAGTGAGGATCGATCTCAAATTCTTTAAAGCGTGTCGGGATCCAGAACAGGAAATCTTTCAGCGCCTAACGTCTACTCTGCTAGCATGCCATTTTAAATAAGAAAAAAATGACAGCGCAGCACTGGAAATACACACATCCATACTAATGTTATAAATACGAAAGTAACTCTGTCTGTGTCTGTCTCTTTTTCACGCCTAAACCGATTTGGATGAAATTTGGCACAAAGATAGTTTGAGAACCGAGAAAGGACACAGGATAGTTTTATCCCAGAAATCCCACGGGAACGGAAACTATGCGGGTAAAATCCCAGGACTGTCTATCTTATTAACCACGGTAATAAAAGTAGCCTACTTTTATTTTAGAAAATTTTCCACGCGGACGAAGTTGCGGGCACAGCTAGTATATGTTATACATATTATAATGATTGCTAAAATAATACACTTAAAATTACATAACATATACCTACATCCATTATAAGTTATTTTAAGATAATTTAAAATAACACATTCTTACAATATCAAGCTGTTAATATCTTAGGTCATTTATGTTATTAATTTTATCAAATAATTTATTTAAGCATTAATTATTAATGAAGTGGTCCACGATTTTGAAAGATAAGAGACGGGAATTTCCGAGTCTCGTTTTAGTGAATGCGTGACGAGCGCGTGGTAACAATCGGTCAACCTGTTCCAAAGTTCATTCGACTTATCGACCGGAATAACTGGAACGTGATTGATGCGTGAATAACTAACATGGGTAGCATGGTCCCTAATAAAAAAAGTCACCATAAATAAACTTGACTGTTTGTAAATTAATTAACATAAATCCATACTAATCTATCCATACTATATCCATACTTCCATACTAATATTATAAATGCGAAAGTCTGTCTGTCTGTTACGCTTTCACGGCTAAACCACTGGACCGATTTTCATGAAATTTGGCATGGATATAGTTAAAGATCCGGGGTCAAACATAGGCTAATTTTTTTTTCAAAAATCAGTCCCTGGAGGGCTGAAATAGGGGATGAAATTTTTATTAAAAGCTATTTGGACGACTTATTAATGCTCGCTGGCGAAGCTGCGTGGGTCAGTTAGTATTAATATAAATGCGAAAGTTTGGATGTTTGAATGGATGAATGTTTGTTACTCAATCACGCAAAAACTACTGAATGGATTTCGTTTAAATTTGGCACACAGGTAAATATGATGACCTCTGGAATAGCACATAGGCCACTTTTTATCCCGGAAAAAATGAGTTGTATCCGCGGGATTCGCCAAAAACTTTTATAATGCAGCGAGTTGTACGCTACAGCTAATATTATAAATGCGAAAGTCTGTTTGTCTGTTACGCTTTCACAGCTAAACCATTAAAGCGAGTTTGATAGTGATAGTTTAAAACCCGGGGTCAAACATAGGCTTCTTTTTTTTTAGAAAATTCTGTCTCTAAGTGGCACAAATAGGGGTTGAAAATCTGTATGCAAAATTATATCGACATGCTGTTTTACTCGTAGGCGAAACTGCGCAGGTCAGCTAGTATCCATACTATCCATACTAAATATTGCAAATGCGAAAGTAGCTCCATCTGTCTATCTGTCTGTCTGTCTTCACGCCTAAGCCACTGAACCGATTTTTTTTTAGTTAAGCAACATCCTCTTTTTATTTTATTTTTCGCTTCTGTCATCTAGTGGTCCGGTGTCGGTGTTGACCACATGAGGTCCCAGGTTGATTCCCAGGTTTTTAAATTTTCTGATATTTTTATCCAAACCTGTCCAGGTCCTGGGAGTCCGTGACTGACTAAGTGCCCGTTGGTGATAGGATGGCCGCCGATTACATTGTGTGGGATAAAGCTAATCGGCTAATACTTGTTGTACTTCTACCTCTTGGGGTACGGGCGTGAAGATATTTATTATATTTTATTAACAATCGTGTCCTTCAATATGTCATTACAGCCTTTTAGCAGTCAACCTGTACAGCAGTCCAGGCAGACTTTCGTTTCTCCACATTCATTACTTTCTTTATACAAACGAGAGGACTCCTCATATCACCTTAGGAGAGCACCTGGTCAATCATGGCACATCAGTCTTGATCTCCTACGGTACCTACAGCCTTCCACATTTGCATTGTATATCTGTTTTCTGAGCCTTTCATCTGTCATTCTTTCTAAAGGTCTGAATCAACGAAGCAATATTAATACAAAAAGGGTCTTAATCTTACACCGATTCTATCAAATCCAATCTGTTTCTTATTTCAGTTCCATAAACGTGATCCACGAATGAAGCTAGAAGGTGGTATCAAACTTTGACGGGAAAACAATGGCTGATCTGCAAATTACGCATATGACGGAGGAAGGTGAGCTGATGATAAAGGAATGTTAGAGCTATTATTTAAAAAAAAAAATCCATCTCGTCTTCCGCGCAATCCTGTATCCATATTCTCTCACCGAATTTACAGAACAAATCTCGGTCTTAAATCCCTCTCACCAAGGTCAAGTACACTATATAATATATGGACAGATAGAGACAGGATCCAGGGTCGATTTATTCAGTGACTAATTAGAAAAATTCTAAAATAAACTCATTACTTGACTGCTCACAAGGAGATGGCCAGTAAATTTATGTTAGGAAATTCGCGCTTTTACATTATACCTACAAAAATCTACTAGGTTAAATTCTCATATATAACAAGTCTCAGAGGAATAAAGCTATTATTCTATGTAACAAGCTATTATGCATGCTTTACCTATCCTTAAGTAAAATTATATGTAAAATTTGCACCTAATTTTCAAATATGTTGTAACTTTATAAATCACATGTAATTTGTGGGTAGTTCATATAAAATAAATAAATAAAAAAATAATATGAAAAAAATACAAAAAACTTTTCACACCGAATTGTACATTTGGCGCAATACATCGAACGAGAATATGAAGGACACCGCTTGTTCTATAAATAGTTACAAAGTATTTTAAACAGCGTTTACGATCGTAATCTAATCTGGAGCTAATATCAGCAAATTTCAATGAAAGTAATTGAATCATCGATATTTTCATAGAAAACTGCAGATGTTTATGACTTATTTAAGAACAATGTATGTGCTTGTTAAGAATTTAAATGGGAGGTGCCATTACGTCACAAACGAACGTAACTCAATACTCTGGCTCCGACAATTAACTAATAAAATAAAATAAATATCGATACTCAAAGAAGAATTCAGCTCAATTTCGAAAAGCAAAACTGTTGCTCCCCTTTGAAGAATAGACCAACTACCGTTTTGCCAGGCAGTTCGTAAAAGGCGAATGATTGGCTACTATGCGAGTCACTACCACCGTGGCTACTAGGTGGTAGAGTTCCTGCATTGTCCCGCTCGGGTCTGGTACCACCACCTTACCTATTCTTGCCCCAATAGCGTCAGTGCTTGTCACTGTCGTGTTCCATTTTTGGGGTTAAGGAACCCGGTACACTTATGCATGTGGCGTTCCACACCCCGGGCTACAAGGATAGCGAAGCACCGTTAATGGTAATTTTTGGTGTCTAATTAGGCGATGAATGTCACTCTCCATCGGGAGAGTTTTTTTTTCGGAATTTCTGAATTACTACTGGCCTTAAGGGCCGTTACAGTTTCACCGGTCGTGGGGCGAGCAGAGTGCTCAGCCAGAAATTAAAGGTGTGAGTATTTTAAGTAAGAATTTAAAGTTTCGCAGATGGGTGAAACAGGGGTCCTCGTGGCCGCCAGCGAACGTCGTCGTCGGGGTCGGGGTCGATAAGATCGTGGCGGGGCCTACGTAATTTGGGATCGAGATTGGGATCTGGGATGTAGTCTGCCGTGGCTACCAACAGTGGGTAGATAAAGAAAACCTTTATTTCGTGATTAGGGTGCGATTTGTACGATCAAAGTATCTTGTAGAATATCCGCGTGTTTGGTGTCTAGTGATAAAAATACCTTCCGTAGGCTCTTACATGTATTTTTTTTAATTGAACTGAAGCAGTTGTTCCAAATGACCGCTACTTCGAAACCGGGAGTTTCGAGCAAGCAGAGTGCTCAGCCGTAAATTGCCCACTTAATTTACAGCTCAGAGGGCTACGCGCCCGCTTTAAGGGTGTCTCCTGTGACGCCGAACCTCGGCTTAAGACAGTATCTTGACGATGAGTGGGAGCGTATGTGGCTTTAGGATTTCGATACGTTGACCGACGCCTCGAGTGTTAGCATGCCGAGTCCCCGCCGGCGGTGACTTTGGCATCTACGTGTAAATTGTGAAGTGCAAGCTGTGATGGGATCATCAGAACGGGATATCCTCACATGTAACCTATGCGATGAAAGACATAGGTTACATGTGATGACTGAAAGGAAAAAAACAGTTTTACTAAGAAAAGGAACAAGCTTACCAAAGGTCCGGAAACGGACTATGATGTATAATATCATCACCCGCGCCGGTTCTATTGCGAGATAGGCAGAGTGACGACGTCTACAGACTTTTCGGTTCACCAGTATTCACGTTGTCGTTTGCCGAGATGCGAAGTGACTAGTGATCCCCATCGCCGAATTTTACCGAATAACAATTATCACTTAATAATAGCGATAACCGACAAAGACCGACAGCTTTACGAGCTGCTATTGTGATTTTGTATTTTCAAGAAAATCCTCTTGAAATCATTAAACATTATATCCTTCATGTTCCCACAGTATTTTAATTATTTTTTTATTTAACGCAGTAAAACTGCAGCATCCGATTTTTCCTGTATCTCCGGAACCCTACATCAGATCTTCATCAAACCAGGAAATAGGTATATCATACTAGCTTACCCACGCAGCTTCGCCTGCGAGCAGATTAACATTTCATCGGTTCAAGCGTTCATCCCCTTAGAAGGGCTTAAAAAAATTAGACTATATTTGACCCTGAATCTTCAGCTACATCTATGCCAAATTGCATCAAAATCCGTTCAAAGTAAATGCGAACGTCTGTCTGTAACGCATTAACGGCTAAACCGCTGAACCAATTTATTTATTGATGAACATACAGTTGGACGTTTTATCATCATCACGCCGTACCCTTACGGGGTGTGAAGAGTAAACAGAACATCTATACTAATACTTTACTAACGTGGCTTTAATATCTGTCGTCGCTATAATAACATCATGCCAAATTTTGACGAAATTTAGCATGATGTTATTTTTAAATCCTGGAGTTAGACTTAGCCTACTTTCTTTTCAAAAATCTATCTTGAAGGGACTGAAATACGGGATATGTATGGTTAGATTATATCGAGATAATGTTACTCTATTCACGGACGAAGCTGCGCAGGCGCAGCTAGTTATAAATTAAATATAATTATACTTGTATAATATATATATATATATATATATATATATATATATATATATATATATATATATATATATATATATATTTAATTATATTCTAAACAAAAATCTTTTGAACAAGTTTTTTTTTTTTTTATTTAAAACAGGTTTCAAACTATTAAGAGGTGAACAATGAATATAGGTCATGACAAAGATAAATCTCAAACATTTAATCTAGATAACCACTCAGCGCGAGAGTAGGGTTGCCACTGTTTTAAATAATACTGAATTCTAATCACAGACTACACAAATACTAATAGGTACGGTGTAAGGAGCAAAATGGGTAGCCGCTCATATGAACAAATGTATGTAAATGTCAATCGCTCTTAGATATATTGTCGTAAAAAAATAGAAATATGCTATATTGCGCTATTTTAATGTGTCGAATAAAAGCTAAGGCTTGCGCAATAATACCTCTGGAGTGATTTTATTTCATCGGTAAGTATTATAACTATGTATTTCTTTGTGTAATTGCAAGCGACACTGACAAACTAAGAAATTGCCTGAAAGGCATATCCAATTTAATCCGTGATTCTCATATACCAAATTGTAATATATCATTTTTTATGAATAAATTAGACACAATACAATATATTATATATTTATATAGTATATTTATATAATGGTGTATTTAATTAGTCGGGTCAAAACGGGGATTTTAGTAGACGGTTTGGATTGCCTCGCCGGAATTGGATTTTTTCGCTTGCAAGGCATTTAAAAAAGTTAATAATCTGTTAGACCAAGATCCGAAGCTAGTAATAGAGAAGAAGAAGAAGTAGAGTACCTCTACTCCGTTGTAGACATTCAGCATTGAATTTTGTCGAACCATGATTAGCAACTAGCCAAAACCACTACTATAATCAGATGTTAACAGAACAGTATTAAGCGAAATTTTTCATCATGCATATGCAAGTCATTTTGTCTTAACTCTTAAAAACCAGATGTAATAAGTATGAAAAATAAAATAATAATTTTCGTTACATCCATTCACATATTATTATTTTGAAAAAAATATACCTAAAGTAAAAACTACCATTACGCATAACTTACGGATGCTAACTATTCTGGAAAACAGATATTAATTAATTTGCAAATGTAATTAAATTAGCACTACTTTATTTTAAATTTTAGGTAGCCCTGGCTGTACAACTTTTTGCGACAATACTTGAGCTCAATGGATCTGATGCAAATGCCGTTATGACTTCCGGCTGGCCAAACTGAATCGAGGTCGGGAAGATCGTACGATGTTACGGTACTGCAATTATGTCACGTGAATCGTGATTGATTACATTCTTTTTTATAAAGGCAGCTAAGACTTGTGACGTAACTTTGTTCTTACATTATCATTGACTGTGTGCGATTTACTATGCAGCCTTCATCTATGAGGCTATGACAATGGCATGATGATGATACGTTATGCTGGGGCCGCACTTGCGTCTATAGTCCCGAAGTTATAAGCGCGCTAAGGTACACGCAGTCAGGAATGTATGTGAAAATAGCCGATAATAGCCAATCACATCTGCGCTTATCGTGATTTCGTTATTGCACGAAGCTTTGTGACGATAGACGTGGCTGAGGCATAAGATTATGTAGCTACTAGCTATAGCGTAAAACTAATGTACATATTTTTTTACTAGCTGTTACTTGCAACTTCGTTCGTGTGATCATTATGTCTTTTGCTCAGTCGGGTAAAAAAGTTGCTCATGTCACTCTTAGCTAATGTAGCTTTCTAAAGGTGAAAGATTTTTATAATGGGTCGAGCAGTTTTTGAGTTAAAGTTTACCAAACAAACAAACAAAAAATCAAATCTTTCCTCGTGTAATATAAGTTTAGGTATCTATAATATTTTGAAAATGTTTGTTTTTCTATATGTCTGAAGAACATGGATGTGAGCCCAAGGGCGGATCCAGGAGGGAGGTCATGGGGTTCATGACCCCTCTTCCCTAGGCAGGGGGTTAGGTATGGATTTATTATTGCAAACTAAAGGTTAGAGCCTATATTAAATAAACCACAAATGTGCGACCCCCCTGACCCGAAGGCTGGAGCCATTCTTACGAATATCCTACACTAGCTATACCGTGCAGGGCGCTGCATTATTAAAGTTGGTGTATCCCGCGGGAACAATTCATTTTTTCGGGATAAAAAGCCTATGTGCTATTCCAAGTTATCATCTACCCGTGTGTCAAATTACATCTAAATCCGTTCAGTAGTTTTTGTGTAATTGAGTAACAAACATTCATCTATCCAAACATCCAAACTTTCGCATTTATAATATTAATATAGATAGATTACTCAATATACACTAGACCAAACGGTGCCATCCTTCACCAATTTATCAATAAAAACACAATAAGGTGCGTGTCGGGCCACGCGCAATGAGGGTTCCGAGGTTACCCATCAGTCATCACGATAATCAATAATGCGAAGTGCGGTCGAAGAAGAGGAGGGCTTTTATTGTTTTATTCTATGAACATATAACCTATTTAACGTCAATGACAAAAATATCGGTAGCACAGGTTCACCGCCTATAGTAACTTTTCCAATTATACTTAAGGATCTGGCATGAAGATATGTCATACATCTATATTAACATTTTAAATGCCAAAGTTTGGATGTTTGGTTGAATATGGATGGATGTTTGTTACTCAATCACGCAAAAACTTCTGAACGGATTTGAATGCAATTTGGTACAGAGGTGAATTATAACCTGGAATACTACATAGGTTATTTTTTATCTGGAAAATAGACATTCCCGCGGGATTCATCAAAAATGTTTATTATGCAGCGGGCCACACGTTGCAGCTGGTAGGTACAGTACTTATATTTTTTTATATCATAAGATAGTAAACAAGCAGATGGGTCTCCTGGTGGAAAGAGTCATTAACCATCGCATCTAGACACCAAAGGTGTTAAAGGTGCGTCGCTATGTAGTGGCGAGGTCTTATGCCACATGCATAAGTTAACCGGCTACCTTACCCTCCAAACCAGAACACGACGGTGACTAGCACTGACGCTATTGCGGCAGGAATAAGTAAGGTGGTGGTACCAAACCCAGTCGAGCCGATGCAGAACATTTCCACCTAGTAAATATGAACTTATGTACAAATAATTCAAAGATACCATCATATTCCACCACAATATGGTATGCAAATATTTAAGATGTTTAAATGTTTACTTACTATTTACTTTTTTGTACTATTTACAAGCTTTCATTAATTAAATCTAATTAAATTTTACTTTTTAACAGTTATCCTACTAATATTATAAATGCGAAAGTTTGTGAGTATGTACCGATTACGATGAAATTTGGTATGTAGATAGCTGAAGACCCAGAATAATACATAGGCTATTTTTTATCCCGGAAAAGTTAGGTGATCCCGCGGGATTCACTAAAAATTTTTATAATACAGCAGGCTGCACGCTGCAGCTAGTACTTACATATTAAAGCTATAATTAACGTTACATTTTTATATCTACATAGTAAAGTCGCTTCCACTGTATGCTCGCTTATATCTTTTAAATTACACAACGGATTTTAATGCGGTTTTTATCAATACATATATAGATTCAAGAGGAAAGTTTATATGTAGGTATAATACGTGCATATTATAGTAGAAAAAAGCGAACTTCAATGGTTAGTCGAAAAAACTTATTTTTATATGCTAACTAGCTGGCCCGCGCAGCTTCGCCCGCGAGTAGATTAACATGTCGTCTACATAGCTTTTCATACAAATTTCATCCCCTATTTCAACCCTTTAAGGATTGATTTTTTTTAAAAAAATATTAGCCTATGTTTGACCCCGGCTCGTCAACTACTTCCATGCCAAATTTCATGAAAATCGGTCCAGCAGTTTAGCCGTGAAAGCGAAACAGATAGACAGACAGACACACAGACAGACTTTCGCATTTATAATATTAGTATGGAAGTATGGATATTACATCCGTGGGAAGCCGGGGCAGGTCGCTAGTATTATAATAAAGTATTATTCCTTGTTACTAATTAACATTTGACTTTATTGAAAAAACCCCTGTTACGTATACGTACTGTTTTATCTAATAGCAAATCAAACAATGTTTTACGAAATTTATTGATAAGTAATGAATAATGATTGAAGACTATCAGGAATATGATTGTATAATATATTGATTGACGTACAGTACACCCTTTTATTTTACAAACTAGCTGTTGCCTGCGACTTCGTCTGCGCGGACTTCGTTTACTCCGCACTGCTCCTCCCCCGTAGGTGATAGCGTGATAATATGTAGCCTATATGTTGACCCGACCTGTTAGTAATATTTATGCAAAATTTGAAGTAAATCCATGCAGTACTTTTTGAGTTTACCCCGTACCGAGAAAACAGACAAACAGACATACATACATACAGAAAAACAGACAAAAATTCTAAAAACTATATTTTTGGCTTCGATATCGATTATATATCACGCCCCAAGTATTCTTTTAAAAAAATATTCAATTTACAGTTTTGACTTTCCTACGATTTTATTTTATGTATAGATATTGAAAGTTTTTGGTGAAGCACATATAAGGTTCTAGAATATGAGTTACGGTAAGTGACTTCTGCGTATGTTTTAAACAAGTTTTGGTGATTTTTTTACAAATACACATACCTATCTCACACACACACACACCTCTGCCAACCGCTTCGGGGATAAGGGCGTGAAGGTGCACATACCTCCAAAACACAAACACATGAAATAGTGAAATCGTGTAATGTAATAAGTGCTTTAATCGACTTAAACTCAATCAATAAATTGCACTTGTTTCTTTACACGCAGTTACAATGTGCTCTAGTTTACTTCTTTTTTTAAATTTCCCGCTACGTAGGTATAAAATTTATACCTATACTACTGTACTATAAAGGGAAGCTACTGATTTTGCCCTGATTTTCGAAAATCGAGTTTTTATCAGATCTTCACGTTTTGAGGTCCAAGGAACATTTTCCGACTATTTTCAGAGGTCATTATGTCTGTACGTATGTATGTTTGTGTTTGTGTGAGTATGTAAAAATCTCATAACTTTTGAACGGCTCGACCGATCGAAACGCGGTCGATGGCATTCGATTGGGTTCCGCTTAAACTTATACTTGCAGGAAATCTGAACCAATTAGACTCTGAGATTTTTAAGAAATTTTTAATAAAACTCAAAAAAAAAATTCGATAACAACATATATTTTTTAAATTACCTCCAAATTAATATACTAATTAAGTACAAAATCTAATCAGCTCTATTCCATGAAAAACTGCGTCCATGTGCATAACTTCGAAACTTTCCTACCAAGTTCAAAAATTGTTTTTGAACTTCTCAGATATTTTAATACTTAAAAATCTACGTCAGATGCCTTTTCAAAAATTAAAATCGAATCAAATTTTCAAAAGTTACAACTTTTCAAATGTTTAAATTACGTTGTTTATAGCAAACTTACTATATATTTTTAAAATTAGTTTAAGGCTGATAAATCGATTTATTTAAAAATCTAGTCAGCTATTCTAATTAAAAAACTACGTCAAACACCGTAAACACACACAATATTTATTTGATTCTGTAGCCGGGCGGTTGCAATTTACAATCTGTAGACTCATTTTCCAGTTTCTTTGGGTGCCATAAAAACTATCTAGCTATGTCACTAACATAGAACTTAATACCAAACGCATTGCTCATATAGTCTTGTGTAGTTAACAAGAGGTACCGGGCTTGGAAACTGACTTGAGGAAAAATGTTATAGAGGTGTATATTATAAATAATATTCAGTATTTTCTATCTGAGAAAGTCTCGTCACCATATCAGAGATATACTACTCGTATATCAACATCACCTCTCCTTAAAAAATATTCAGCGCTTTCGGACCCGGTTATTGCAAGTAGTAAGAATTTGGTAAGAATTTGGAAATATCACAATGGCGATCACCATATATGATATAGGTATCTATCATATATGATATAGGTAGGTATCTGAACGTTCTAATAAATCGATGAATTGTGATGAACATTTAACGATGTTTTAGTTTATTCTATCAACACTAAATGACTCTTAATGCTACATGAATTGCTATATTTATTTATTTCCTTGTAACCACATATATGACGACAACGACAACGTGTATACAGTGAAGAATGGAACTGAAATTTTCTCCACCTCGTATTTTTTTTTTAATTTTTTGTCATTTTACTACCGTTTAAAAATTGAAATACAATTAATTGCCTGTCAATTGCCTGTTAATCCCACGTATGTAATTAAAAATTTAAATTGATAACAATACGTTCTCTATATAAACTGGTTAGACTATCTATATAAAACATACTATCAAAATTTATGTAATCATTACAAGGTTCTTATGTCACACACCCACTAGTCACCTGAGCAGTCGCGGCTACGTTGAGGCAGTCATAGAATAGCCAGACAGTTGCAACTTACAATACATCTCTCGGGCGTTATGGGCATCGTGGATTTTTTAATAACTTATCTTGCAGTGGCAGTAATGATAAACTGCTGGTAGCCACATACGTTTGTCTACACTGGCTCCAGCTGCGCACAGCCAGACGCCAGATCCGCCAGATTATTTTACTGTTACTGGCGTTATCTTGTGGAATTCTATAACTCAAAGATGAAATCTAAGAAATTAAGACTCCACTGAAAAAGAGAAGAAGTTGAACAAACTTACCAAAGGGCTGAAAATAAAGAAGGCTTCAGCGGCATTATTATCCTTCCACACGTTAGTCATTTTCTACCTTTTTGTAGAGCAGCAGAAAGAAAAACACACAATTTACATACTCAACGTACGTTTTACTTTGTAAACGAAACATTTGTCGAATAAACGAAAAAAGGAAAACTGGAAAAGAGAAAAAGTGCAAGCTTCAGTGCAAGGAATTCGGGGCCTACTAATGCGCTGGCTATTTATACCGTCATATGTTGAAATTGCTGCTGCCTTTTTAGCACTTGAAAAGGCAGCAGCTTTGCGAATCAATGATGCGAATTAGTTGTTCATATACATCACGACAACGTCATTCTTCGCTGTGCTTGTCGATTCTCATTTTATTTCGTTGATCATGGCTAATCAATGGATCCAGGAAACCGGTCAACATGTTAAATAAATTTTTAAACTAATAGCTTCGGTACAAGCTATCTTCTCGGGAACAGTTTGTTTGAATGAAAACACTCTAGGGTACAGAAAAGGATATAGAATAGGATATAATATCCTGTTTTTTATCTTAGAGTGCAAAACTTTACGACATTAGGGTAAGCAGCTTAATTTTAATCCGTAAAAACTAACTAATTTTCGTATTAATAATATTAGGATTATAGATTTACTTGTGTGGTAATGTGCTGTAATCACTAAGAATGATGACAATAAGCTGTCGTATATAATCAGTCGACATCGGCCATTGAACTTCAACAAAGACGTAATATGTTTTGTCGTAGTTATTTATAAACAACTGTTTTTTATTAAAATAGTAATAATGATTCAACGTAATTCGCAACACCAAGAAAAGTTCTCCTGCAAAAAAAAGAAAAGATGAGGCTGCTATCCGATTTGAAAATTTGTGTAATTCTTCTCTTGACATACAAACATTTTCGTGGCACAGAACATGTTATGCAAGTTACACAAGTGAAGAAAAAATTAGGCGAAGATAAATACAACTACACAAACAAAATGAAAATCTTCAGGAAGTTCATACTTATGACCGCGCGAAATTAACAATTAAAAAAAAGATATAAACAATGAAATTTTTTTGAATCTCTATTAACAATATTATTAACTACTGTATAGAGAATTTTAAAAAAATATTACTTAAACATTATGTTTTTTTTAATATATTTTTCATGGGTCGAAAGTACCCAAATTTGAGATTTTTCTAACCTTTAAAAATTCATATCTTTAAAAATATTAACTTTATTGTGAAAAGTCATAGGACCTTTATTATTGGTATTTCAATAAAGAATATAAAAAAAATTGTCCGGTTGAAAAATAACAATTCCTTGCAATTGATTAAAAAATTTCGGTTTAAACAATATGGCACCGGGTTGCCCCATGGCAATATGCATTTATGTTATCAGTAGGGCAATTTTAAGAGGATCGCATAAAAAATTGAGGTGGAGTAGTTTTCGGTACTCATGCGCCGATTCCTCCCGGACTATCCATACATCCTATTATATATTATATACTATCCATACATCCAAACTTACGCATTTATAAAATTAATCATAATCATAAGTTATATAATTCTATATAACTTATGATTATGATATATGCCGTAATTTTTCAAAAGCAACTATCGATTATAAAAGCTTACATTTATCGATAAGATAGCAACTAATGTCCCCCTTTAGTAGCTTATCAGACGTTAAATAACCAACATATTTATGTCATAAAATCAACTTATCTGTGTTCACACTATCTCTTATTTAGGAGTAAGTATATTTTTTTAACCTTTTCAGTTTACGTTTACAAAATAACACATCAAAATTCTACTACTATTATATAATAAATGTTTGTGGGTGTGTATTTGTTTGGACTACTTTTACGCAAAAAAGCTTTCAGAATGATGATAAACGTTAGTTTATCATTATTAACTCATACCTTTAATTTCAAATATAGAATAATTCCGTGATTTTTTTTATGTTAAAAATAATAATGCCAGGCAGGTCGTAAAAGACGATCGATTGGCTATATATACCACCATGGTGACTACTATGTGGTAGAGTTCCACAACGTCTCGCCCGGTAATACTGCCTTATTTGGTATCACCACCTTACCTATTCCTACCGCAGTAGCGTCAATAATTATCATTGTTCTGTTCCGGCTTGGATGGTTAGGAGGGAGGGAGGGTCGACATTGCCATCGCGCCACTCAAATAGCAACATGTCACCAACAGAATCTATAGGCGATGGTTTCTCTTTCCATCTGCTTGTTTGCTATCTAATGAAATAAAACTATATCCCCGTGTTGTTCCGGGCCCCCATCGAAGAATAAACCATTTCAGACAATTCGTCAAAGGCAAACGATTGGCTTTACCCTGTCATTATCATCGTGTCTACTAGGTGTTGGAGTTCCGCAACCTCTCACCCGGGTCTGATACATTGCCTTACCTATTCCCGTCGCAATAGCGTTAATGCTTGTTACTATCGTGTTCCGATTTGGAAGACAAGGTAGTCGGTAGACTAATGCATGTGACATTAATCCATGTGGATAGATAATTGCTGGAGCCAGGCATCTTCTTTGTTTTTCACGCTCAATGAGTTTCATACATTTATTAAACTGCTGTCTTTCCATAAATCTCGGAGTTCACACACAACAGTTCGCGAAAAATAGCGAATTCAATAATTTCACCTTCAATTCATCTGAGTGTTTGTTAATCTATGATGGAAACAGTTTAAATTATTTTTTATATCATAAGATAGCAAACAAGCAGCTGGGTCTCCTGATGGAAAGAGTCTCCTATAGACACCAAAGATGTTAATGGTGCGTTGCTATCATGTGGCGAGGTCTAATGCCACATGCATAAGTTTACCGGCTACCTTACCCTACAAACCGGAACACGACAGTGACAAGCACTGACGCTATTGTGGCAGGAATAGGTACGGCGGTGGTGCCAGACCCGGGTAAGACAATGCAGAAATCTACCACCTAGTAGCCACGATGGTAGTGACTCGTAATGCCAATCGGTCGCCTTTTACGACCTGCTTGGCAGAACAGTAGCTGGCCTATTCTTCAAAGAAGCCCGGATTAACTCGAGGGAAAATAATAAGATCGAAAATGTATTATACATATAATCATCACATGTAACAAACCTTGAATACTATATACGGAAATTGATTAAGTCTACAGGAATTAATTCTATTTGAGAACTAATATACAGTATTTATTTAATAAACTAAATTCATATGTGGATATGAATACAATAAGTATTTATATACGGAATTCACCTAAGTGATCTAACGTTTTGGGAATAATAAATTTATATTATTCCCACAGAGGCGAGGCAAATCTTATCGCCTCTGTGATCTAGTGGTCCGGTGTCTGTGTTGATCATGTGAGGTTCTGGGCTCGATCCCCAGGTCGGGTAAAAATAAAAATGTGTTGGGTGCACTGGTGGTATCTCTGCCTACTAAGATTTTTTTTAATATTTCCAAAGTTTTGTAAAATATTATTTTGACAGCCTCGTGGTATAGCCTATTCGGCTCAGATCATGAGGTCCCGGGTTCGATCCCCGAGTCGGGCAAAAAGTGTTATTCAGGTTGTTTCGAGGTTTTTCTCGAAAACCTGACCGGTGAGTCTGGCTGGGGCGGTGAGTTATCACTCCCTAGGCTCGAATGAACACGTAAAGCCGTCGGTCTCGCTTATCGATAGAAATAGTCGATAATCGTTACCAAGTCGGTAAAATGCGGCGATGGAGAGCACCACTAATATCTCGCTACCCGACAAACCGGTGAATCGTGGTGAACTGGATAGTATGTAGACGTTAGGTTTCCTCTGCCTAGCCACAAAGGAACCGGACGTGAAGATATTTTTGAATTTAAACTGTATACAAAATATAAGTAATAAACTAGGAAATTCAATAGTTTAGATACAGGATATATTCTTTTTTATTTCGTATTTTTTTCCTCGCGCTTTATATTCTGTTTACTAGATACATTGCCATTTCATTGTAAGTAACTAACAGACTAGTGCTACTTACAATTTTATTAAAACTATTATGAAACGACGAAATATGGAGGTTATCAGTTTGATATGTATAGACCGTGGTCCCAGGAATATTTTTATTTTTGATTAAGAAAATGCTGAATTTTCGTAAACAGCTTCGTTTTGACGAGACGCCCATCATTTCTATCTTCGAAAAATCTCGAATCGGGTAACTAATAAAGGTAGGTGAAAAAGAAAACTTTAGAGTGTCAGAATAAGAAAAGTTTCCACTTTAAGAGTAGGACAAAGTTACTCTTGAATTAGGCTAATAATTAACATTAAAACGAGCTTATTCATTCTTAAAAGGCAAGCAACGCAGCTGCAAGACCCCCGGTATTGCAGTTGTCCATGGGCGGCGGTGATCACTTACCATCAGGTGCACCATCTGCTCGTTTGCCCCCTCTGCTATAAAAAAAAGGTGCTATGAGAAAATTAGGTTATTTTTAAAATGATTATTTTTTTGATATTAAATGGGTTTTATGTTATTTAAAAATCTCATAAATCCGATATCTTTAGATACAGAAATGAATACAACGGAAATGAATGGTAGTGTAAGGAATAGGGCAAACTTATCCAAAGTCTGAAATTATAGAAGACCACAGCGGCACAATAGTCCATCCACTTATTTCTTCCACGTCAGAAGCAAAGTCAGTAACACACAAGTTATGTTCTCAACGCACGTTTCACTTCGCAACCGAAGCATCTTCAGGAGAGTCGAATAGCACTTCACTCTATGAAGGGTGAAGCATTAATCAAGCATCAATCATCTCCTTTAAATTATGGATTTCCGCAAAGTAACGCCAGAATCTATTAAATACCCTCAGGGGTTGCTTAAAAAGGGTAATCTATGTTTCGCGTCCTATCTTAATTTATTTCATGGAGAAATTACGCGACTCGTCTATTGCTTTATTTTTACCACGATCCTTTGGGCACGACAGTTTCTTTTATTAAATGAACTTAAGCAGTTAATCCAAATGACAGCTACTGTGAAACGTATGTTTTGGGCGGGCAGATTGCTCAGTCAGAGTTAAAATTAAGTGGGCTAAGAGCTCGCCCTAGGGGTGTCTTCTGTGAAACCGAACCTCGGCGGTAGTATCTTGACGATAAGTGGGAGCGTAAGTGGCATAAGGATTTCGACTCGTTAATGACTCTTGACCGGCGTCTCGAGTGTTGCCGGCAGGGTTGGATTTAGGTACGTTGTAAAAGATAATACAAAAAAATGAAAAGGATAGTATTTAAAAAAAAATATAGTACACTTTTATTATTTTTGATTTAACTTATTATGTAGTCATTAAAATCAACACCAGGTATGGCAAAATTTACTCCTCTCCTCAGTTTATCAGTTCTTGAATATTATTACTATTAGCTAGATCTTCATCCTTGGCATTTAATCTCATATCTTCAGTAGGAATAAAATCAGTACAATTCCCCCTTTTGCTACCGCTTTTGATATCGTCACAAGACAATAATATAGCGTCTATGGATTGTGTTGCCAGTTTGTTTCATATTTTAGTCTTGGTAAGGTTCACTTTACTGAATATTCGTTCGCATCTGGCATTTGCATGTGTGCAAGTACTAAATAATCTAGGAGAAAACATCGCAAAATCAGAATTCGGTCGGATACACGCACGATCGAAATGTTCATATGACGTAAAACTAAGCATTCGGGAAAAAACTTTAAATTATAGTATTTTAGCGTGCTATCTTTAGATGTGGATAGTATATAGTACAAAGGGTGAAATTATAGTACAAATACTATAATTATAGTACCAAATCCAACCCGACTTGCCGGGAAAAAATAGTGGGCCGAATCGCCGCGTGCGCGTCTTTGACGCGTGCGTGTAAATTGTGATGTGTAGAGCGTAGGCTCTGATGGGATCATCAGGTTCGGATGGGTAGGTCCGACAGTTTTAGTCGCTAGTAGATCAGCACCAACGAGCCGGGAATAAAACCGTCGTTAATTAAAACCGCGGTATAGGTTCAGGTGTTGATCAAGGCATTTAATGTTAATTTGAATAAAACGTTCTTTGATTTTAATTTAACAAATACGCAAAAAAGTTCTTCTGGCAGAAACTAGAAAGAGATGTATTGTCATATATATAAGTGCAGACAAGGACTAGGACTAGTTGGTTAAATATATGCAACACGACATACTTCGTGCAAGATTAAAAACACGTTTATGTCGATTTCTTTCTCGTTTACTCTGATATGACTGTTAATCTACTTCATTATTTTTATTCGCCATTTTGGCTAAATTCGTCGATTAACATATTGTTATTAGCTTGTGGTAGACGTTATGTGATAACTTAAAATACTAGTGGTTGGCCCGGAAGCATATTCATACCTATAATTATTTAAAAGAAATTAGGGACACTTTTGAGTGTCAGTTTTGTTCGGGACTGTGCATCTAGGGTTTTTTATATCAATGTTATTAACACTATAATGAAACGAAATTAAAAGAAAAAATCATAAAACATAAAGCAGATGAATTAAAATATATATTATAATAGGTAGTAAGAATAAACTAAAACTATAATACAAATATTTGTTAGTGTTGGTGGAACTGTGAACACGCAGTGACATAATTTTTGCATGAGTTTTAAGCATTTTTGGACCCCTATTCAGTATCGAATCCAAAGGAGAAAGCTAGGGGCCGACTCCCCTTAGGAAACCAATTGTTCGCTTCTACGAACTGACTGGCAGAAAGGTAGACGGTCTATTCTTCAAAGGAGCCCGGAGAGGGGATTCATTGACAATATTGATTGAGTGTCGGTATAACCAAAGTTATTTCTTTTTATCTGTTTTTTTAATCGAATCAACTACTTGTCTGATATGGGGAAACCCAAATAACACTTTAGCGTAAACCTTTTATTGAAATTAATGAAAAGGTTACGGCGTTTTCGCAATACGTTCGGTCGATAGTGCCTGCCTATTAAGGGTTTCCCCATATAAACCGACGCGGAAACGATGTTATAACTAAGCCTTTCACTCTTGGAGTTTTTTTTTCTTTTGGGTTCAGTATGAACTGAGGAAACAAAAGCCGTCAAGGGCACTAAACTGACAGATGAACACTACTACGACAAATTACTATTTTTAAAAACTGGCTTTAGGCTTTAGATACATCGTCCAAGATGCACTCAGGTTACAGATTATACAGGTTGAATGGTAAAATATTGTACATACTTTTCTCCGTGTTGGCCTAGGCTCTTTTGAAGAATAAACCAAATGCCGTTCTGCCAGGAAAGTCGTAAAAGGCGATTGATTGGCTATATATCACTATTACCGTGACTGGTAGGTGGTAGAGTTCCGCAACGTCTCGGCCGGATATATGCTATCACCAACTTACGTATTCCTGCCGCAATAGCGTCAATACTTGTGATTGTCGTGTTCCGGTTTGGAAGGTAAGGTAGCCGGTAGACTAATTACAAAGCTTATAGGCTCTCTTTCGATTACCACTAGTTTTTTATTTTGCCCCCCTTACCCACTTTTTCCTTCGTTTTACCCCTAAAGCTTAATGCTTGATATTCGACCGATGGGCGATGATTATTAATCTGAAAGATGGTATGTACCGGAAGAGATCAAAACATCTTGTAAATATTATTTCAAAAAGTTGAATTTGTTGACATTGTCTAGTATGTATATTTTTGAGTCTACTGTATTTGTAAGAAAACACCCTGATCTCTTTCCTAGAATAGGAGACTCTGTTCATTTTAATATCAGGGATAAGGACAAAATAATAATTCCAAAGATGCCTAATGAAATGTGCGCAAAAAATTGTTATGCGATGTGTATATAAATCTATAACAAAATACCTAAAGAAATAAGAGACTTAAGAAATAATAACTTCAAGAAAGAATTGCACACATATCTAGTAGAAAAAGCATATTATAAGGTAACGATTTTTTGGTAAATTAATTGATAATATTAAATGTAAATTCTAAGTGTAATTATGTAAACATTATTTTTTACGTAGTAAATTAATATTAAATAAGATATTTTTGCCTGCCATCCAAGTGGTAAAACACGAGATATGTAATAATAATCACATAAGTATACCTGTCCTATAACCGTGTTCAAGGTAAATAAATTCATACATTCATTCATTCAAAAATTCATTCATTGATTCATTCAAAAATTCATTCATTCATTCATTCATTAGGTACCACGAAATAATTAGTCAGGCGTTATTCAAAAGTGATGACAAGAGTTCCAAAAGCAGCCTGCCTGTGAAAAAAGAATTGTGACTGTAGAGAAAGCAAGACTGCCGGGATTGGGCTATTTCCAACTCCGGAAGGAATATAGTGGAAATATATCTACTGATTTTGGATAGATGTATGTGGACATGAGCGTAGCTGTAGCAATATTATAAAGGGAAGGGAGGGCGAAAGGATTCCAAAATATGCAAATATTAACTAATTGGTTGTACCTATATAAGGATTACCACTTATCTCGCCAACCGACAAACTGGTGAATCGTTGTGAACCGAAAAGCATAGAATTTTGATTTAATCTGTACCTACCTAGTAAGGGAAGCGGACGTAATAGTTATACGTAGTTCTACCTAGAACTTCTAAATGGTATAATAAATCATGTAATTTATATATAGGCACAATATACATAACACGGTTATCCCATGTCGGATACGAATTGTAAATAATAATAATATTTTAATTACGCGCAAAGATATTTTTTCACTAAGAAAGGGATACGGACACCATAACCCCCCTCCCTGATGTTGCACGCCAATGTATGTGGATAGATTAGATCAATAAAGATTGAAAACGTCAATTCGTTGGTCGAGTGGTTAGCGACCCTAACTACGCAATCGACGGGGTTCGGGTTCGATCCCCGACGGGGACAAGCATTTGTGTGATGAGCAAAAATGTTTGCATTTCCGGGTTTGGGTATTTATTAAGTATGTAAAAGTATTTATATATGTATTTCTATGTTAATAGTATCGTTGACTAACACCTAATAACACAAGCAATAATTTGCTTACTTTGGGTTTATATCAATACGTATAATTTGTCCCGTGAATATTTATTTATTTATATTATTTTAAGGCGATAACATACGCCAAATTACGAAATATACTTCTCTTTGAAAGCCTACTTCTCCTAAACCGTTAATCCAATAATTTAAAAAAAATATACATTGTGCGTAAAATATAATTAACTTTAAATTTTAAGTTCGTTTTTTCAAATTTCATTGTTATTTTTGACGAAAAAAATCTAATATCTCTCTTATTTTTACGCAAGAATTTTCTTATAACTTCTAAACTACTGAAACGATTTTGGTGATTTTTTCACTTTGTGTAACAATTTATTGCTTTATAAAATTTAAGTTCAACATTTTACAAAATCATTATAGTGTGCCATTAAATCAATAAAAACCTTATTATTTCATTCGCGGACAGCGCTCGCTCCGAATATATTTACCGAATAGCGTTTGTACGAGGAGGTTGTGTCGCACGTCAGCGTATACCGCTCTCCACATTAGAGTCAAAGAGTAATAATACAGATAGTGCGTTTGGCACAGTAATAAGGTTGTGCTGTTTAAAAATTGGACATTTCGTTTACGCTTGAACGTTTTTTATAGTAGATAATAAGTTTGGAGCGGAAAGGCTGATTTTTTACAGAGGTTGTTCTTATGATGTAATTTAATCCCTTAAAAAGGTAAAAGGGGGGTTAATGATTGTTTTAAAAAAAATGTATATTACTTAAAATTTAGTATTAATGCTTTTTAATACGATTAAATAAATACGCATTTTTGAATTTCATCCAATAAAGGGGTAAAAGGAGAGTTCATTTTTGTATGAAAAATGAATTGTTTGTCGTAGAAATTACTAAAAATTTAGTATTTATGTTTTTTAATACAATTAAAGAAATTCGTATTTTAGATTTTTTTTTTAATTTCATCCATTAAAAGGGTAAGTGTATAAGTTTGTATTAAAATAAAAAGTTTATATTATCTAAACTCTCATAAAATGTAGTACCTGCTTATTCAATTCAATCCAAATTAAAGAAACATGCGCGTAATGAAGTTCGGAGTTTCATCCCTTAAAGGAGTAAAAATGGGTGTTACAATTCATATGAAAAATTAAACGCTTATTGTCAACATAACTTGAAATTTGGTACTTATGTTCTTCAACACAATTTAAAAATTATATATTTAGGGATTTCATACATTTATTCCTTAAAAAGGTAAAAAAAGCGTTTTTGTTTGTATTAAAAAAATAGATTGTTTATTGTAGAATATTGTAGAAATTATTTAAAACTTAGTTTTTATGTTTTTTAACACAATTAAATGAATACGAGTTTAGTGTTTTTTAAATTTCATCCCTTAAAAGGATCAAAAATGTGGTTAAGTTTGTGTAACAAATAAAATTTGTTTCATCAAAATCTTTTCAAATTTATTAGTTATGCTCTTTACTTCAATTACATGAACGTGCATGTAAGGAAACTTTGAGTTTTATCTCCTAAAGAGGTAAAAGAGGGTATTAAGGGGCTGAAAGCACTCGCACTATTGCACTCGGTTCTCTTTGCATACCTCGTAAAGGGACTGGCGTGAATATATATCGTCGTTGTTGTTGTTTTAGCAATAACCAGGACCGACTGCTTTATGTGCTCATCCGAGGCATGGAAGTGGTAACACACCAACCGCCAGACTCCAAGCTGCTACTGAGATTTTTGAATTTTCGAAAAATACCTTAAACCAAACTTTAGGTTATCTCCTTGACTACGAGGCAGTTATTATAATCATTAGTTATTTTTTTCGACCTTGGTTTTTTGCAACACATCAACCCGGTTTTGGAACTACCGCGTTACATATTCCTGCCGCAATAGCGTCGGTGTTTTTAACTGTCGTGATTCGGTTTTGAGGACAAGGTAAGCATATGCATGTAACATTCTAACCCTGCTACAAGAATAGCAATGCACCATTAACATTTTTAGTGTCTATAGGCGATGTTTATATGTTTCTATCAAGAAAACTGTTTACTTGTTTGCTATCATAAGAAATGAAATAAATATAAATTAAATATATTATACATACAAATAGTCTAAATTAATCAACCTGTTTAAAACTTTCCTTTTAATTTAATTGAAAGCATACAGATATGGTTTCAATTAAATTAAATCTCTACTTTTTCTTATGAGATTTCTAAACAAAAAACTTAAATTTTTTAAAGGTTATTTAAGAGATCACTTTTTACAAAATCACATTTTAAAGGTTTTGTTAAAATTGTTAATTGTATGTATTAAAATAAAGTGCTACACGAGATGTATTGTATATTATAAGATAATAGGATACGTAACAGTCATGATTGTGTAAAATTGTCATATAATAATTCTTTTGTCGATTTTAGATATTTACTGTTTTCTCTTTCGATATTTATCGTTTTTATAAAATAAATCGATAAATGACCGATTATCGGTTATGGGTTTTGAGTTTGCTAACATTCATTTGATTCATGATGATAAAAGTTCATATAGGTAAACAAAAATGGTAAAACGATCTGCACCCACTGTATATACTCTTTGACTTTTGGAGATATCGGCGTGCGGAATAGTATTTACGCTGCGCCTGTCACTAACTCAAGGTCGTTCGCAGGTGTAATCGCCTTAATTGGCATTGACGTAGGTAAGCAATCCACATCAACTTTAATATTTTAATTCCAGGCATACATATTTTTTCACTAAGGTGGGGAGATGGACACCACATATTCGCCACCCTTATGTTGCATGCCACTGTATTTCATAAACCCTTATTAAAAACGTCAATCAAATAAGCATTGTAGCAATTGGTATTGACGTAGGTAAGCAATTCACGTCAACTTTTGACGTTGTCTCCAATTATTATAATAATTATTATAGTAATTATTGGAGACAACTCGCGATTAATATTATTGTAGCCAATGAACTATTGATGGTGGTAAGCCAGAGCATCATTAATATATTTTGATTAACTCTACTTACATCACTAAGGAATTGGCGCAATAATATTTTTATATTTATAATTTTATATTATCCCGTGTTATTTTTGTCGGATTGGGAAAATTAATATGCAATAACAAAAAAAAACGGTCAAGTGTAATAAAAAATGTTGTCTAAATAAGTGGTAGCTTGAAAACCTTTATTCTCAAATTTTTCGACTAAATTATGATAAATTTCGCGGACGAGTTCGCTGTTGCCAGCGACTTCGTCCGCGCGGACTTCGTTTACTCCGCACTGCTCCTCCCCCGTAGGTGATAGCGTGATAATATGTAGCCTATATGTTGACCCGACCTGTTAGTAATATTCATGCAAAATTTGAAGTAAATCCATGCAGTACTTTTTGAGTTTACCCCGGATATACATACAGACAATCAGACAAACAGACAAATAGACAAACAGACAAACAGACATCCAGACAATCAGACAAAAATTCTAAAAACTATATTTTTGGCTTCGATATCGATTGTAGGTCACGCCCCAAGTATTCTTTTAAAAAAATATTCAATGTACAGTTTTGACTTTCCTACGATTTTATTATATGTATAGATTATATTATAATTAGATGCGTTGGGGGTCAACTCGGCGATCGCAAATCGTGCCTTATTACAATTGTAACCAACTTACTTAATAAATAATGTAGTCGCTCCGAGTCAGAAAGCGCGGGATTTTCGTGAACAGTAGCTTTAAAACTCGCGTAGAATAAGGGCCAGTTAAAGAGGTTCCCATCGAAGGGAGGAATCTCTATGGATGGTAGTCGAGGCTTACTTACTTTAGTATCCATGATCGACTCTTCCGTCTTGATCTCGGATTCGCGGTTAATTTTTTAAATAACGCGTTGAATGCGTCAAGTGTAAGTTAGACTCGCAAACCGATGGTTCCGTATAAACTTAAATGTTTCGTGTAAGTAAACGGTTTTCGGATATTTTTCTTTACGTGTGCTGTGAGACATTGTTTTTTCTTAATTTTCATTAAGGTTAAGGCTTCGCTGTGTTCGTCCCGGCCTCCTTTGAAGAATAGGCCAACTACCGTTCTGCCAGGCAGGTCGTAAAAGGCGACCGATTGGCTATCGAGTCACTACCATCGTGGCTACTAGGTGGTAGAGTTCTGTATTGTTTCGCCCGGGTCCGGTACCACCGCCTTACCTATTCCTGCCGGAATAGCGTCAGTGCTTGTCACGGTCATGTTCCGGTTTGGAGGGTACGGTAGCCGGTAAACTTATGCATGTGGCATTAGACCTCGCCACAAGATAGCAACGCACCATTAACATTTTTGGTGTCTATAGGTGATGGTTGACTCTTTCTATTAGATCTTTCCATTGCTTGCTATCTTATGATATAAAAAAAAGGTCAACGAAAGTACTTTATAGGTTTTGATTCTCTTCGAAATCTTAAAATAAATGGTCATTTATTTTGATCGCGTTGACTTTCAATTTCAATTTTTTCACAACTGAGAGGGGCCATAGACTCGAAGATTTGATACAAATTTCAACTTGATAACTCAACGCATTTTTGACGGACATACGGAAAGAGGAACAACGAAGTGAAGCCCAGTTTTTTCTTTTCAGGCACGGAACCTTAAAAACTCACAGATATAAAAGTTGCAGCAATGTTCTAAAATTTATAAAAATAAGTCTATTCCGATGAGCTTAAGTCACAAGGCAGCACAGTTCTCTTGCTTGTATCTTTGATCTGTAGCTGGTAAAATCATGAGCTCCGGTAGAAAAGCGCATCGTCGTTCACATCAGTTCCCATTTCTAAAAAAAAGAGGTTATTATTTCTCAAAGACAGATAACCTTCCTGAGTTTTGCAGGTGTTGCAGCAATAAGGACTAGTGATCACTTACCATCAAATGAGCCTCCTGCCCGGTAATTGTATTCACAGAAGATAAAACATGGAAATGTCACCTCTTACGTCTTTAACATTGGATCGTTCCATTAAAATGCTTAATAATGGCGCGACTGTAGTTGTCATTTTATTAAATTGTCCTTTTATTGAATTGGTTTCATACATTTCTTCCACGCTTTATTAGGAAGTAATTTTAAAATGTATGCAATTGCTTAGTTTTTATACCTAGTGGCCTTTTCCTTTAGCAGCCTTTTAGTGGCCAGTAATCTCCTGATGGAAAGAGACCTTTGGCCTATAGACACTGAACATTTTTTTTTTCGATAGGGAAGCGCTTGACCACGTGCTCGACATTATAATTAAGCTTGTTGTGTGGGTAGTATAACCACATGTATAAATTTACTGGCTACCTTACCCTTTAAAGCGGAATATGACAATGACAACCATAGACCATATTGCGTCAGGAATTAAGAGTAACAGACCTGGGCGAGACGTTGCGAAATCTTAAGAACCAGTACCACAGATTATATTATAATAGTTACTATCGCCAGTGCCCAGTAGTCACGTTGATACTGATATGGTTAGCTGATCGCCTATTACGAACTACCTGTCAGAATGGCAGACGGGCTATCCTTCATAAAGCAGAATGTTACATTTTTTACAATATTCGATAAAGGGCTCGTCCAAGATTCGTCAGAGCCTCCGCGTCGTGTCGTAATAACATTTATTTATTAAGGTCGATCTCGAAGGCGACAACCAAAACCTTTGGCGTTAACATCCAAAACCTTTTTATTTAATTTAGCTGAGTACTTTCGTTACCCATACGCCTGATGTTCCCGTAGTAGGTGGGCCTTTTGACAGATAACGAGTTTCATTTTATAAAAGGAACTATTTTTGACACGAAAAAAGTCCTGAGATCAGACTCAGGACTTTTTGCGTGTCAAAAATATTTTCTTTTCTTCTTTCCTACGTTGATACGGGCAGATTAGGTATATAAAAATATTAGCCTACAATATTTTTTCACAGGAGTCAATCTATACATATATTAATACGTGAAGTAAAAACTTTGTACCCCTTTTTAAACAATTTCGCGAACGTTGAAATATGAAATATGGTTCAGTTAAAGTTCAGGTACATTGCGAAAGACTGTAGAAACCTAATAATTTTAATATAATATATAATAAAATTATTAGAAATACATTAAATTAATGTAAATAAACATTATACATATTACATTCATGTGATATACGTTATATTATACACACATCATAGACTTATAACGCATGTATATTTTGCTATTTTTTTTAAGGTGGACTTTCGAACCAAACGTCAGTAGCGTGAGTAAAACTTCGTTAGTGAGGCGCCACAATCACAGCGGCACTGACGCCGTGCTCGAACGCCGCAGTGTTAGCAGATCCGCGATAAATTATTATTGAGCCAGAACCGTAAAATTATTGTATTTTAACAAAATTATTGTACACTAATAAAGTTATATTTAATTTCTAGAGGTAGGTTTGCAAGAGTAAGAGAGCAATTGATAACAGAAAACATTTACCCAACATTCATGGCGGGATAATATATTATGTTTAAAAAATAGTTTTATCATGTAGCTTTATATAGAAAATTGCTATCATTCGAAATCATTGTACTTTTTGTTAAGGTTGTACGCTTAGGATTGAGAATTGAAAAATTCATGAAATTATAGTATCTACGCGTACAATAATTATTGTACGTCTACTGACACTGGAACGCCGTTTCTTACATTTACATAGTACATTCATCTGACGCTCTGTCGCGGCGCCACTAACGCAGTGTTACTGACGCTACTGACGCTTGGCTCGAAAGGCCATCTTTACGGCGAAAGTCATTTATCAAACTTCAATCAGATTTTATTGTTTAGTCTATGGTTGAATTTCGGCCGCAGGCGATCTGTTTAATGATTTTGTTCTGGTAAATGTTATTTACGTACATGCATGTAAATCAAAATATTTAATTTAAATTTTGTTCCTGTTCCTTGCGTGTTTTTTGTAATCTCCTAATTCTACTATAGTCTAAAACGGCTGACATTGTTTTACCATATCAATCTAAACCTTGAACACACCCATTATCATACGCATAATGCCATATCCGTATACAACGATTCCATCTATTGCAAATTTTTGCGTTGGTGCATTCGATGGCTGATTTAATCATCGAAAATGGAATCAACATTCCGACTTAAATACTGTATCATATTTGTCATTTTCTTCCATTCCAAGATCAGATCAATTATACTTGTTTGTGTAGGAAGTCCTTGCGAAATGTCTCATTTGGTGTTTCAAGTTGAATCAGGCAACTTAAAACCCTCAGCGTGTACAGAATTTTTCTACTCTGCTTTTTCAAGTTACAATTACTATAATATTTAATCTTAAGATGCCCTAATATAAAATAAAACAGTATCTTAACGTATCACACACGGCTAAGATACGATAATATTAGTCTGCGTCTTTGGGGTTCTATATACAGGTTGATTAATCATGAGTGATACGGCCTTACTTCTTGATTGGTTAGACAGCTCCTCAGACTACGATTTTGACATAGAATAATATGAAATATCCTTAGATAGTGGTGTAACTAACACGACTTTACTTTTTTTTATCGATGAAAATATTAAAACGTTATATGTTCTTTAATAAATCAGCAATATTTTTGAACAATGTTTTTTTGCTGACATTATGAGTAAAGTGTTCAAATATTATATATATATATATATATATATATATATATATATATATATATATATATATATATATATATATATATATATATATACATATATATATATATATATATATATATATATATATATATATATATATATATATATATATATATAATGCAGATTATGAGGCACTGCGACCGCGCATATCCGTGAAACCGTAAAAATAAAAATATCCTGTATTTATATTAAGATACGAAGAAATATATATTTCGTATCTTAAGATCATATCTTAAGATATGAAATATATATTTCTACGGTATCTTAAGATACTGAAGGTAAAATATATATTGTGGCACCGTTGGTCCGTACCCGTTTGAAGGGTCATAGTGATGGAACCAGCGGGCCAGCTTTCCGAAGTCCATTTGAGAAACGTTGAAACTTTATATAGTGTAACAAGATAAATAATTGTGATATCGAGATTCAGGATTTTATTTTGAATTTCATTTTTTCCATTTGTTATTGACTTTTGTCCAATTTTTATTATTTTTTCTTTTAGCGTTTGTGATTTATTTGAGCCGCTACATTATCTTAGTCGTGTGTGATGGTTCATACGATTTGTATGGTGAGCGATTTCTGAAATTTGCTTTAAGATATATTATATTAAGGCATCTTAAGATCAAATATTATCGTATCTTAGCCATGTGTGATGAACTTTACTGTCGTGTTTAGATTTAGTGGGTAAAGTCACCGGCAAAATTTTGTATGTGGTGTTAAGATTCCGCCAGACAGATAGCATCGCTTATTAACATATTTGGTCCCTGAAGAGACCAATCTGATTGTTTACTATCTTATGATATAAACGAAATATGAGATTAGATTGATCAAATATAGTTGAATGACTTGGATTTCGACTTAAACAAGGTCTACGAAGACCTTTAGCACATTAGTCACAATGATAATCAAATGTCTATTGCATCAAAATCGGTTTATCCGTTGGGAGTTTTGTTATCGTTGACGAAAAAAATTGAAAAAAGTGTTTTTTCGATATGAATTTAAGACTTTTTAACCATTTTGTGACGTTCTACAATATTTTAGTACTTAAAAAATGACGCCAAATGCAGTTTAAAAAGTCAAAACCGAATTACGTTTTCAAAAGTTACAGCTTTTCTAACATTAAGATTTTGTTGTTAACAGCAAATTTACTTGATATTTTTACATAACTTTCAAGCTAACCGATTTAAATATAAAAATCTAGTCAGCTCTTCTACCTAAAAACTACGTCCAATACCGTGAACCGGATTAAAATCGGGCGATTCGTCCGTGATTTATTAATGACGAAAACTTTTGGAAAAGGTTTTTTTGTCAATTTTCGCACAATTTTTTAACCTATCGATTTTGTAGCTAATAAAATAATTAAGAGCTCAAAAACTGCATTGAATGCCATTCAAAAGATCTAAATTGGTAACCATTTTGAAAGTATACATCTTTACGAAAATTAAAAAACCGTCATTTTTACAAACTTTAGGTTTTCGAAATCTTCGAGCTCAAATCTATGCGTAGGTACAGTTTGCTTCTTCGAGCTTAAAATACCTCAATTTAGCGTGAAGTTTCAGGAATGGCATGTATAGTCAATGGTTTTATATAATTAGATAGCAAATAAGTACATGGTTCTCCTGATGGAAAGAGATATAAATAAATATTCACGGGACAAATTACAATTACTGATCTAGACCAAGAGCAAGCAAAGTATTTGCTTTTTTTTATATAAGAGTGGGCAAACGAGCAGGAGGTGCACCTGATGGTAAGTGATCACCGCCGCCCATGGACATCTACAATACCAGACGTCTTGCAGTTGCGTTGCCGGCCTTTTAAGAATGAGTAAGCTCTTTCCTTGAAGGCCCCCAAGTCGTATACGTTTGGAAACACCCCTGCCGGTAATTGGTTCCACAACAAAGTAGTGCGAGGCAAAAAGTGTCGAGAGAAACGCACAGTTGTGGATTTCCAGACATCGAGATGGTGAGGATGGAATTTCAAATTTTGACGCGATGTCCGATGATGGAATTCGGCGGCAGGAATTAATCCAAATAACTCGTCGGAACACTCCCGATGAAAGATACAATAGAAGACACAGAGTGAACCAACATCTCTGCGCAATGCCAAAGAGTCGAGCCGTTTCGAAATAGCCGTTTCGTCAACGATTCGAACCGCTCTACGCTGAATTCGATCAAGAGGAAGGAGCTGGTACTGAGGAGCTCCGGCCCAGAGATGAGAACAGTACTCCATGTGGGGCCGAATTTGAGCCTTATAAAGTTGAAGGCGATGGGCCGGCAAGAAGTACTGTCTCGCTCTGCTGAGCACACCGAGCTTTTTGGAGGCTAGTTTAGCCTTACCTTCCAAATGACCGCGAAACTGAACGTAATTCGCTACGTCGACTCCCAGAATCCCGTTACTAGCTGAGGCTGTCAGGAGAGTATCCCCAAATCGAGGTGACACGACAAAGGGTGTCTTTTTAGCGGAAAACACGCAAAGCTGTGTCTTCTTGAGGTTAAAAGTGACCAGGTTTTGACGACCCCATTCCGGGACATCGGTTAGTCGATTCTCTATTTCGGACACAAGCTTGTTTCGGCTCTCTTCGACGTGTTCCCGAGAAATACCGCTTCGGCCGGAGTATTGTAGCATCACCAGTACTGTTGTGCTTGTGTTTTGGGTAGGTTATGGGTCGATTGCGTAGTCGAAGTCGCTAACCACATGACCAACGGGGCGTTCAATCATCGCTTATAAACACTAGACTAGACTAGAACTAGGTGATAGAGTTCTGCATTGCCTTGCCCGGGTCTGGTATCACCGGCTTAATTAGTCCTGCCGCAACAGCGTCAGTGTACAGTAAACTTCTGCACTACTAACATCTTTGGTGTCTATTGGCGATGGTTTATTCTTTTCATCAGGAGACCCATCTGCTTATTTGCTATCTTATAATATAAAAAAATACATCAAATATGTTAATATTGCGTTGCCATCCATGTAACAGGATGGCACTGCCACATGCATAAGTCTACCGGCTACATTATCCTCCAAACCGCAACACGACAATTACAGGCAATAACACTATGCAACAGGATTTTTTTGAAATGACAATAGCTGATGCCTTGATGGCTTTCAGGGCCGTAACAGCGACACTGGACTAAGGGGCGAGCAGAGTGCTCAGCCAGAGTTTAAATTTAAATTTAAGCAATTGACACCTGCGAGACAGGACCTCGGCTTAGTGCGTTGTTTTGATTGGTCAAAACAACGCACTAACAAACAATAATTAGTTATTGATTGGTCTATTCTTCAAAGGGACCCGGACCGACATTTGGAATCAGTGATAGTATTATAATGACAACAAATAGCGAGATTATTTAAACATTAAACAAGTTTATTAAGAACGGCCCTGTTATTTAACACACAATGTATTATTTATTACCTTTATACTAAATTCCTTAAAACTCCCTCAGACGGTAGGCAGAAAGGACCTTTAATAAATGCTGTAAAGCTATAATGCTATAATGCCGTATATGCTATAATGTATTTCAATAATGTTATACAGAATAATAGGTACCATTATAATAATAAATCTATTCTATAAATAATCTATTACTAACTGACGTAGTCTGTCCATCTTTACATAGTTTAAAACAAAGTCGCTTTCGCTGTATGTTCGCTTAGATCTTTTTAAAACTACGCAAAGGTTATTATATATTTTATAAAATAATGATAATAATAATAGATATAATAGATAGATCAAAATAATATACTCCGGAATTGTATATCTTAAAAAGATACACAAAAAATTCCACTACAATATTACAAAAAATAAGATTATTTACGAAGCTTCAAACAATACATTAATATTCCTTATCCAATTAAATACCTACGTTAGATATGTTGTGTATTTAAAAAGTAGAATAACCTTACTATACCTTTTTGTGTTAGTTGGATAGGCAAACTGGCACACGTGCCACCTGATGGTAAGTGGTCGAAGTCGCTAATGAACATAAACTAGTTTACCTGGAAGTATCCTAGGTAACTCATTTATGTGTTGACTATCCTGAGACATAATATATAAAGTCTCTTATATATAAAGAAACACAGCAAAGCTATTTCACGGGAAAAACAAGCAAGATGGTAGAACCCATGCAGCCGGAAGCGTCTCGCACCTCCCTCCGGTATAAACCGGTAAGTACCGGTAAGTATTATAATTTACAGCGTAGCATTATATATCTATGCGAAGCCGGGGCGGATCGCTAGTATAATATATTTGAATTAAATTGTTGCTATGAGTTTTAGTGTAACTTATTAAATTACTTTAACAAAAACCTAAAAATTAATTGTTAATATGCATTAGATATACGAAATAAAATTATTATTTTTGTAATAAAAACATACTTATCAGAAAATATATGTATTGAATTAAATCTGGTTTACACCATTGTTTTCTTTTTACGGTTTGAGTTTGGAAACTTGTGTATGTTTCCCACGTAAAAAAGAAAAGATTTTGCTTAATCAGCTTTATGCTCAGTTCATATGGAGAATAGTAACACCCGGAAACAGACACTGACCGCGTCTGTTCGTGGCTGCAAGACTTGCTGCTTCGACAATGCGCTACAGCCCTTACTGATCGTTGCCCTTGAGGTGTAAATGAAAGTCTACATATAATACACATAATAAATGTACCTTGATATGAACCAAATGTTACGTTAAAATATGCCTTGAATCTGGGTTATCTTATACCGGTAACTTTAACATGCTCTCGAAAAAGAAGACAGCCTAATACAACAAACAGAGAAACTACGGTAATAGAGAGAACGTAAAAACTTTTTAATTTTCCACTATGTATGTAGATAAGGAAGTTAATGATTTAGCTCCAATTTTCAAAAATCGAATTTTCACCAGATCTGCACGTTTTAAGGTACTAGGAACCTTTTCCGACTATTTTCACGAAGACGTCAGATGATATTTCGCGAAAATCTCAAAAAAAAAAATTTTTGTAGGCGAAACAGAATTTATTAAAAAGAGCAGATTAATTTTATACTCAATCGGTACATTAAACTTCCAGATTAATGTACCGATTGAGTATAAAATTAATCTCCTCTTTTCCTTAAAAAACTGCGTCCAATGCATAAATTGCATCAAAACTGTTTTATCCGTTCGGTAGGTAGTTATCATTGATGAAAAATTTTTAACCAATCATTTTTGACTTTCTACAATATTTTAGTACTTAAAAAACGACGTCAAATGCAGATTTTAAGAATCAAAATCGAATAAAGTTTTGAAAAGTTACAGCTTTTTAAATATTAATATTTTGTTGTTTACAGCAAATTTACTTAATATTTTTAAATAACTTTCGTGCTAATATACCGATTTATATAAAAATCTAGTCAGCTCTTCTACTTAAAAACTGCGTCAAATATCGTAAATTGGATTCGAAATTTTTAACCAATCATTTTTTAAATCTTCTGCGACATTATAGTAGGTATTAAAAAAACTACGTCGAATGCTGTTTCAAAAATTAATATCGAATCAAATTTTCAAAAGTTAAAGCTTTCCAAATATTAAAATTAGGTTGTTTACAGCAAACTTATTTCATATTTTTAAAATAAATTTCAGGCTAATGTACCGATTTATTTCAGAATCTAGTTAGCTTTTGTAATTAAAAAAACCGGCCAAGTGCGAGTCGGATTCGCACCCGAAGGGTTCCGTACCATCCCTATTCAAGTTTCTACCTGTTTATTATAATCGAGTAAACATTGTTTAAAAATTACGTTTGTTGTATAGGAGTACCCTTAATATTTTCATTTTTTATTTTTAGTAATTGTTGTTATAGCGGCAATGGAAATACATAATTTGTGAAAATTTCAGCTTTCTAGCTATCATGGTTTATGAGACACAGCATAGTGACAGACAGACAGACGGACAGACAGACAGCGGAGTCTTAGTAATAGGGTTCCGTTTTACCTTTTAGGTACTGAACCCTAAAAACTACCTCAAAGAGCGTAAATTGGATTAAAATTGGTTGATTTGTTCGGGATTTTTAATAGACAAAAATTTTGAAAAAAGTTTTTTTACATTTTTTCGACATTTTTTAATCTTTTTTTAAATAATATTGATTATTTAAAAAAAGATTAAAAAATGTCGAAAAAATGTAAAAAAACTTTTTTTCAAAATTTTTGTCTATTAAAAATCCCGAAAGGCGGTAAACGGACACGAGGCTCATCTGTCCGTAAGTGATCACCGCCGCCCATGAACAACTACACTACAGGCAGGATATGATCAGATGATCACTACAGGCTCGAGAAACCAGATGACACAAGCGTGAAGAAATCGCAAGCTAGTAAAAAACTTTGTAATAGTTATTACTCGTCAACAGTTATTTAGAATTTCGTATCATGACATAATTTAAACAGGTTTGGTTGGTATCTCAGATTGATAAACATTCATTAACTATTCAAACAAGAAAATCCAGTTTCACGTACAATCAGCTGTTTTTAAACTTGTAGAAATATTTCTCGAACCATCTACATGTTCTATAATTCTATTCTAATCTTAAAAATCTTGAAAATGTGGTGTTTTTGTTATCTAAGTGACGCGTTTTTAAATTAATAACATAGCCATCAATAAGAAAACCTCACTAAGTATTACCACAGTATACTGAAGACTAATAGTAGTCAATCTACATACATGTGATATTTGAGCAACGCACGCATAGACACCTTTCACGGACGTGATATCTCGGAATGGTTCGGTACAGTTTGTACCGCACCAGTCGGAGATATCGCGTCTGTGAGAGGTATCTATGTTTGCTATGCTCGAATAATACTTGTATGTAACATTGACTTCTGGTAGTCTCTAAGTATTCTGTGGTATTACTCTTCTTCACCATTCTTTCTCTTATGTGATAGTTTGATGCCCATACCCGTAAAGACTCATATTTTTTACATAATAAATACATAATAAATTAGTAAACAACAAATAACTCTCCTGGAATACAACTAGGTACTCCGTGTTAGTCTCGCCCGGGTCTGAACCACAGGCCTTACCTAACGCTGCCGCAATAGCTTAGTGTATGTCGCTGTGTGTTCCAGTACGGAGGGTAAGATAACCGGTTCTGTTGCGACAAAATAACATTAGATAGTACTAAAATATTTTACAACTTGACCACCTAATATTTACGATGATTGTGACAAGTTTGGTTAATCGTTTCGTGAATTATACGTTTTGTCTAGCAGGAAACCAGATCTCCTGAAGGAGCCCGAGCCAACACAAGAAATTCGCCATCAAGCTTGGTGTGACCAGTAGCTTTGTATGTTGTATCATGTTCGAGAAACATTATCAATGTTTCACGAACATAAAAAACCCAAGATGCACAGTCCCGAACAAAACTGACATTCAAAAGTGTCGCTAATTTCACATAAGTAGTTATAGATATGGCAGTAGATGTAGTTACAGAGATCGCAAGATTTATAGTCGTTTTTACAAAGCAATGTATAAAAAGTAATAAGTTTGACTGTTTTGAGAATGACGCGATTTGAAATGTGCCATTTAAAATTGTGTGCACATTTTTAGAGGACGTTTTAAGACGCTGATTGTATATTTTGTGTTTTTTATATCAATGTCGTAAAAAGCTAATTTTGCTGTGCTTCTTATTAATATTTTGCTTTTGGTTTTTATTCTCCTAATAAAATAAAAAAAAACAGCAAATATTCAATTTTGTCAAAGTAGTGAGCATGTCATAGCTTCTACCGATATAGTTAGTTATATTCTGATGTACATGTACCTGGTAGATTAAGATCACACTAGAGAATGACCTTGGCCGAGCTGGTTAATGGATGAAAGTAGTTTATATCCAATTAAATATAATAATTATATTGCAAATAGGTTGATTAAAAAATTCAGTCCAGAATATTTTTTTAAACATTCCACTGGTTTGGTTAATGGACAAATTCCATACAAATCGAAAGTGTGAAGCCTATAGAATATACAAACGTTAGTTGATTAATCTTTCCCGTCACAGCTCTTAGGTAGTACCTGAGCAGCTGTTTATTAACAGGTAGGTAAATCGATACTAGTAACTTGTCTACCCATGATAATTTATTCCTTTTTTCAAGTTAATTTAAAAGCAGAATTGCTACCAATTCATTGAGTATGGCGCTCAGTTCTCTGTGCCTTTCTATCGGTATAATGGTAATCTATTTTACATCGGTAGGAAAATGTCTATAAATTAAAAAAATGATTTGTCTCTTTTGATTTATTTTTTGAATTATGTAAATGTGGCTGAATAACATGATTGTTATATAATTAAATATAGCCCTAATTATGTATCAATTATGAATAACCCTTAAACTAAAGCATGCGACTTTGCCGTCTTATATAGAAAATTTTATTATCGACTAATGATGAATAATATAAATGCCAAAATAATGCCAACGACTACTTAGCCTGCTAGGCTTGTGCACAAGATCGTTATTATCACATCGCAAGCCATATAATATAGAGCTATTATTTTTCTAAGATATTCTTTTATTCATGTCTGAACTCTAAAGAAACCTTAGTAACATTTTCGAATCAGCTTGTAACTTGTTATTACTGTCAATCCTCCTACGGCAGGCAAAGCTGTCTCAGTTATCGGAAATAAGAAGCGATAATTAAATATTAAATGGTCGCAAATGAAGGAATGGGGACACTCATTTTGTCGATCGGCATACAAGTAAGTCTTGGTCTACGGAGTAGCAATATACATCTATTTATTGACGTTTGGTTCACTTTGCCTTCAATACTAGGAAACTGGCGTGATGATATCTATTTATTTTCAATGTCACTCCGCTCTCATTTCTACGGATCGTCTATTTGTTTAGTACTCGTACCTACTTAAGAGACGCCTACTTTATTTATATAAGGAAGGAAGGAAGATAAGTTTTAGCCTGAGTATATAATGGTAAATAACGTTAGCGTAATACTTTAGCTATTTTAGCTACACTCAAGTTATTTACCATATATTATGTAATCTTCAAACAATAGGATTTTTTAGGATTTCTTTGGTAATTTTTCTAATACCTATTCGGAGATAGGAGTGTGACATTTATTTATATTACCATTATGTTTTGAAAGTCTTGTTACTTCTTATCTAAAGGTTGTCTGGACGAAGTCGCTTTTTAAGGACGAGATCCACAGAGCAAGGTAATTTACGAGATCGACTTCGCTCAGGTGATATTTTTTATATGAAAGATGACATTTACTTAGACCATAGTTTTTTAATAGTAAAAGACTAACTAAATACAAAATTTCGCCAAAATCGATACAGCTCTTTCAGAGGAACCAATTACTTACAAATAAATATACAAGAATTATCGCCTCTGTGGTCTAGTAGTCCGGCATCGGCGTCGGCCATATTGACGGGTCAAAAGTACTAATTTTGAAATACTTCTTTTGATTTATGTCAAAACTACAAGTTATAAAACGTTTAATTCGCTCTTCTGTAAAGTTGTGTCATTGCACTTGTACTGCGTCGATATGAGGTCCCGGGTTCGATTCCCGGGTCGGGTAATTAAAAAAATGTGTTTTTCAGTTTTCTGATACAGTGTTGCTCGGGATTGGAAAATGTCCGGTTGGCGATAGGTTTGCCACCTATCACATTTGTGGGACCAAGTATGTTTGGCTAATCGTGGGTGCATTTTTGTACCTTAGCCTACCTCTTCGGGGATACGGGCGTGAAGATACTTTTTATACAAAACTGCTAGTTTAAAGTATTGTTATATATTTTTATATCGTACGTATATATACGTTTCGGTGTACAATCAATAGTTATTGAATTGTAGACTTAAGCTCCAGCTTAGCAAACACGCAAACCTTTTCCTTAATGGCAAACTTATTTAGAGCTTCAATTATATTATTTCTTCTATTAAGAAACCTAAAAAGAGAGATTTAGATAGAACAGTTAAATGAATAAAGGCCGATGAAGAAAACATATGTGCATCCGGGAAACACAAATGGTCATTATAAATCGAACCACACGGAATGTTTAACTGCGAATATTTTTTGCGGAAAATTACCTTCAGAACAACAAACAACTTAATCAAAACATATCTGTTCAATTGATATGGTTTTTTCCATGGAATATTCTTGAAGCTTAAAAGACTGGAAAATTAACTTGTTTTAGAAGTGACAATCCGGCTATTCCGTGATCATGGCCATTTAAAAACATGGCAACTAATACACAACAATGCAGTACAAGTAATAAGCTTAAATGGTAGAGTTCGGCATTGTCTCGGCCGAGTCTGGTACCACCGCCTTACCTATTCCTGCCGCAATAGCGTCAGTGCCTGTCACTGTCATGTTCCGGTTTGGAGGGTAAGGTAGCTGGTAAACTTATGCATGTGGCATAGTATACTCATTCGACCTCGCCACAAGATAGCAACGGACCATTAACACATTTGGTGTCTATAGGCGATGGTTGACTCTTTCCATCAGGAAACCCATCTGCTTGTTTGCTATCTTATGATGTAAAAAATATAAAAAATCGGCATAATAATATAAAAATAATTATTTAAGTTAAGAAATATATTAAAACATTGATTATAGTGTGTAAAATAACGCATATATCTTAAAATAACCTGTTACATAACGTTGCGTTTGTGGTAAGCTATAATTAATTATAAAGTGAGCTAAAATATTCCACTGTAAACACACGGAGGGCCATCCGAACAGATAAATTTAGAATTAGATCAATGAACTCCCATGTAAATACAAAGGGCTGTTATTTTTTAGGGTTTCGCACGGAAAGGATGCCAATTGAACCCTATTACTGAGAATCTGCCGTTCATCTGTCCGTCTGATTGTCACAGGGCTTTAATTGGTAAACTATAATCTATATACATATAATAAAATCGTAGAAAAGTCAAAACTGTACATTGAATATTTTTTTAAAAGAATACTTGGGGCGTGATCTACAATCGATATCCAAGCCAAAAATATAGTTTTTAGAATTTTTGTCTGTTTGTCTGTATGTATGTCCGGGGTAAACTCAAAAAGTACAACATGGATTTACTTCAAATTTTGCATGAATATTACTAAAAGGTCGGATCAACATATAGACTACATATTATCACGCTATCACCAACGGGTGAGGAGTTGTGCGGAGTAAATGAAGTCCGCGCGGACGAAGTCGCGGGCAACAGATAGTAAGTAGTTTTCTCGTTCTCATTCCTTTTCACATATTGTTATATCGTAGTCGATACAATAGAATTAGGACTAATTTAAACCCATGCTCAAATAGCAAATTCATGGCAACATTTACACAGGGTTTGTCCACAATAATAAAAATCAAACAAAGTTTTGTATATATTCGTTTATAATTAATGTGTTTTTCTACGTTGTTTGCTCGATATTGTAAGTTATAATAAGGAAATACTTAGAAGGCCATAAATTAGGTGAGGCGTTTAGGGGAGGGGTCAAATCTCATCAAATTTCCTAAGCAGCTGGGGCAGCTAAGCCGGTATCACGTAATTATTTCGCAATAAACAGTATAAAATTAAATTAAGGCATATTTTTGCTATATGTTTTATATCTATGGTTTATCTATCAAAAATGGTTAACTCCTATTTTTCAACGAATTTTAATGCTTAACTTCTTGGTATTGTAGGATTAAATGGAGTATAGTAAGTAAAATATGCTTCCTTTAATCAAAATCCAAATCCTGTGATTTGCAACAAATTATGTTTTTTGGAATTGGATTTTAATTAAAAGTAAAATCCAAATAACAGATTACACTGCATATAAATTAAAAATATGTATTTTGAAAAATCTCTCGTCAGATTACATGTAGGGGATCGAGCCAATCCTCATGACATCTCACAAATAGGGAAGAGGGGTCTTAAAAACACCAAAACTACCTTACGTAATTTTTGAATTACCCCCCTTAACATTTTCTCAAAGTATATTTACTATGGCCGGTGCTATACTGGTTATAGTAAACATACTTTGGGAAAATGTTAAGAGTAAACTGTAATAATAATAAAAAATAGATTATAATATACTATAATAATAAATAATATATACTTTATTATTTATTATTATAGTATATTGGCCTGTAATAAAATTAATTGAATTAAAATGGTCCCGGTTTTCGGCGTTTTTTGTCCAGTCTTTGCACACTCGAAATGTTTACATAATATTATGTATGTATTCTTTAGCTAATAGAATTATTAATAAAATAAAATTAAATAATAAAGAATTTTATGTGGTCCCCATATATGTAAAGTGTTTAAAGTTTTTTTATCTTAATGATAGCAGAAGTAACTAGTATAAATAATGGACATTCTAAACCGTAAATAACTTCAAAATAGTATCAATTATGTGCACGGTGGTACGGAATCCTTTATATGCGAGTAAACTCACAATTGACCAATTTTTTTAATTATAATCAAAAATGTATTACGAAAATTAGCATTTATTGCCAGTAAGCAGCATGCATTTAAGGATAGAATTATATTTATTTTAATTACAAGACACAAGAATTGAATCTCAGAGATTACAACCATATTAAAGGTTATTTTATGTACATAATTTAAGCGCAGTGAAACTGCAATAATCGATTTTCTATTTCGTGTATCAAATACCTGCACTGATGCAGGTATCTGATAGATCTAATTCTTCACATAAATTAAAATGAGAACTCACGGAAAGTATACGACCCAAATGATCCGAATAACCAAGTTCTCACAATAAAATACATCTGAATCGATAACCTCCTCCTTTTGGAAAATCGGTTGAAAATAAGTTAACATGGCGAACACTTTATCAAATTCCTCTTTGTTGGTCCGGGCCCTTTTTAAAAAGTAAATTTCTCTATTGTCAAGTATATCGTTAACATTTCACAGCTTTCACAATATCACCAATAGGTACTAACTTGATGGTACAGATTCACTAATTTGTCTATGACGGACACAATGAATGGATGAAACTCAAGTCAAGGTCCAAGAGTGGTCTCTTGCCAGGTATTGTAGCGCAATATTGCAAGATACCGACAGTAAAACATACAGGATCAAATAAATTGGCGATATCAGGATTCGGATATCAGTTTATTTAGTACTAGCGACCTGCCAGCGGTTTCACCCGCGTAGCTTTTGTTTCCGTGGGAATATCGTAAAGGTTTATATACTAAAACCTTTCTCAAGAATCAATCTATCCATGAAAAAAAACCGCATCAAAATCCGTTGCGTAGTTTTAAAGATTTAAGCATACATAGGGACGTAGGGACAGACAGAGAAAACGACTTTGTTTTATACTATCTAGTGATGGTTCCAACGAATTAGGTGGACGTATTAAAAATTATCTTGCTGTTAAAGTAATCAAAGAATAAGCGATTCTTTTGCGGGTCAATGACCGCCTTTATATTGAGCTTTGATCATGCAAAAAGAAGAAACATAATATTAACATTGTATAATAATTAAAAACAAGATGATGTACATTTTGTTTAAAATATAATGCTGTAGTAATAAGATAATCACATGAAATATAGCGTGTATGGGACGGTGTACCAAAAAATTAAGAAAAAATGCCGCGGGGTATCAATCAGGTAACTCGCAATGCGAAATTATCGTAATAGTTTAGTTATTGTAAGTCACATAACAGCCTTGTATATTAGTGGCAGTTGTTGCCGCTTGATTAGTTTTGGTGCTGTGACATTGCAAAAAGTGCATCTAGTGACCAGCAAGCAATTGGCGACGTGTTTAATGATTTTTTGTTAAGTTTAAGAGTCATCGCTGATCGCTGGTGGTCTAGGCTTCTTTAAAAAATAGGCCAACTGCCGTTTTGTCAGGTAGGTCGTAAAAGGCGACCAATTGGCTATGGGAGTCACAAATATCGTGGCTACTAGGTGGTAGAGTTCTGTATTGTCTCACCTGGGTCTGGTACCACCGCCTTAGCAATTCCTGCCGTAATAGCGTCAGTGGTTGACACTGCGTGTTTCGGTTTGGAGAATAAGATAGCCGGTAAACTTAACGGTATGTGGCATTAGATATCACCACAAGATAGCAACGCACTATTAACATCTATGGAGTCTACAGGCCATTTTTGTTGACTCTTCCCATGAGGAGACTAAATTAAGGTATATTAAGCTCAAAAGAGAAAAAATATAAGCATAGATTTTTTAGTTCAAACATCTATTTTGTAAAAATTGGCAGTATTAAAAGTATGAAAAGCTGTATTATTTTGGAAACGATGATCAATTTTGATTTTCCCACTGGCAATTAGCTCAATTTTTGAGATCGAGAGTATTGCTTTAGCTCAATAATCGATAGGTTAAAAATTTGGAAGCAACTTCAAAAAACAAATTTCGTCATTGATAAATCGCAACCAAATGAATCAATTTTGATTCAATTAACTTAACGGTAATTGGCGCAGTTTTAAGATTTTTAAGTCAATCGGTTTATTAGCCTGAAAGTTATTTCAAAAACATTAAGTAAGTCTGCTAAAAACAACGTTATTTTTTTTAAGAATAGAGCTGATTAGTTTTTGTATTCAATCGGTACATTAATGTGGAAGCTATACTAAAAATACTCTTTCGCCAAAAATTATTTTGGAATTTTTTCAAAATTTCTCAAAATGTCCTGGACTGAACTGGTTCAAGTCTTCAGGAAGTCTAAGTTTAGCGAAATTCCATCCAGTGCCATCAACCGCGTTTCGATCGGTCCAACCTTTCAAAAGTTATGAGATGTTTACTTACAAACATAAACACATACACATACACATACATACATACTGACGTCATCGTGATAATAGTCGGAAAAGGTTCCTAAGACCTCAAAACGTGCAGATCTGTTGAAAACTCGATTTTCGAAAATCGGGGCAAAATCAGTAGCTTCCTTATCTACATAGGTACGTAGCGGGAAGTTAAAAAATATGTAAGGCGTACATTGCTCGATCTTGTCGCGTTCGGGGACCTCTTGCACGAGCCGTTTACTTTGCACGGTAGAGTAGCACGTGGGGCATAATATTTTGCTCATTTGTGTATTTTCTTAAATTTTACTAGTTTTTCGAAAATCCCTCTAAAGTATTAGAATAAATCAAATTATACAAAGTGAATTAAAAAAACGTCGAGAAAAATCTAACCTACACAAATTTCTAACGATTTTTTTTTCAGAATCATGGTCCTAATCTATGGTTTTGATTTTCCGTATACCGTCCATTATATATGTTTATTATTAGGCAGAAGTGAGGAATACGTATTTTGTCGTTCGCATTGTGTGGTCACATTCATGATGTAGTAACAACTAACAAGCAACAGAAAAAAAAAGGATCCATTAAAATCGCATTAGTATACGCTTTAAGTTATATACGCCTTATAACTAGCACGAAAGTTATACAATCCGGAGATTTCTAAACTTTAGTGTTATTTTAGAGAAAAGTAAATACTTGTTGTACAGCAATATAAATATAATGCTAGTTAATTAAAAATACATAATGTAAAAAAAGCATCATTACGCCCGGTTTCCTTTGCGGGGTAGGCAGAGTAAACCGAAAACCGATAGACTACCCGGTTCATCATGATTTACCGATTTTTCGGCTGGCGAGATAAGTTTAATCCCCATCGCTGCATATTACCGTCCTATTAACGATTATCGATTATTTCTAGCGCTAACCAGAACGGTACGGGAGTTGTAACACACCACTCGCTGAATTCCTTCTACTGAGATTTAAAATGTTCGAGAAAAACCTTGAAAAAACCTCAATAACACTTTTGCCCGTACCGAATCGGGGATCGAATTCGGGACTTCAAAATCTGAGGTGACTAGGCTAACCACTAGACCACGAGGCAGTCTAGATAATGTAAGCTTATAAAAACGAATAACTAGTAAGCATGTTAATTAGATCCATTATTTCTGTCACGCATGTGGAGGTAAAATGTGGCGATGGTGATCTATTCAACTGGTCAACCGACAAACGGTGAATTGTGATGAACTTGAAAGTATATAGTCATTCGGTTTACTCTGCCTACCCTGAGCTAACTGAGCGTGGTGATACTTTTATGTTTTTTTTTTTTTATATCATAAGATAGCAAACAAGCAGATGGGTCTCCTGATGGAAAGATGTTAATGGTGCGTTGCTATCTTGTGGCGAGGCCTAATGCCACATGCATAAGTTTACCGGCTACCTTACCCTCCAAACCGGAACACGACAGCGACAAGCACTGACGCTATTGCGGCAGGAATAGGTAAGGCGGTGGTACCAGACCCGGGCTATTTTTTTTTTCTCGTATACCTCAAAGTGTGCACGTGCGTTAAACACCTATAAAATTTCATATTACGCCGTGTTGGTCCCGGCCTCCTTTGAAGAATAGGCCAACTGCCATTCTGCCAGGTAGGTCGTAAAAGGCGACCGATTGGCTATCGAGTCACTACCATCGTGGCTACTAGGTGGAAGAGTTCTGCATTGTCTCGCCCGGGTCTGGTACAACCGCCTTACCTATTCCTGCCGCAATAGCGTCAGTGCTTGTCGCTGTCGTGTTCCGGTTTGGAGGGTAAGGTAGCCGGTAAACTTATGCATGTGGCATTATACCTCGCCACAAGATAGCAACGCACCATTAACATCTTTGGTGTCTATAGGCGATGGTTGACTCTTTCCATCAGGAGACCCATCTGCTTGTTTGCTGTCTTATGACATAAAATAAATAAATAAAAATAAATAAATATTTACATGTATAAATATGCATTAACATAATGGCATATGTACAGTAGATAAAATAAATAAATTTCAAGACCTTCTAAATTTATTTGTTTTTGACGTGGGAAATAGTAATACAAAAAAAAAAATAATATAAGTAAAACGCGTTATAATTTATAAAATGTAGTAAAATATTAAACCAGTAAATGGAAATTTGAAAGCCAATGCTTGTAACACTAATCTCTAGCACACGTACGTAATGTTTTACGATGCTTGCAAGTGTTGGCGTTGGCTTACGCACACATGTACAAAAGATATCTTCATCGATTTGTTTCTAATTGTTTACAATGGCTACGTCTATATTTTTTGTAGGTCTTTGCTTGATGCATTGATTTATTGATTATAAAAAACCCAAGATACACAGTGTGTCAAAAACGTCCTCCAAAAATGAGCGCACAATTTTAAGTTGTGCACTCATTTCAAATAGAATCGCGTCGGTCGCGACACTGTCAATTTTATTTCTTTTCGTACATTGCTTTGTAAAAACAACTATAAGTCTTGCATTTTGGATATGCAAAGACATACGTTTTTGCCATATCTATAACTACTTAAATGAAATTAGGGACACTTTTGACTGTCAGTTTTGTTCGGGACTGTGCATCTATGGTTTTTTATATCAATGCCTTGATGTCGCTGTTGCAGGCAATCGCGTGTGTATCTGTTTAGGTGTTTGACGTTTTGTGTTGCCATACTAATATTTGAAATATCATTTAAGATTAATTATTTTGATTGGTGATAATTTATCTATCTATATCCACAACATAATAAAATACTCGGTTTAATTGGATTGTAATGTAGGTATGTATTACATATTTAACAACATAATACATATATTAAGGTCGAATGAAACGTGTATGATTAATAAGGTCATCGGCCACTGCACTCCATCTTTAAAAGAGTGATTTATACAATATATTAACTATTTGCAACTGGATTCATCCGATTTATTATCAACAGTATAAACTGTAAGTAACAAGAACTATCTAGCGTAAGGTCCCGCCTCATTGACCTTACGCCGGATATTTCTTTAATATCTTTTAAATATATCTCTAACAACATGAAAGTGTGAAGATAACGTTATGGATGAATGATGAAAAACATGATAATATAAAGTCACTTAAAAAGGTTATATTAATTAGCATAATTGTTCAATTATATTAACATTTAATCAACATTTATCATATAACTCGGAATTAATATTTATGTCTATAATATTTACATCAAACATTTTGTTTAGTTATAGAATAAGAACTAAATTAATGTTACTGGATTGAAGATAATTAATTTTCCCCTGATAATCCGAGCCCTTTTTTAAGAACACAATCTGTTCTTCTACCTAAACTACACAGGCTTGTAAAAGAGTGAATCGGATATATTATAGTTTTTAAGATTAATTATGATATGTACGTAACAAAAAACTAAAATATTTATTTTAAAGGATACTATTAACTAAATAGCAATATTTTTAGGATATAAATTAAGCAAAAATGGTCATTAATTCACGTGACAGTGAACGCAAATATGAACGTGTTACGACACGCCGTGGTAAAACGTCGTTTTGGTGTTGTTATTTACTAAGAAACTTCTGAAGAACTTAATGTAGATATTAATTACCACAGCGTGATATCATGAGGGCGCCATGAGAGGCCAGAACGTTTTCGCGGTAAAGGAGATTGATGAGATTGGCCTAAAAGAGTTACAAGAATATAGCATCAGCCATGAGACCATATTAGAATTCAACGGTCACTTTTTAATAGCAAGTAAGTATTAAAAAGGAATACCTATAGTTGGAGGTCACGAAACTAAGCAAAATTGTTCGCTTTTTCTTATTTTTAAATCCAGCGAAGATTTTTCTTTTCTGACCAACTTTATGACCAATCAAACAAATAGGGAAAATGTCGGATAGGTAAGATGTAAAATTTTATATGTATAATATTGTATATTATACATATAACTGTATAAAATATATGAGGCGGCGTGAGAATGGCTTAAAATAGTAAGAAATAATAGTGAATTCATGTAATATTAATTAATCTTTGAAGGTTTTTCGTAAATTTTAGCATTATAAAAAGTGTCCATGATACAATTTACATTTTAGAAGAAATAAATAATGTATTACAATGCGATAAGCATCTATCAAAATGCGTTGTTTTGAGACCAACTTTATTTGGGCCCTCATCATTCTCATTTGAGGGGGGAAGAGGGGGCAAACAGACAGAAGGCCAGGTAAGCCTTGGTAATGGTATGGTAATTGATTACTGCCCCCATAGATGACTACACTAACAGGGGTCTTGCAGTTACAGCCTGAAGGTCAGATGGTAAGGTAGCCTGTAAACTCATTAAGACCTCGCCATAATAAGGCTTGCAACGCACCATTTTTGGTGTCTATTTATGATATGATTGTTTCTTTTCATCAGAAGAGCCATCTGTTTGTTACTAAATAAATAAATAATAAATAAATATTTACGGGACAAATTACACTTACTTATCTAACTCCAAATTAAGCAAATTATTTGCTTGTGTTATGGGTGTTAGTCAATGATACTAAAACATAGAAATACATATATAAATACATTTATATACATGATAAATACCCAAACCCGGAAATACAAACATTTATGCTCATCACACAAATTCTTGTCCCCGTCGGGGATCGAACCTGAGCCCCGTCGATTGCGTAGTCAGGGTCGCTAACCACTCGATCAATGGGGCGATCCATTTATGCCCCGTTGCAAACGCTATCTTATGACATATAAAAAAGGAGGTACCTAAGTCGCATAAATTTCAATTAAATTTGTTTCAGTATTTATATATCTATATATTATACAGGTTGACTGGTAAAAGATTGTACATGTTAAAAGACACGATATTTTATGGTCATAAGTAAACAATAAACATATAATTAAAAGACAATATATCTTAACCACATATAAACATAAACGAAATTTGTGTAACGAATAATGATATTCAGAAAGTGTAGTCACTACACGATGTACTAACACTCGTTAGTCGCGAGCTTAGTAAATCGCCGTTTGTAAACAATAAAACTTTTATGTACCATATGCGGATGTTATGAACATTTTCAATAAACTTCTCAAAATAAAGAAGTTATCAATTTGAATGTAGGTCTTTATGTTTGTAACCTCGGAATTCGGTCTTTTAGGCCTCAACTGGATGTCGGCGATTTGCGGCGCGGCGACGAGATCGGCATGACTTAGCACAGCTGCAGCGCCGCCGCGCCGTCGCGCTGCTGCCATCCACTTCACTTCCATATGAACCTACGTGTTGATCGCGCCGCTCTCACCGCCGCGCCGCGCCGCTAGTTGCCGAGATCCAGTTTGAGTCATCACGAATCGATTTTGAAAATTCTTTTATCGTTTGAGAGGGTATATTCGCCGTGTGGTCCCATTTTAATTTGGTGAAAATTTGATACAGAAAGTGGGGAGTCTGTTGCTAGTCAGTTTTTAGCTCAGCATTTGAGTACCTATTTTTTATTTTTTAAGTATCAGAATCAAATACTGAACACCCTCCTTCCGTATGTACCATATTTTACCAGACAGCCCGTATATTAGTATCACCGACCACTAGGCTGTGTGGTCGGTGATTAGTATCGATGACACCACAGACCACACAATAGACACGGTGTTGCGCGAAAAATGCGTAGCCGCTCATATGAGCAAATGTATGTAATTAATGTCAAACGCTTTTAGATATATTATATTGTAAACAAATAGAAATATGCCATATTGCGCTATTTTATCGTGTCGAATATAAAGGTAAGGCTTAAGGAATACCTTTAGAGTGATTTTATTTCATCGGTAAGTATTATAACTTGATATTTCTCTGTGTAAATGTAAGCGACGCTGATTACCTAAAAAATTGCCTTGAAAGGCGTATCAAGCTTAATCCGTAGTTGACATGCATATTACAAGCAAATATTTTCCATACTAATGATGAGATCAATTCGTGTAAATCATCCAGCTAGGTACATTACACTATTATTTTATAAGTCTATCTCAGAAGGCCTTATCAAGGCCAAATAACGCAGGATTCAATAAGATTGCGTACTCGTTATTACGTGCCAAATGATGCAACATAATTGTAAATTAATTATCTAACGATAAAGGTCGCGTCAATGATCTACGGGTATCAGCTTTAGTATAGACGGATGAAGTTCAAACTCCTCGGATTCATTTTTAAGAAGTTATAAACCGGAAAATATAATTTGCTCAAAACTGGATATGTGCCCGAGTTTTTGAAAGATTGGTCTAACGGTGACCGGAACCGTTTTCGAATGTCATCCCGGTATTTCCTCGAACTTTTCTGTCCGGACCCCTTTTCTAGAATAGACCATCTGGTATTATGTCCCACAGTTCGTAAAAGGCGACCGAGTAGCACGTATCACTCTCACTACCATTGTGATTACTTGGTGGTAAAGTTCTGCACCGTCTTGCTCGAGTTTTGGTACCACCGCTTTACCTATCCCCGTCGCAATAGCGTCAATGCTTGTCACTGTCGTCTTGTTGTTAGGAGGTTACATTTTTTTCTTATTTCATAAGATAGGTAGCAAACAAATGATCCATCTCCTGAAGGAAAGAGAAATCATCGCTATATATGCCGCAGTAAAATTGTCAATGCCGTTAGATTATAATCTACCTAAGTGATATTATAATTTAACTGCTAACCTAACCAAATTATAAAATCCCTAGGTAGATTATAATCTAACGGCTATTGACAATTTCACTGCGACATATACACCAAAGATGTTAATGGTGCGTTGCTATCTGTGTGGTGGGATATCGATGCCACATGCATAAGTGACAAACACTGATGTTATTGTGGCAAGAATAGGTAAGGTGGTATAAAATATCCAGGAGAGATGTTACGGAACCCTACCACCTAGTAGTCACAATGGTAGTGACACGTATAGCCAATCGATCACCTGCCTGGCAGAACGATAGTTGCTCTATTCTTCAAAGGTCCCTGGACCAACACGGGGAAAAACCGGTAAACTTATGCATGAGACATTAACATCTCAACACATGATCAGCATCACACTATTGACATCTTTGGTGTCTATAGGCAACGATTGTCTCTTTTCATCAGGAGAGCCATCTGCTTGTTTGCTATTTTTTATATAAAAAAAAGACAAAGAAGGTCCTGGGTTCAAATCCCAGGTCAAATAAATCGTTGTAAATATGTTTTTCAGTTTTTCTGTAAAACATAACTTGCTTGGCCAATGGCCATCTGTCATTTAATCCGTTGGCTAATCGTGAGTGCTCTAGTTGCTCTTCTGTTTAATTTGCTTACTAGACGAATCTTACCATAAAGTGAATTATTTTTTGCTCATAAAATCTAATAATTCTTTGTTGTATAATTACAAAAATATAACTAAGTATTTTTTGTGTGGTAATTAATAAATTTAAAGGACATATGTATCGAAAGGGTATATTGTATTGTAATGTAATGTTCCAAATTAAATAAATTAAGTAAACTACGTACAAGATTAGTACGTAAATTTAAAAAAATTACAGTTTATGTACATTAACGACCTACAGGCCTACTCTTGAAAACAATATAAATCTTAAACCAATATTGATAAAAACAACAAGTTTCGAATATCGTCAAAAAACGGTACTCTTGAAACCAATATTGCCCACATTGATTCAGTATAGTAACGACCTAATTATTGGAAATAGATGTCATCGGTACACGTCAAGCTAGTGTTACAAGTGGAAATTTTAAGTACCGTTTTAAACATAATAACGAATAAAAGCAATAATGAGTAGTTCCAAAAAATTTCGAAATCCGTGTGGCGCTGTCGCCGAATCCAATAATTGAATATAGTTGTCCAGAGTACGAAATACTTCAAAATTCATTAACTATTGAAATTCATTAAAAATTGAAATTGGTTTTCAAGAGTAGCCCTACTACTCCGGCTTTGTACGGGTGTTTAATGATACCAATGCTGTACCTAAAAATCTTTGAAATTCTCATTTTTTCTATACTATTTTAAGCGCGTATTATACACACTAGTATAAACCTTCCTGTTGAATTACCATGTTTATTGAAAACTGCACTAAACCGACGTGAAAACGACGTTGTTTTATACTATGTTAAAATTTGTTCACTATATTTGGGAGAATACGTCGATAACATTTTAAGTTAACAACTTGTAACACCGTTGTTCTTGCATATAAACTCTTTATATTTTATTCTCTCTTTATTCTAAATAAACCCACAGATTAAACTAGTTACACCTTTCGAGGCAACTTCTTAGGTTGTCAACGTCGCATGCATTTACACAAAGAAATACAGAATTATTATACCTTCGGATGAAATAAAATCACTTCAGAGGTTTTTCTTAAGCCTTAGATTAAGTAAGTTACACAACAAAAAAAAATTACAAGCGTTTGATATTTACATACATTTGCTCATATGAGCGGCTATGCATTTTGCACCCAACACCATGTCTATTAGGATTTGTGTGATTTGTGGTACTACCGTACGGAAGATTCACTGCCGTACAAAAGTCAGGCTTAGGTATAAAAATATACCTATACTCGCCAGAGCTACCCGCCTGCAAGCAAAATTGAAACTTATAACCGCGCGCGAACCGTAAATTATCTTTGCGCGCCCCAGTATTATGACCGAGTTGCGAACATCGGCACGGGGTTGTCACTTGAGAAGTTTGTGTACGTAGTTGATGTAGTATGACGTGACCGTGACAGTCGTGCGAGCCGAGCGACAACCAACTAACAGGTCTAACACACGTTGCCCAGGCGGCGCAAGGCCGAATATACCTAAACTGCGGAGTGACACTCCCCAACTACCACCTCTACGAGAAAATAGGCGTGTATTTATTTACTAGCTGTTGCCAGCGACTTCGTCCGCGCGGATAATCTACCTAAGTGATATTATAATTTAACTGCTAACCTAACCTAACCAAATTATAAACTCCGTAGGTAGATTATAATCTAACGGCTATTGACAATTTCACTGCGACATAATATTGTGTATTTCTGGGTTTGCGTGTTTATAAATTATATTTTGTGTATAAGTATTTTTAATGTATTATTATCATTGACTGACTCTCATACCAGAAGCAAATAATTTGCTTACTTTAGGGTTAGATTGATTCATGTGATTTATCTATCTACATTATTATTATTTGGTATTTTCAAAAACCAGGGTACACATCATTTTATAGCTGTTGCTTGCGACTTCATTCGCGTGGATTCAGATTTTCGGTTCCCCAAAATTTCTCAGAGTTGGTCCGAGCGCTCTTTGAAGAATAGACCATTTGCGATTCTACAAGGCAGTTCGTAAACGGCGAACGATTGGCTATACTCTATTAGGTACCTTGCAGTTAATAACATCGTGACTACTAGGTAAAGTTCCGCAATGTTTCTGGGGTTTGTACTGCCTTATTTATTCCTGCTACAATAACGCCAAGGCTTGACACTGTCGTTTCGCATATAGCAATACCATCCGACCACACGGATAGCCGGCCGTTGACTGTGTGTGTATTAATAAGTGTATATATATACGTATACATATACATATATATATATATATATATACATATATATATATATATATATATATATATATATATATATATATATATATATATATATATATATATATATATACTACAACTACTTTCCAAGTAGCTTGTCTTTGATTCCAGAAGTGATTCCAAAATAAGTGAATTGAAAGCCGTATCTAAGTGTAACTCATGAGTTCATCCCCAATATTCTGTCTCTTCCGCTATTATTTGTGTTTTAGTTTTGTATTATTAAATTTTCGCACAGAAACAACAAAATATACACAAAACTGAATATTAGGAGATGTGCGTTACACACTTTTAACTTCTAAGTTCCAAATAGCTTTAAAATTAGCTGTGGCCTGTGCTTAAACAACTTATCAATATTTAGGGCGTAAATATTATTGTATTTGCCGAAATCCCAGTTTAAATATTAGGTTTGAGATAAAGAGGCCTTAGCTAGGTGTCTACAATTTGTTATTCCTTTCCTATTTAATTTATTTAAGTGGCTTAATAGCAGTTAGCTCTATGAGGTAAATCATTTAAGTACATCTTTACCGTCAAACTATTACAAATAATTTCATAAACTCTTAATATGTGTAGCAACCCTAAGTAGGAATAACCTCGATGCTTATGACAACTTATGATTCGCGAGTCGCGAGTTGCGTAGTCGTGGAGATTACTAGTACGCGTGCGTTAACTTGTAAGCGTTCGTCGCAACGTGGAATGTTCGCGAAGCCTTTGATGCAAAACACTTGTAAGTTATTACATCATGTTAGCCAGCCAAGCGGAAACTCACCATAATAGATTTAAAAATATTTTTCTCGCTAAACCACAAATATTTACGTCTTTTTGATTGCATATGTTTATGCTAATTTAAGTTTAATTAAAGTCATAGGTATGACACCATTTCATTCAAAACCTTACCCTGCTTTAAGTTAATATGTGTTACTGATAAAAAATATTTTGATTTAAATAATAATGCGATTATGCAGTTTTTCTTAAGGTGGACAGATCTACAGCTGACCTAAATCCCATTCATAAAGGATGAAATTATAAGGAAAATTTGTTTAAAAATACATCACATTCACACGTCACGTTGATTTGAGACAAAATCATTCTTATTGTATATTTATTTCAACAAAAAATGAATGAAAAATATTAAAACATAGACATACAATAACTTTAGAAGTGTATTAAATTCATTGAATATATTAAGCTATTTTAAGATATCCTAAGAATTTTGTTTATTAGTTCTAAAGTAAACCATAGTAAAATTCGTTTAAAATTTATATGTAGGTATTTAGAAAGTTTGGTGTACGCGAACTTTAATTTCCAAAGTCAAGAAACTATTTTAATGTCACCTGGGCGAGACGTTGCAGAACATTGCATTTTTTATCGTCAATGAATTAACATCCAACAAAACGATCTGGTGCCATGTAGTACATAAATAAAACTTAAGAATTGTAGTTACTCGGCAATCACATAGAGACTACAAGTTGATATAGTAGGGGGTAGGCATGGATAATTTAACAGTTAACATTAAATTTCGTACTAAATTTTTTAAGAATTAACTACTGTTATTTTAAATTATAAATACTATTAAAATTAATTTTTATACATCACTAAAATTACCAATAACTTGATATATGATAATAATGTTATTAAAAATATTTGAGAGAGCGTTTCTTTTTTACTTGCTAACTTGATTTATGATAATACTGTTATTAAAAATATTTCGGGAGAACGTGATAATAGTAACTGTTAAAAGTTATTAAAACTATTCTAGAGTACCTTTTTTGGTACCTTCGTGTTTTTACTGCTTCTAATACTTATTATATATAGGAATTTAACATAAATAAATAACTGTTAAATATTAATTAAGTTTAACAACATAACAGTTAATCTAATTTAACAATAATTTCCATGCTTAGTAGGGGGGCCTAAGAGGGGATTTTTGCATTTACTCGAGCGCGTCAGATTAACATTCCTCGCGCGGTACCTCGCATACTGTTGAGGCTCTCAACCAAATACAAGCGCTTTATACATACAGAGTCGGGCAACTATGGCAGAAACAAAACAAAATTTCAATCACTTCGGCTTGTAGAAACTTACAGGCAAGCTTACTATTACCCTGACCCTGACCCTGACCGAAGGGTTAGGGTTATATTAAAAAACTAACAAAATTACTGAAAATCGCTTTTCAAACTAAAAAAAAGAAAAGTTTTTTTACTTTTTCAAACTAACTTCGACGAAAATAAACTTTTGACTTTTTTTATATGTACGAAGATGGCTTTCGGATACCACTTATGTGGTGATGCTGCTATAAATCTCTAGTTTGTTGAATTTGTGTTTAAAGTTATACATTTCATTCATTGGAGCCACAGAAACAAATTAATTTTTTTATTATAAATCGGGAAACGAGACAGAAATAATTAAAGATACTTAATAAAGAAATAAAAAATATCAGCTGAACTGTAAAGTACATTGCGACGTTTAATTATAACTAGCTGCGCGACCGATATATCGTTATAGTAGGGGAGCCCAAGAGGGGATTTTGGTATTTACTCGAGCGCATCAGATTAACATAGGAGGGGGTACCTCGCATACTGTCAAGGCTCCCCACCAAATATAAGCCCTTTCTGTAGAGGGGGGTAACTATGGCAGAAAAAAACAAAATTAAGATAACTTTGGCTTGTGGAAATTGTCAGATTATATTTTTTTCGTTATTCTTACATCATTTCCTATATAATAAAAGAGAATTCAGACGCGCTCGAGAATGTCAACACAACGTTTTCTCTGCAACTTCGTGACCCTCCTTACGCTACACTTGAATCGGCATATTTTCTAAATTTTAGGTGGAAATTAATCCGCTATACCTTAATCTGACGCAATTTAGTGTTACTATAGCACAGATTTTTTTAAACATTTTTTATCTGTAGTTTTTTCCCCACCATTAAAATGAAAAACTTTATATAACATTTTATTTTTCCTATAATTTAATCTACAAAATCCAATAGGTTCCAACGACGCTCGAGTAACAACTACCCATTTAGCATCGTGGGCTTCCCTACTATTATAATCTAATATTTTTTATGAGATAATATTAATGAGATAGCAAGGCGATAACTTTTCTGATGAAAAGAGAAATCATCGCCTATAGACACCAAAGACGTTAATGTTGCGTTACTATCCGTGTGGCGGGAGGGCAATACCATCTGCATAAGTCTACCGCCTACCTTACCCTCCAACTGGAGCATGACAATGACAAGCAATGACGGATATTGCGGCAGAAATAAGTAAGATATCGAATAACCAGGCGAGACGTTGCGGAACTAAATACCGCCTAATAGTCACGGAGTAGTGACACGTATTATCAATTGGTTGCATTTTACGCAGGGGCGGCTTAACCTATCTCAGGCCGTCTCAGGGCGCGCCGCGGCACTCCCTGAGACAGCTAAGAGCATCGTCTTGGACCCATTAGGGGGCGTCAGGGTTTCATTGCACACGAGCACTACACGAGCTAGAGCCGCCCCTAACGATAGTATGTCTATTCTTCAGAGGAGCCCGGACCATAACGGGGGAATATCTATACATATAATCTATACATATAATAAAATGGTAGGAAAGTCAAAACTATATATACATTGAATATTTTTTTAAAAGGATACTTGGGGCGTGATCTATAATCGATATCGAAGCCAAAAATATATTTTTTAGAATTTTTGTCTGTTTGTCTTTATTTATTTATTTTTTTTTATAGAAAAAAGGGGCAAACGAGCAGGAGGCTCACCTGATGGTAAGTGATTACCGCCGCCCATGGATAGCCACATCACCAGAGGTCTTGCAGCTGCGTTGCTGGCTTTTTAAGAAGGAGTATGCTCTTTTCTTGAAGGTGCCTAAAGTCGTATCCGTTCGGAGACACCCAGAAAACAGACACATTTGTCTATTTGTCTGTTTGTTTGTTTGTGTTTGTCTGTTTGTCTGTTTATCTGTTTATCTGATTATCTATTTGTCTGTTTGTCTGTTTGTCTGTATGTATGTCCGGGGTAACAAAAAGTACTGCATGGATTTACTTCAAATTTTGCATGAATATTACTAACAGGTCGGGTCAACATATAGGCTACATATCATCACGCTATCAACTACGGGGGAGGAGCAGTGCTGAGTAAACGAAGTCCACGCGAACGAAGTCGCGGGCAACAACTAGTATATAATATAATCGTTACAGCCGATACGGAGAAATCAGTTACATTCTCCTAAACGTCTTTTGTATTTAGATGGTTTTTTTACTAATAAAATAGATGGACAGATCTATTATCTAAACTATATCATAGTTTCATCTTTGTGATAATCAGTTATCACATAAAAAAAACAACATTTACAAAATTCTCAAAATGTGAGAATGTTGTAAATGCGAAAATTGATAAATTCTAGTTTATATAAATAAACACGTGATAACTGATAAGAATACAATAAAACAATGGAGTTATTAAAAGATCCACGTAGGTACACTTAATTGCGTATAAATTGTATATTGTAGTGTATATATATATATATATATATATATATATATATATATATATATATATATATATATATATATATATATATATATATATGTCAACATCTATTTTTCATCCCCCTAAATGTTAAGGGTTATCCACCCATAAATTTTCAACCCTCTACGATCAACCTCTACTTTTGAAATGCCCCCCCCCCCTGGGATTTATTCACCTCACTTATTAGCTATCTACTGTTGTAGATATTGAGATAAAAATAGTCTTAAAATGTTACGGTTGCCCCCCCTGGGCCAGAACCTGGGTACGCCCATGGGTAGGTATATCTAGTATATTATATATATATATATATATATATATATACACTACAATATACAATTTATACGCAATTAAGTGTACCTACGTGGATCTTTTAATAACTCCATTGTTTTATTGTATTCTTATCAGTTATCACGTGTTTATTTATATAAACTAGAATTTATCAATTTTCGCATTTACAACATTCTCACATTTTGAGAATTTTGTAAATGTTGTTTTTTTTACTAGCTGTTGCCCGCGACTTCGTCCGCGCGGACTTCGTTTACTTCGCACAGCTCCTCCCCCGTAGGTGATAGGGTCGGGTCAACATATGTTGCCTATATGTTGACCAGACCTATTAGTGATATTCATGCAAAATTTAAAGTAAATCCATGCAGTACTTTTTGAGTTTACCCCGGACATACATTGACTTTCCTACGATTTTATTGTATGTATATAGATACAGTCTAGGAAGAACAGTGATAAATGTCATGGAGGAGGAATATAATGATTAGGTATACTGGTCAATTGTTGGCATTCAGCGAGTGACAATTGCCATTCGCCATTGGCATTTAATAAAATATAATTAAAATGTATTTCATTTGTGAACGAAATACAGTATTTTATTCACTTGACGGCAGAGGGTATTTTGGCGATCATATTTTTTTTATTTCAAAAGATTGCAAACTGTTAGATGGTTCTCCTGGTAGAAAGAGATAACCATGGCCTAAAGACACTAAAGATGTTAATGGTGCGTTGTTACCTGTGTGGCGGGTTTGAAATGTCACATCCATAAGTTCACCGACTACTTTACCCTCCAAATCGGAATACGACAGTCACAAACACCGAGGCTATTACGGCAGGAATAGATAAGGAGATGGTACAACATACCATCGAGATGTTTCAGAATTCTCCCATCTACCACCTAGTTAGTTGTCACGATGTTAGTGATATTCGTACTTATTCGCCTTATTACGCCTTTTCCCTGTGTTGGTTCCGGGCTTCTTTGAAGAATAGGCCAATTGCCCACTTGCCAGGCAGGTCGTAAAAGGCTACTAGGTGGTAGAGTTCTGCATTGTCTCGCCCGGGTCTGGTACCACAGCCTTACCTATTCCTGCCGCAATATCGTCAGTACTTGTCACTGTCGTGTTCCGGTTTGGAGGGTGAGGTAGCCGGTAAACTTATGCAAGTAACATTAGACCTCGCCACAAGATAGCAACGCACCATTAACACCTTTAGTGTCTTAAGGCGATGGTTGACTCTTTCCATCAGGAGACCCATCTGCTTCTTTGCTATCTTATGATATATATATATATATATATATATATATATATATATATATATATATATATATATATATATATATATATATATATATATATATATATATATATATATATATATATATATATATATAAAGCCTAACAATAAGGCACTTGATCTTTTCTTAAAAATAGGGTCCGAATCAAATCGGGGAGATATTCTAGTATCTGGATGCCTTTAGCATCAGATAGAATTTAATCGAAGTAATAAGTGCTTAATTTCTGCGAAGACTGGTTACGTCCGAACAGAAAAGCGGCTAGCTTAGCGCTTAGAGCCTAGCAAACCACCGAGCGAGTAGCTTAGTAAAATGAACCTTGTAGAATGTTCGCGATCGGCCGCACTGCGCACTCGACGTCTAGCTAATTGCTTAATGACTTATCGAAGTAAACAAATGTGTTGGTTTTTTGACACGAGGCGCGAGGCAATAAACGCTAAGCAAGCTGCCAAGCAAGCGAACAAAGCCTACGTCTTTTATGGGTAAGCAACAATAGTGTGCATGTCGCGTAGCATCCCTGCCATGCGGGCAGCGTAAATAAATGCACCATTAAAATATCTTCTGTATTGGTCCAGACTTATTTTTGAAGGATAATCGGCCGTTCTGGCAGGCAGGTGGTAAAAGGTGACCGATTGGTTATACGTGTCACTACCATCGTGACTACTAGGTGGTAGAGTTCCGCAACGTCTCGCTCGGGTATTTGTTACCATCGCCTTACCCATTCTTGCAACAATAGCGTCAATGCTTGTCGTGTTCCGGTTTGATGAGGAAGATAGGCGTTAGACTTTTGCATGTGACATTGACAATTGAAATCTCGCCACACTGGTCGCAACGCAATTTTAACGTCTTTGGTGCCTATAGGCGATTGTTTCTCTTTCCATTATGAGAGCCATCAGCTTATTTCCTATCTAATAGTATGCCTGCGTTTTACGGTAGGACTATGCCTGCGGTTTTTTATAAATAGATTAGCTAGTACCTAGTACCCACCGTGCATAAATTCATTGACGATTTAAAAATAATATAATTAATAAAGACACATAGAAAACACCCGGCGACTACATCTATTTGTTAGAGCTAATTATAGAGAAATATGGCGAAATCAAACGCTCGCTCTACCTAGCGTTTATAGAATACGCTAAGGCATTCGACTCTATATCCCATATTAGTATGTTGAGAGCCTGAAAAAACTGTGATGTACCAACAGAATCGATAATATAGTTCATACAAGACGTGTGTAGTATAATAATACTAGAGTCTATACGAATAAAAAAACTGTAACTTTTATTTTAGTTTCTCTCACATATGCATCCCTTACGTAGTTTTTTTTTAATATCATAAGATAGCAAACAAGCAGATGGGTATCCTGATGGAAAGATTCAACTATCGCCTATAGACACCAAAGGTATTAATGGTGCATTGCTATCTTGTGGCGAGGTCTAATGCCACATGCATAAGTTTATCGGCTACCTTACTATCCAAACCGGAACACGACAGCGACAAGCACTGACGCTATTGCAGCAGGAATAGGTAAGGCGGTGGTACCAGACCCGGGCGAGACAATGCAGAACTCTACCACATAGTAGCAACGATGGTAGGGACTCGCGTAGCCAATTGGTTGCCTTTTACGACCTGCCTGGCAGAACGGCAGTTGGTCTATTCTTCAAAGGAGCCAGGATCCAACACGGGGAAAACCCGAGATTTTCAAAACACAAACCAGAAACATACATACAACCACAAACACAACATACAATTCAAAGAGGCATGGAACGGAGCATCTTGAATTTAAAATTGAAACATAAGAAGAAACAATAGAATACAATAACTCTATATTGTGCACCAAAATATATAACAAGATAAGAAAAGTAAAATACAATTTTCATACACGTTAGACACACAAAGGCGGTCTTATCACTAAAATAGTGATCTCTCCTAGATAACCCTTTGTTAAAATATAACAATACTAGCTGACCCGCTAAGCTTCGCCCGCGAGTATATTAGTAAGGCCTCCAAATAGCTTTTAATAAAAATTTCATCCCCTATTTCAGCCTTCCAGGGACTGAAAAAAAAATTAGTCCATGTTTGACCCCCGGATCTTCAACTATATCCATGCCAAATTTCATGAAAATCGGTTAAGCGGTTTAGCCGTGAAAGCGTAACAGACAGACAGAAAGACAGACAGACAGACTTTTGCATTTATAATATTAGTATGGATGTACAAAATTGTGGTCCTAACCACGACTAAATGTTATAAACGTAGATATTAGAAAAACAAAAAGTTGATTAATGCTCTACATTATAGAGTCTACAACATTAAAAACATTGAAATAGAATGAAGACAGATGGGCAAATATGATAATTTCATGGAAAGGATCCGTCGGTAGGAGAACCAGAGGCACACCGACAGAGAAATTTGATGAAATTAAAAAAAACAGCGGGAAAAGAATAAACTGATAAAGCGAATGACAGGACTATGTAAAGAAACTGGATGAGGCCTTTATAGAGAGGTCCCCAATAAATAAAGAACATTGTATGCACATGTGTATATGATTTTAGATTTTAAATATACACGTATATTAAAATCTAAAATTATGAAATGAAAATGAAAATTAAATTTTAGTTAATAATTTTGTATGAGATATCCAACATTATTTTGTTTTATTAATACATAAATAACGTGTTCTTTAATCAAAATGTCTTTATAATTTTTATTTATAATCTTTAAAATATCATCACGTACCTACATTTAATTTTATTATAGAAATAAAAAGGCTTAAATAATTATTATTTACTTCTTTTTATTGGTCAAACCTCTCTTTTATCTAATGCAATCACCGTAAATTGGAATGGATTGGAATAAGAATTTGTCAACTTGCGAGGCTATAGGCATAGTTCAATTAACTTACAACAGGTGGCGCGCGTGTCATAACGATAAACTTATTTGAAAGAACATTTTTGTTTTAGCAAGACATTTAAATAATTTTATGTGTAGTTTGTGTATCATATACGAATATATTATTTTAATTCTATCTAGAATAATTAACTTCTCTAGAATTTCTGGAACTCTACATAAGACTTTTACCAAGTTAATTCGGAAATAAAATGTTTATATGTATATAGTCTCAAACAAAAAAAGAATCACACAAATTAGCCAAAAAGTCTTGGAATATTCATCATATATACGTACACATCTTCACGAAAATCCCTCACGGGGTAGTCAAAGAAACCGAGTGCCATACATCATGATCCTTGTATCTTGCTTACTCCACATTCGTTACTCTCTTCATACAAACGCATAATCGTCATAACTCATAAGTAACTAAAAACTGAAAAATAATAAAATTATTAATATATAAATGTGTGCACCTTTTCAAAAGTCGGTCAATAATCGACACTTTCGGTTACATTATTTGCACAATTATCGTTAAGTACGCATAATGTTAATTGACACTCAAAACTCCGTAGTAAACAAACGCAAAGGAGTCGAGGACTGCATGCAATGAGTTGCGCAAGCAGAATTCCGATGAAGGCCAGCATACGGAAACTTTGTTCGCGTAAATTGATGTTAATAAGATCGCATAGCATCAATATTGCATACGTAGGTTTTTAGGTTTATATATTGCTGTAGCCATTAGTTGACGGCACAATTTTGACGAAATATGCAAATTGAAAAAATATTTTTACACAAATTAAATAAAATAAATTTCTGGTTTAAATCAATGACCTATGATGGTTCCAAGCGCTTAGCATCTGTCTCAGCACTTCACCCGCCTAAATTTTACTAAACTTAAATATATTACTTTTTAATATACTTAGATGTTACATTAACGTTAAGCAGAGAAATAATACACTTAAATATTATGTACAAAAATATTTTTGTATTGTTAATCTGGAACAGATTGGCTAAAATTCAACAAACATAGAAACAAAAAAATGCATGTTCTCAATTAAGTTAGTCTGATATTATACTTTTTCTACTTTTAGATCAGATGCATGCAAATCGTGCGTGTTTGCACTTTTTCATATTATTACATCCATACCGTTTTGTTGTCTGTCAAAATAGTATGGGTAGAAAATATGATGAAATCAAATACACCAACTATTTGATTTCTTTATATTTTCTTTATACAAGCATTTTAAATTCTGGTACTGTTCAGAGGATGTGGAGGCGAGTAAACTTGTTAATGAGACTAAAAAAAATAGTAAAAAAATTTACGTCTAGTTAACCCTTCTTGACGCAAAATCATCAAAATTTCATTCGAATAAAAATCATCTCGATTTTATACTATGTCAAAAAATAAAAAGTTTAATTGTGAAACACAAAGACTTAAGAAAGTCTTAGAAATAAAATGTATTTATTCACAATTCTAAAGAAAAAAATGTCAGACAAATAATAATTTCTCGCTTTGTATCGACTTTTTACTACACTATCATTTTATACGCTACGAATAAAGAACGAAAACTGGTAGACGAGCCTTTAGAATAAACGTGCGTTACCTAATCCACACTTGACATTGTGTCTGCTGACTGGTCACCCGTTTCGTAAAAGATCAAGTGTAGAATAGACAATAGCCATTGAGAACGTAATATATACAACTGGCCCTGCTAATAAAAATCATGAACATCTATTGTATTTCTTGAATTATATATTCAGGGATATATATGTCAAGTTGAAGATTCTCACTAAAAATGCTAACCCGGCACTGAGATTTTATTTAAAAAAATAAATAAAACAACCAACCATCCAATAAATATTACAATGTCGGTCTCTTTGCAGGGACAAAGTAAGCAGAATGCTATTTGACATTTGTATTCACAACGATTCAGTCATTTTTATGTACTTATAGCGGGAAATTAAAAACACAACTCCGGCGTAGGGACGTGACGACTGACGACCTCATCGTCGACCGGTTATTTCGGCCCGCGCGATAAGGCACATGCAGCCCGAATGTTTGCGGTGATAGGCGATAATAACCGGTCACATCTGTATGTATCGTGTCATTGCGCGAAGCTTTGTAACGATAGACGCCAATACGGCCGCAGAATAAGGATAACAGGGCTAACTATTTATATTATTACATTGTCATCGGTCCTTGATAAGACTGCAAAGTTTCAAATTAATCCGAAGATATAAAGTCCATCAACTCCATGTCCAAAGTTTCCATTACACACTACAACATCATCCTCCGCCGTGTTAGTCCCGGCCTCCTTTGAAGAATAGGCCAACTGCCGTTCTGCCAGGCAGGTCGTAAAAGGCGACCGATTGGCTACCATCGTGGCTACTAGGTGGTAAAGTTCTGCATTGTCTCGCCCGGGTCTGGTACCACCGCCTTATCTATTTCTGCCGCAATAGCGTCAGTGCTTGTCACTGTCGTATTCCGGTTTGGAGGGTAAGGTAGCCGGTAAACTAATGCATGTGGCATTAGATCTCGCCACAAGATAGCAACACACCATTAACATCTTTGGTGTCTATAGGCGATGGTTGACTCTTTCCATCAGGAGAACCATCTGCTTGTTTGCTATCTTATGATATAAAAAAAAACACTAACACACAAACTTACGAATCAAGCTAATAAAAGCGTATTAGTAAAATTGAGCTCTGTGTGCAGTAGTAAATACTCCAGTATTTTTGCCCAGAAAATTTCGAAATTGTTTTATGTTTCGGGAACTACAAATGCGATAGCATACGCCAAACTACGAAATATACTTCTCTTTGAAAGCCTACTACTCCTAAACCAATATTTAAATGGTTAATCCAATATTTAAAAAAAATATATACGTTGTACGTAAAATATAATTAACTTTAAATTTAAAGTTCGTTTTTTCAAATTTCATTGTTATTTTTGACGAAAAAAAAATCGAATATCTCTCTCATTTTTACGCAAGAATTTTCTTATAACTTCCAAACTATTGACACGATTTTGGTGATTTTTTCAATTTATTACAGATAATTTATTGCTTTATAAAATTTAAGTTCAAAAATATACAAAATTATTACAGTGTGTCATTAAATCAATAAAAACCTTATTATTTCATTCGCGGACATCGCTCGCTCCGAAAGTCAGTCTCCCGGTAGCGTTCGTACGGGGAGGCTGTGTCGCACGTCAGCGTACTCCGCTCTCCACATTAGAGTCAAAGAGTAATAACACAGATAGTACGTTTGGTACAGTAATAAGGTGGAGCTGTTTGAAAATTGGACATTTCGTTTACGCTTGAACGTTTTTTATAGTAGATAATAAATTTGGAGCGGGAAAACTGATTTTTTTACAGAGGTTGTTCTTATGATGTAATTTAATCCCTTAAAGAGGTAAAAGGGGCGTTAATGATTGTATTAAAATAAACTGTTTATTACTTAAAATTTAGTATTTATGCTTTTTAATACGATTAAAGAAATACGCAGTTTTGAATTTTATCCCATAAAGGGGTCAAAAGAGAGTTACTTTTTGTTTGAAAAATAAATTGTTTGTTGTAGAAATTACTAAAATGTTATTTAGTATAATTTATGTTATTTAATACAATTAAAGAAATTCGTATTTTAGAATTTATTTTAATTTCATCCATTAAAAGGGTAAGTGTATAAGTTTGTATTAAAATAAAAAATTTACTATCTAAACTCTCATAAAATTTAGTACCTACTTATTCAATTCAATCCAAATTTAAGAAACATGCGCTTAATAAAGTTCGGAGTTTCATACCTTAAAGGAGTAAAAGTGGGTGTTACAATTCATATGAAAAATTAAACGCTTATGGTCAACATAACTTGAAATTTGGTACTTATGTTCTTCAACACAAATTAAAAAATATATATTTCGGGATTTCATAAATTTTATTCCTTAAAAGGGTAAAAAAGCATTTATGTTTGTATGAAAAATAGATTGTTTATTGTAGAATATTGTTGAAATTATTCAAAACTTAGTATTTATGTTTTTCAACACAATTAAATGAATACGAGTTTAAGGTTTTTTTAAATTTCATCCCTTAAAAGGATCAAAAATGTGGTAAAGTTTGTATAACAGACAAAATTTGTTTCATCAAAATATTTTCAAATTTATTAGTTATGCTCTTTACTTCAATTACATAAACGTGCTTGTAAGGAAACTTTAAGTTTTATCTCGTAAAGACGTAAAGAGGGTATTTAAGGGGCTGAAAGCTAGTACTTTATCAATAATTTTGTTTGCGTGTGGGCGCTGAATAATATTTTGAGACTATTCAGGTACTTGCCCATGTTTACGCTTGAATATTTTAATGGCTATAGATGGATAAGTATTTTGTAAATATTTTGTATAAGTATACAAAAAATAAAACAAATAAACAACGAATACAATTCAAGCAAGCGACTAAAAAGCAAAACTCGCAAGAAAAAAGATAAAAAACCGGTACTATATGAAGAGAGTAATACACGTGCAGGAAGCAAGAAAAATTTGCAAAGATCGTGACACATTGCACTCGGTTCTTTTTGCCTACCTCGTAAGGGGACTGGCGTGAATATATATCGTAGTTGTTGTTGTTGTTTTAGCAATAACCAGGACCGACGGCTTTACGTGCTCATCCGAGGCACGGAACTGGTAACACACCACCCGCCAGACTCCAAGCTGCTACTGAGATTTTTGAATTTCTGAAAAATACCTTAAACCAAACTTTAGGTTATCCCCTAGACTACGAGGCAGTTATTATAATCATTAGTTATTTTTTTCGACTTTGGTTTTTGCAACACATCAACACGGTTTTGGAACTACAGCTTTACATATTCCTGCCGCAATAGCGTCGGTGTTTTTAACTGTCGTGATTCGGTTTTGAGGGCAAGGTAAACATATGCATGTAACATTCTAACCCTGCTACATGAATAGCAATGCACTATTAACATTTTTAGTGTCTATAGGCGATGGTTATATGTTTCTATCAAGAAAACTGTTTACTTGTTTGCTATCATATGAAATTAAATAAATATAAATAAATTAAATATATTATACATACAAATAGTCTATATTAATCAACATGTTTAATACTTTCCTTTTAATTTAATTGAAAGCATATAGATATGCTTTCAACTAAATTAAATCTCTACTTTTTCTTACGAGATTTTGAAACAAAAACTTACATTTTTAAAAGGTTATTTAAGCGATCACTTTTTATAAAATCACGTTTTCAAAGGTTTTGTTAAATATTAATTGTTGATTGTATGTATTAAAATAAAGTGCTACACGAGATGTATTGTATATTATAAGAAAATAGGATACGTAACAGTCATTTTTGTGTAAAATTGTCAATTTTTTTTTGTCGATTTTCGACACACAAGAAAAAACAGTAAATAACTGTTTTTTCTTTCGATATTTATCGTTTTTCTAAAATGAATCGATAAATGACCGATTATCGGTTATGGGTTTTGAGTTTGCCAACATTCATTTGATTCGTGATGATAAAAGTTTATATAGGTAAACAAAAAAGTTAAAACCTATCTGCATCCACTGTATAACTCTTTGACGTTGGGAGATATCGGCATGCGGGATAGTACTTACACTGCGCCTGTCACTAACTCAAGGTCGTTCGCAGGTATAATCGCCTTACATTTTGTGAACCACAATCGCTCACCTCGACTATCTATAACCAAAAGCCGCAAATGCTATGCAGACTACATAATCTGTGATGAATAGTAGTAATTATGATCCGTAGACAAACTAACTATAATTGCTGTATTTTAATGGTTTTTTTATACTTACTACTTACTTGAAATATGTTTTTACTTACAAAGTAGGCATAGAAAGAGAACTTAGAATTCAATGTATATATATATATATATATATATATATATATATATATATATATATATATATATATATATATATATATATATATATATATATACGTTATATATATATATATATATATATATATATATATATATATATAACGTTCTGCAACGTCCCCGGATTTTGGTACCACCATATCACCAATTTCTGGCATAATCATGTCAATAATTATCACTATAACGTCAGTAAACCGCAATAGCGTCAGTGCTTGTCACTGTCACACTGTCATGTCCCGGTTTAGAGGGTAAGTAAGGTAGTCGGTAAACTTATGCATATGATAATACCGTTCCGCCAAATGGATAGCAACGCACCATTGACATATTGCCTAAAGGCCATAATAGTTGTCATATCTGTCAATAGAGTCTTCTACTTTTTATGATTTATGATTTATGTAAAACAACTGCGCGGTGGGTCAAAAAACTTTATCAAGTTTAAAAACTGTCCATCCACACAAATTTCTGCAATTGTAACAGTAATAGGATATCATAAGTAATATGCGTTACATCATTGCATTATCCGCTTTTTATTACGTTTGCTTAAATTATGCAATATGCAATAAGTGGTCTTCACACAATGTAATTTTATCCCATCAGGTTCTCAGAAAACATCGCATACAGCCACCAAAGATTTAATGGTGCGTTGCTACCCGTGTGGGGGAGTACCTGAACCTCCAAACTAGAACATGACGCGAATGCGGCAGGATTAGAAAAGGCGATGATATTCATTATCGGGCGAGATGTTGCGGAACTTACGACCCAGTAATCCCGATGGAGGTAACATGATTAACTAATCGTTTGCGTTGTACGAATTACCTGTTACAATGGTAGATGGGCTATTTCCAACGAACTCGGAAAAGAAGGCTATTCCCGTTAAGGCAGAGCGTCACGTTTTTTTATTATATTTTATAAAGGAGTCCTTCATTATTAGAAATAGGTAAAGTGGTGGTATCAAAACCCGGACGAGACGTCTCTACCACCAGCAGCCACGATGGTAGTGACTTGTTTAGCCAATCGTTCGCCCTTTACGAACTGCCTGCCAAAATGACAGTTGGTTTTTCAAAAGGGGGTCTAGATCGGTGACCCTGCTATCATGTCCTTTTTATTATATTCAGCTCTCGCTTCTATATTATAGCGATACAAAAAACTACAGAATCATGCAGGAAAAATAAATCCTCGACTTGGAACAATGATTAGAAATAGTTTCCCTAACATTTCATTTACTCTGCTCCTCCACGTATATTTGTATAAAATCTTTACCTAATCTATACATTTATATACAAGGTTACCTCTAAAACACCAGCAACCTCGCAGGACTAGATGCCTAATATTATAAATAACAACATTTGTTTTATGACTTTTGACATAACTCAATACGTTAAATAAAAATGATTTTTTAAGTTTTCATTGTCTTGTCGTGACATTTCTAACTCTTCATTCGGATGCGCTAGTAGTAATGGTAGTAACACTTTCCTACCTAATCTTTGCGATGCACGCAGAGTTAAGAACGTTCAAGCGAAAAATTTAATTCATATTAATTTTTGTATGAAAGTAAAATCCAACAAATTATCAAAAGTCGTAGAGCAAATGTTGTTGTATATGATGTTAGCTACATAGTCCTGCGAGGATGCTGGTGTTTTAGAGGTAACCCTGTATATAAAAATCAATTGCTGTTCGTTAGTCTCGCTAAAACTCGAGAACGGCTGAATTGATTTGGTTAATTTTGGTTTTGAATTAATTGTTGTAGTCCAGGGAAGGTATTAAACGTGAGAAAACATAAAAAATAAGAGTAGTTAAAAGACAGAACACCGTTTGCCGGGTCAGCTAGTAAATATAATAAAATCGTAGGAAAGTCAAAACTGTACATTGAATATTTTTTTAAAAGAATACTTGGGGCGTGATCTACAATCGATATCGAAGCCAAAAATATAGTTTTTAGAATATAATTATATATATATATATATATATATATATATATATATATATATATATATATATATATATATATATATATATATATATTTTTTTTTTAAATATAATTTTTGTCTGTTTGTTTGTCTGTATGTATGTCCGGGGTAAACTCAAAAAATACTGCATGGATTTACTTCAAATTTTGTATGAATATTCTAACAGGTCGGGTCAACATATAGACTATATATTATCACGCTATTTCCTAGGTACGGGGGAGGAGCTGTGCAGAGTAAACGAAGTCCGCGCGGACGAAGTCGCGGGCAACAGCTAGTACTTTATAGAAGAGTTATTCTTCATCTTTATAAAATAAAGTTTCTTCTGCTGTATGTTTGCTTCAGAGACTTTGATATATCACTTACGTTAAGTACTGATAGAAGTCGTTCGTTAGATCTTTTAAATTACGCAACGGATTTTAATGCGGTTTTCATAAATAGACGAAGTGATTCAAGAGGAAAATTTATATGTATAGTATAGTAGAAAAAGTCGAGAATATCAAAGATTTATTTAAAAACATATTTTCATTAGCTCACATTGCACCTGTGTGAAACCTGGGCGGGTCGTTAGTAAATATAATAAGTAGCAAACACATACATTATTTCAAAGAACTTATTTGTAAGATAAAGTTATTAATTTAATATTAGTAGAAAGCAAAGCAAGTATATTTGGATAATGATTCTCTCTCCACATGGTTCTCTCTCCTATTAGAGACTCCAAGACTAGTAATTTCGCCCAATACCGAATATCCGATTAGGCCCTTGGCCGAATCGCCGAATAATCGGCGCCAATTTCTTCTCTTTCACCGAGTCACCATCGGTCTACCAACATGTGATGGTAGGTCGATTCTACTACCTAGTGGTTACATAAAATAACTAATAATCTTATTGCTAAAATATTTTCTATCAGATCGTGCAAAGAATAATCGGTATCAAGAAATGCTGTAAAATTTGTTTTTGTTCATAAAAACTTAACTCCGATAAATTTTACGTTCTTTTTTGTAATGTTTGTTGGTAAAATATGTCCATTTTTAGGGTTCCGTATCTAAAAGATAAAAAGGAACCCTATTACTAAGCCTCCGCTGTCTGTCTGCCCGTCTGTCTGTCTGTCACCAGGCTGTGTGTCATAAGCCGTGATAGCTAGAAAGCTGAAATTTTCACAAATTATGTATTTCCGTTACCGCTATAACAACAAATACTAAAAATAAAAAATAAAAATTTTAAGGGGGTCCCCATACAATAAACGTTTGTTTTAGTTTTTTTGCTACGATGGTACAGAACCCTTCGAGCGCGAGGCCGACTCGCACTTAGCCGATTTTTTAGTAATATGTGCGATATTTTCGCATGACTAGAATAATATTAAAGCGAATATTAGTGGCTTCCCTAGTCTCTACATCCCACCGTATTCGGGATTTGGTCTGAATATATTTTAGTAATCAAAAAACACGTTAGTCAGGAATAGTTGATTTATGTATTCATAATTACATAGTAAATAAAATTATTATACTTATAATAAATAAATATTAACACTGGACAAATCACACTTAATGATCTAATCCCAAAGTAAGCACATTATTTGCATGTGAATTGTGTGTGTGTGTGTGTGTAATACAACGATAAATACATAAAAATCAATCAAAACATCTATACTAATATAAAAAAAGCAAATATTTGTATTTTTGTACTTTTGTAACGAATAAACTCAAAAACTACTGTAGCAATCTCACAAATTATTTTATCATTAGGACCTATACAGGAGTGGCATATGACACTTTTTAACCGACTACTGCATAAAAGGGTGTTTATGGGTGACGCGAACAAAGTCGCGAGTAACAGCTAGTAGTTTACAGGTTGAGTAGTAAAATACTGTACATACTAAAGGAAGGAAGTGTTCAGTGCTGATACCGAATAAGTAACAAAAAATAAGTAAATTTTGACCTAATTTTCCAATAAAAATTAGTATGGACATCCGCGCATGGTACATAGAAGTTCATTGTTTACAAACGGCGATTGACCAAACTCGCAACTAGACTTGTTCGTACATCGTGCGGTAGACTATTCAAAAAATATTGTCACCGTGCAGGCGACAGGCGCGCGCTTTGACTTATAGTCCAATACACGGGTGGCCGTACTTAATATTTTTATTGGATAATTAAATTAAAATCTAAGTCTCTATTTCTTACATATTCAGTTTCAGAATCGCGTACTGAACACCCTCCTTTAGTACACGGTACATTCTTTTACCAGACAACCTTTATAAAAAAAAGTGCATGTGTACTTATGTACGCACGTAAGAAGTTAAACTTCTTTGGCGTAACAAGATAAATAAAAAACCTAAATCTTTTTAAAAATTTTGTCTTTCGCGTTATCCTATATTTGTAGAGAAAACCACACTAATAATAAAAAAATGGTATTTAATTCATTGAAAGAAAGTTTATAATGATAACGCATTATCTAGTTACATTTTATTTAAATATCATAAGAGAATTATTTGTACATAATTAAAAAGTGGAAAACTTTTTTGAAAAACTCAAATTATGACTCAAAAATTTCATGCTGTCGATTTTTCGTGACGGTGTGCGCCTGCATCGTAAACATTTACTCTCGTAATTTTTCCCTAACTCGCCAAAAGAAGAATAACTTCAAAAAAACATTAAATGTGAGCTTAGTAGTGAAACTTAATTTGTAATTAAATCTCTCTGGTTATACTTTATCGTTTATCATTATCGTTATCCACATCCTCATAATGATCTTTCTATGCGTCCCTATTTTTATCATCCTTATCACGTCGGCTTAAATCTATACATCTATTATTCTATTAGGTATAGTAATATATATGCAGTGGATATCTTTTGTTTCTATCACGTCTTTTGTTTTTTTTTGTCGCATTTAGGTTTCATCGAGTTTTCAAATCATAACGTTTCTACAGAACTTCCACTTCAAAAAGATAGTGATTCCTCGGGGATATATTATTTAACAACCATTTCAGCGAAAAGCCTAACCGGCCAACGGGTTCACTACGTAATCAAACATGGATGTCTATTGAAATCGAATGGGAAGTGATATTTTACCTTTTCCTTTTTCAAACTTATAATCGTAATATTATAAGTAATATAACATAGTTAAAAGTTCAGTCAAAAATTCAAAGTTCAAACAAATTGAAAGCTGTTAAAAGCTTTGACAAGAGCAATAAGGACTTGGCATTAATTTCCATAAACAATCAAAATTATAAAATTGCATGCATTCCAACGCTGAACATATAAAAATGGCTTTATCTCTGTCTAACAAGTTCGAATTTTCATAATAGACAAAGCTACAAAAACTTTGTTCTCTAATTTCAAATCATTTAAGAAAATAATGTCACCTTAAACAGCTTGTCGCCAATACGCCATTACTAAAACACGCTGTCAGTGTACGTTAAATGTGAAATAACCCTTTGTTTACAAAATATTAAATTGATTTGAGTGTTTATTTGTATTTTTCTATAATTTATGTGTGTACCTTAAATTCTAAAATAAAAACTAATTGTTAAAGTAACATGCCCAATTATCAATTGTTATGTAGCCAGTAAACAGCTGTTCTTAAGTCCGCCATTACACGGGACAAAATTACACGGTTTTCCCTGTTATTTCATATCTAGTAGTAGTTTTCTTCATCTAAGGTTAAAAGTTTATTCTTTTAAAAGTTACTCTATAATCATTAAGGAATAACGAAGTTAGATACAACTTTTATTTGAGTAATTGTACCTTTCATCAGAAACATAGAGCTTACTTATTACCCTGTAATAAATTGGAAAGTTGTATGTAGGTATTCTTTTAATGTGGCCCGAACATAAGGAACCTTTTCTGACTAGATCGAGACGCGGTTGATTGCATTCGATTAGATTCTATTCAACGTAGACTTCCTGAAAAGAACCAAGTCGGCCCGGGAACTTTTCAGAAATTTTGAAAAAACCTCAAAAAAAGTTTTGGCAAAACAATATTTTTTTAATATAACTTTCAGATGACTGTACCGATTAATTACAAAAACTAATCAGCTCTATTCCTCAAAAAATTACGTCTAATATATAAATTGCATGAAAATCGGTTTACCCGTTTGGTAAAAATTTTGAAAAAAATGTTTTTCAACATAACATCGAAATTTTTCAACCAATCATTTTTGGTATTCTACGATATTTTAGTACTAAAGGAACTAAGTTTCAAAAATCAAAATCCAATCTAGTTTTCAAAAGTTACAGCATTTCAAATATCAAAATTACGTCGTTTTTAGCAAACTTACATAATATTTTTTAAAATAACTTTCAGGCTAATACACCGATTGACTTAAAAATCTTATCAGCTTTTCTCCTTGAAAAACTGCGTCAAATGCCGTAAATTGGATCAAAATCGATCAATTCGTTTGTGATTTATCAATGACGAAATTTAAAAAAATGTTTTTTTAGATTCTTCGAAATTTTTTAACCTATCGGTTATTTAGCTAATGCAATATTTTAGATCCAAAAATTACGTTGAATGCCGTTCGAAAGATCAAAATCGATGATCTTTCTAAAATATACAGCTTTTCAAAAATCGATATACTGTCATTTTAACAAAATTAATGTTTGAACTGAAAAAATCTATGCTTATCGTTTTTACTCCTTTGAGCTTAAAATAATTTTGCGGTAAGCTTCAGGGATGGCCTGCAGGATCAACCGTTTACAGATTTTTTTTATTAGGGCGAGCGAAGCGAGCCCTACACTAGGCCACTTTCTATGCACTTTTGTGGTACATTTTACTCAAAAATTATCGGACTTTTAGGTTTGTGCTTCGACGTAGTAGTTTAAATTCATGTCTAGTTATGTTATCTACCATAAAAATAGAGAGAGGGAGAGGGAGGGGGCGGGGGAGGGAGGGGGAGGAAGAAGGAGAAGTAGAGGGGGAGGAAGAGGGAGAGTGGGAGGGAGGGAGGGAGGGAGGGAGGGAGGGAGAGGGAGAGGGGAATGGAGAGGGGAGGCGGGAGAGGGAGAGGGGGAGGGGGGAGAGGGAGAGGGGGAGAGGGATAGGGAGAGGGGGAGGGAGAGGGAGAAGGATATGGAGAGAGGGGGAGGGGGAGGGGGAGAGGGGAGGGAGAGAGGGAGGGGGGAGAGGGGGAAGGGGAGGGGGAAAGGGGGAGGGGGAGAGAGGGAGGGTGAGAGAGGGGGAGAGAGGAGAGAGGGAGGGGGAGAGGGAGAGAGGAAGAGAGGGAGAGGGAATGGGGGAGGGGGAGAGAGGGAGAGGGGGAGAGGGAGAGAGAGGGGGGGGGCTGGCTGGCTGGCGGGGAACAGAGTGAATAGAGCGTTAGTTTTAAGTCAGGGTGCCCCTCTTGCCCTGCATAATCATTCCGATGCCTGCCTATGCCTATCCCAATCCCAACGATATTGTATGAAAGTGAGAGTTGGGTATGTTAGAAGGGCATGAAAGTATAATCAACGCAGGACCAGGTTCGTAATGTTGAAGTGAGAGAGAAGTTATGCTTGAAGGAAAGTGTTGGTGTAAAGATGAGAAAGGGCATGCTCCGTTGGTTCGGACATGTACAAAGAATGGTAGGTGAAAGATTAACAAAACAGATATACAATGCGAGAGATGAAATACTTTATTATTTATTTTTCTATACATTAAAAGATTATAGACTTTATTATTATAAATAAAGTCTATACATTAAAAGATGTAATTCTCATAAAAATACTTTTCTAACAATATTACTAGATAGTATAACTTTGCGAGCCCCTACAAAGCTCTGCTTTTTGCTAGTATAATAACATAGCTAACAAGCAGATGGAAAGAGTCAACCATCGCCTATCGACACCAGAGACGTCAATGGTGCGTTGCTATCTTGTGGCGTGATGTAATGCCACATACATAAGTTTAACGGCTACCTTACCTTTCAAACCTAAAGAAGACAGTGACAAGCACTGACGCTATTGCGGCATGGATAGGTAAGGCGGTGGTACTAGACCGGGCGACAACAATGCAGAACTCTACCACCTAGTAGCCATGATGGTTGTGACTCGCATAGCCAATCGGTCACCTTTTATAACTTGCCAGGCAGAACGGCAGTTGGCCTATTCTTCAATGGAGCCCGGACCAACACGGGGATTAACGTTCTTGGTTCACACCAATTAATCCGATTGTGGGCAACATGATAGGTGGTGAACTCCATCGCCGCATCTTGCCAACTTATTAGTTTTTTTATAAGAAAGCAAACAAGCAGATGGATCTCCTGATGGAAAGAGTCAACTATCGCCTATAGACATCAAAGATGTTAATGGTGTGTTACTATTTTATGGCGAGCGAGCTAACGCTATTGCGGCAGGAATAGGTAAGGCGGTGGTGCCAAATCCGGGCGAGACAACTCTATCACCTAATAGCCACGATGGTAGTGACTCGCATAGCCAGTCAGTCGCTTTTTAGACTGCCTGAAAGAACGGCAGTTGGCCTATTCTTCAAAGAAGCCCGTACAAGCACGGGGACAACCGTTCTTGTTCACACCAATTAAACGAATTGTGGGCGACGAACAGGTGGTGAACTCCATTACCGCATCTTACCAAATTATTAGTGATATGGTATAGAAGTTAAGTTCACTTGTTGCATATTTTGTTTAGAGTTTAAATAAATTTAAATTCAACTAGCTGACCCGCGCAGCTTCGCCCGCAAGTATATTAATAAGTCATCCAAATAATTTTGAATAAAAATTTCATCCCCTATTTCAGCCTCCAGGGACTGATTTTTGAAAAAAATAGCCTATGTTTGACCCTGGATCTTCAACTATATCCATGCCAAATTTCATGAAAATCGGTCCAACGGTTTAGCCGTGAAAGCGTAACAGAAAGACAGACAGACAGACTTTTGCATTTATAATATTAGTGTGGATGTATACATTGAAGTGTTAAAAATTAATTAAAACGACGAACGAACGATGTTTAAAAATATTGTAATTTGGCCTCAAACCCACATGCCTTATATATTTAACTATTTACCCAATAAGTTTTTGTAGCCAACATATTACATCAGAGAACACGGGCGAAACTCCATACATCGTTCGCTTTAGTATTATTTTACTTTTAAAATTATTATATTCCTTATGATTCGATATCAACTTATCCGCATTTAAAAAATATTTTTTAAGGTTGGGAAGTAATAGCTAAATAAAGTTGTAACAGAACTAAAGAAGTTCTGTCCTCAATAGTCTGTATTTAGAATTTATCTTGTCATTGACTGTCTACATTGCAACTGCTAATTTTAGAAATGTAAGTTAGATTGGCAGAATTCTGAGCTAAGATTTTGTCAAGATACCTACTTTATAGAAACTTAAAATAATTATAAAGCAATTATCTTTAATAAACTATTCTTTAGTACAAAAACTGTGTTAATTTTTATTTAAGACTTATCATGAAAATTATGATATATAAACTTACTGAAATTTTAAAGTAAATGAAGTTAAAGTTTTATGTAATGGTAACACCTAAATATGATGATAGAGGTCAATTAGACTAAAGTCTCAATATATTTTAAATTATTATTCCTAGTTATATATTTTATTTAATCATTTAAAAAAACATATAAAATTATTTTAGTTCATCTAATATCCATGAGATTCGATGAGACCCATCTATAATTCAAAAGATACGCAAAAGATGTTAAAACTCAAAATCACCTGTGTTCTTTCTACACTAAACGTTTGTTTTAATACCCTATTTTCCAACTAAATAAATAAAAAATACCATCACGTCAGTTTCCTTGCGGAGTAGACACAGTTAATGAAAGTTCCGATCCCACCATTTCATTTTGTGGACTTGACTATCGCTTGTTTTTAGCGATAACCGACTCCGAAAACTTCACGTCAAACCCGAGTCATTGAGGTCCACATTATAATGATTCTTTACCTTTTGTCTTTTTTACTTATTATTGTAAAACTATTTTACTTATTTATTAGTTAGTTGTTTGTTTTCTTTTTGCCTTACGACTATTGTAAAATTATTTACGATTTATACTATACCTAATCATATATTTTCTTTTTACTTATTGTAAATTTACTTCCTCATTGTACCAAAATTCTGTAATTTTCGCTATAACGTTCATATTATCTTTTATTTATACAAATACTTCTTGCACTAACGTAGTAATATTATACATTAAACTTTCCGTATTTAGATACATACTTTTTTCATAAATAGTAATTCCTACTAAAAATTAGTAAAATATTTAACAAATTGAAACTTTCTCATATATCGATTGAATTCCATCAAAGGGCTATAAATACTTTGTTAAGGTAAAATTTTAGTTAGTTTTACATCGAGACTTGTTTGAGTTGAGAATAAGACTCGAACCCAAGCTTTGAAACTTAACCGCGATATACGTAACCCCTCTCATAGGCAGGCCTCCTTACCGATCTTCTAGGCTTCCTCCGCCGGTCTTCATCAAGCCAGTTTAGAATAATCGTTTCTACTGATCTAAACAACAATCGCCTATAGACACAAAATATGTTAATAGTGCTTTGCTATCCTAGTGACGGGGTCTTAATGCCACATGGATGAATTTACTGGCTACCTTATCCTCCAAACCGGAGCACTGACGCTTTTGCGACAGGAACAGGCGAGGCGGTGTTACTAGGGGGCCATCCATAAACTACGTCACACGAATTACATGATTTTTTGACCCCTGCCCCGTCCGGCCCCTAAAGACTAACTACCGGGGCCTCCTCTCCTCTCCCATCGTGTAATTTAAATCAAAATCTTAGTTTAGGAATTTGATTTTAGAGGATAACCTCGGAAACCCCCAAAAATACTATAGTTCAAATAGGGACCTCGTAATCTGAACTGTGTCTGAACATACTAGGCTTATCAGTTATCAGTCGACCACGAGGCATGTTTACTTAGCTAAAATAAAATAATACTGTCTTAAGAAATGTTATTTCTCTCTTTAATTAAAGCAAACTGTAATTTTTAATAGCGTAGCATAGCAAATAAGAAAACTTCTCTTAAAAGTGGCCAGCTTTTGACAGCTTGCACAGCTTAGTTTTTCCTTGCTATTTGCCTCATGTAACAGCTTTTTATCTTTAATGGCTCAGTCCACTACGGTAATATGTATAATTTGGAGAATAAGGAAGTTTATTCAAATAACCTTGATCTAAATTTGTGCCTACTGATGGTTTCATATATTTTTGGTGATATAGTTATTACGTTGCAATAATTCGTGGTTACAATACTCGGCGGTCGTAATATAGTGATTGCAAATTGCTAGTTGTGTAATTAAGAGGATAACACAGCTTTATTGTAATATGGATTTTTGTAGTAAAATTTAGTATCATCTGAAATTTAGTATCATCTCTAAAATAAATTTATGTATTTCGATATTTTAATATTATATTTTTGGCAATATTTATTATGTTGAAATACTTGCCGGTCTTGTAATAACTGCACGTTGCTAGTTATATGATAGGGAATAAAGACAATTTTGCTTCCAGCATATCATTGTTATGAGTGTTTATAGTTAAATTTGGTATCATCTTATAAGTCTTGATCTAAACTTGTGCCTTCTGATAGTTTCATATATTTTTGGTGATTGTTTATTATGTTGCAATACTCGGCGGTCGCGCAATCACCACAACTTGCTAGTTATATGTATAATTGAAAGTATAAGTAAAATTATGTCTCCAGCGTGGCTATATTGTAATATATGTTTTTTTTCGAACTGCTATTTCAGCGATTTGCAGCGCGGCGGCGAAAGCGGTGCGACCTAAAGGTAGCATTCGGATCTAGGCAGTAGGTAGTCGCGACTCAGCAGCCGCGACAGACTGCCACGACCTACTGCCGCAGCTGTGCGGTGCTGCCACGTCCTTTCGAATAGCAGCGGCCGCAGGCTGAGCCGCGACTCTTACGCGCAGTAATTAAGAAGAAGTAGGTACATGTGTACAGTTGTGTGTTCGGTCGTGTCTTGTGTATCAGAACGATGTGATAGTTTAAATAAAATGAGACAAAAACTCCTGAAGCGGCTTATGGAGGACGGAGAAGAGGATTATCAAATAATTTTGAACAATGTTGTCTTTATACGTTTTAAGTCGTCAATCTTAAAGTGGCGTATGTTTAGCAATTAATTCAACAGCAAACTCGTCATTTTCATCAGTAAATGACGCCGTTTTGACTACGGTAATAAGCGAGTGGCGTGACCATATACTGCTTCTGGAGCTCGGCGGCGCTGCCAGGGTTGTGCCACAGAGTTCTGTGGTCGTGCGCAGGCTGCGCACTTCGGCCGCGCTGTACAGTCGCGCTCATTTGAATACAAATCCCTACAAAGTGCCAGGGTTGCGACCGCCGAGCCGCGACTGCTGAATCGCGACAGCGGGAATTCGAATTCTACCTTCACACATAGATTCTTATTGAAGTGAACTAGATGACAGCAGCGAGAGAAGCTGTATCAGAACGCTAAATCGCGCCGATCTCGCCGCCGCGTCGTAGATTGCCGACATCCACTTTGAGGCCTTGTGACTTAACCATCTCGAAAGTCAAATGTAGCTCATGATGCGATGTGACATCAATCATCACACAGGGGATACTCGCATTTTCAATTTTGCGCATTGTATGTTAGTGCCCATTAATTATTATTATAGTGTTATAAGAAAATGTTCCGCTTAGTTCTGCTCTTGGCAACCCCTAACTCGTAAAAGGTGTGTCGCCAGTCTATGTAGCTACGAAGTGCGTGATGCTACGTATATAAGTTTACCGACTACCTTTCAAATTGAAACGACAATGACAAGAATTAACGAATAGGTAAAATGGTGGTAAAAAATCCGCGCGACATGAGCGAGTGTTGAGAATTCTACCAAATAGTAATCACGCTTTTACGAACTGTCTGCTAGCAAAGCAGATTTTCTTTTCGTCATAATAGTCATAAACTTGCATTACTTATAATGATAATACAAGTTTACCCAAATTAATAATTTAACGTTCAAGTGATAATGAATCAAATAACACACACACAAAAGGTACGCGATTAAGTTAATAAAGATGCTGTTATAGGTTTCACAGTGACACGATAACGTTAAAAAAAGTATGTCAGGGGCATTGTCAAGGTTACTCGTACACGGAGCATGATAAAACCTTGCTTTTTAGTAGGTACATCCATGTATGCGAAGTTGTCAAGTTTGATATATATTACTAAGTTGAAAGGGGTAGATGTCTAAGTCAAAAGTTTTGGAATTAAGTTTAATTTTTTTTATATTACAAGATAGCAAAGAAGCAGATGTTTCTCCTGGTAGAAAAAGACAACCGGCGCTTATAGACACCAAAGATGGTAGTGATGCTTTGCTATCTGTGTGGCGGGATGGTAATGCTACATGCATAAGTTTACTGGCTATCTTATCTTCTAAACCGGAACACGACAGTGATAATCAATGACGATATTGCGGCAGGTAAAGTAATAGATAATAAGGTGATACCAAATCCGATTATACCTATCGCATATGAGCGAAGATATGTGCAGTAGCAGGAATAGGGAAGGTACCATAACCCAGGCGAGACGTTGTAGAACTCTACACTTAGTAGTCACGATGTTACTGTGAGATAAAAATTATATTATGATGTTAGAAAATTTTTATCAATAAAATAATTCATTTCATTTCATATTGCCAACTGTTCGCTTTTTATTAAGTGCCTGGCAGAATGAAAAATGGTGTAATCCTCTCTGGGTCCCGAACCAACACGGGGAAAATAGCGCGTTTGGCGGATGGAAACTTTATAATTTTTTTTCAAAGAATTACTACCCACGCGGTATTACCGTGTTACAATCATGTCTCTAATACCTTAAAAATTTAGTGATCTGGGATCTTTTGGGAGAAAGATCAATCGCCAGCCAGTATGTGGCTGTTTATTTTGTTAAAGGTTAAAGAAGGCTATAACTAGTCACATACATCGTGATTACCTACCAGTTAATTGGTAGAGTTCTGCAAAGCCTCGCCCGGGTTTGGTGCCACTGCCTCACCTCCTGCCTCAATAGCGTCAGTGCATGTCATTATCGTGTTCAAATTTGAAGGGTAAAGAAGTTGGTAAACTTATACATTTGGCACTATATCTTCGCCACACAAATAGCAACGCACTTTAGGAAATTAGGAAAGCCATCTGCTTGTATGCTAATTGATATCGTATGATATTTAATTGCAAATACAAAATGTTCACAAAATAGCAATATGGTAGATAATATTCTAAGATGTATTATAATACAAAAAGAATATAACATTACGTGACCTTATTCCATAACTTAACATTGGCAATAATATTGTTCCTTTCGGCCTACGTAAACTGTAAAGTCCTAAATGTCCTAGACAAGGTTAAGTTGTTCGATTTTGTATACGGTCTTTGCTTACGTTTCACGATTCTTGCTAAAAAAACAAATTCACCGCTACATTTTTACGCCATACCGCCTAAGCACATTTTCTTTTTTAAATGCCACATATTAGACCGAGGCCGATCCCTCTGAAATTAATCAAAAACAAAAGAAAACTATAGTAGGATAAAACCCATGGCAAATGGGTAAAAAGGAAAATTTTCCACTAGGTTGTATATTTTTTTGATACTATCAGAAAGTAGAGATTCCAAAGAAAAAACCTAATACCGATTTTTTAAAAACATCAGATCTTTTGACGGGTGAATTTTCGATTTAAAATTATGATTTTTTAATATTAAGTCAAAATAATAAGAAAAACTTAATGTGTTAAAAAAATATATGGTTGATCCTGCGGGCCGTCTCTGGAACTTCCCGCTAAATTAAGGTATTTTAAACTCAAAAGAGTAAAAACTATAAGCATAGATTTTTTCAGTTTAAACATCAATTTTGTTAAAAATGGCAGTACTTATATTGATTTTTGAAAGCTGTATATTTTGGAAACGATAATCAATTTTGATCCTTCGAATAGCTTTTATCTCAATTTTTGAGATCTAAAATATTGCTTTAGCTAAATAACTGATAGGTTGAAAAATTTCGAAGCAATGTTAAAAAACATTTTTTTCAAAAAATTTCGACATTGATAAATCACAAACAAATTGACCGATGGTATTTGATGCAGTTTTTAAAGCTGATAAGATTTTTAAGTAAACGGGTTGTATAAACCTGAAAGTTATTTCAAAAATATTAAGTGACTGCAAAAACCACGTTATTTTAATATTTAAAAAGCTGTAACTTTTGAAAATTATATTCGATTTTGATTTTTGAAATGGCGTTTGACGTTGTTTTTCTAATACTAAAATATCGTGTAGTACCAAAAAATGATTAACAAAAAATAATGTCGAAAAAACACATTTTTCAAAACTTTTCGTCAACAATTTCTCCCAATCGGATAAACCGATTTTGATGCAATTTATGCATTAGACGTAGTTGTAGCTGATTAGTTTTAGTACTCAATCGGTACATTAATCTGGAAATTATGTTAAAAAAATACTGTTTCGCCAAAAAAATTTTGGGGGTTTTTCAAAATTTCTCAAAATCTCCTGGGCCGCCTTGGTTAAAATTTTCAGTAAGTCTAAGTTGAGCGCAATCCAATCGAATGCCATCAACCGCGTTTCGATCGGCTTAGCCGTTCAAAAGTTCTGAGATGTTTACATACACACATACACTCACACATACATACATACTGACGTCATCGGGAAAATAGTCGGAAATTATTCCTAGGACCGCAAAATGTCAGATCTGGTGAAAACTCGATTTTCGAAAATCGAGAAAAAAAAATCGAGGCAAAATCAGTAACTTCCTTATCTACATACGTAGCGGGAAGTTAAAAAAATTACAGTGTTTTTGGGATACAAAAAGCAACTTTTTAACAACAAGTTTCGTGAAAAAAACCTATTTTTGTAGGAGATAAAAATAAAAAACCAAAAAGTCATTTTTTCAATTTTTTCGCATAATTTTTAGGTTACATAAAAAAGTGCAAATACAAAAGTTGTAGATCTTATTGCCGATAACTTTGCCATTAAACGTTTTTCGATAGGACTCGTAGTTTTGCTGAAAATTGTGATAAACCGTTTTCCCCCTTCAAATCCCCCCCTTCCCCCTCACACTTCCCGAACTCAAATTGCCCCTAATTATTTTTCCTCTTTTTTCGGCTTTATTTTCTTCCATTTGCAATGGGTTTCATCCTACTATAATTTTCTTTTGTTTCAAAAATTATCTACCCTAACCTATATAGCATATATTTGTTCTGTGCATATAACGCAACCTTAAGACATACAATTACCAATTAAACATGGACTAAAAGAAGCCTCGGATACCATAGTATATTTTTTCAGACTCAGTATTCCAGTTATAGATAGAGCAATAGTAAAATACTTTCCCTACCGCTTAGACGATCGCTTTAAGGAACACAAGTCCACGTCTACAGAATATGATCTGTAGACGTCTAAATCCAAGGCCTGGACTGGGGAATTTAGTGTTTTATCAATTAGCTTATTTATTTCATTTGTTTATTTATTTAAACCCTTTATTGCACAGAATATAAAACAGGCGAATTTAATATTTAATAATATTTTCTATCAGTTGACCTTAGTGTTTGTTACACATAAGGAACCAAAATTCCAAACATTTCTCATTAAGTGCTTGCTATATTATTTGCAAGATTCAGGTTATAATGATCGACGAAATAAAGGTAACATTCGGAAAGAAATACGGAAATGCGCTCCGGTGCGATGCGGCCGCGGCTCGCTCTGTCCTCCTCGCGACACGTCTAATATGCTCGATCCCTACTGAGGACGGAGGACTGAGGAGTGAGGAATCTAACGTAGTCGCTCAAATAACGCATCAGGCAAATTTCGACACAGAACATGCTATTCTGACTAAATTCTCTTAAGAGTAAAAAACGTTTTAAAAATATACGCATACACATAAACGTAAATGTTGCAGGTATCAGCTAATCATGTATAAAGCATTTATTATACGTCATTGTTCTGCGATAAAATTCCAAAAACATAAGTGACAGAGTGTATATTACGTATCTATATATACATATAATAAAATCGTAGGAAAGTCAAAACTGTACATTGAATATTTTTTTAAAAGAATACTTGGGCGTGATCTACAATCGATGTCGAAGCCAAAAATATAGTTTTTAGAATTTTTGTCTGTTTGTCTGTTTATCTGTTTGTCTGTATGTATGTCCGGGGTAAACTCAAAAAGTACTGAATGGATTTACTTCAAATTTTGCATGAATATTACTAACAGGTCGGGTCAACATATAGGCTACATATTATCACGCTATCACCTACGGGGGAGGAGCAGTGCGGAGTAAAAGAAGTCCGCGCGGACGTTGTCGCTGGCAACAGCTAGTACATAATATTATATGCAGTCTTTGTCGTTCTTTGTAATCCATGACCTTTAAGAGCAACAGTTTACATTGCGTTGAAATATTATCTGATTGTTGTTATCGGACACAATATCGTTATCGTGGATATTAAATCCTATTACAACCTATTGTAACCGGGTTCAAAATTCACTTATGATGTAAAAAATGTTTGTAAATAATGCTTGTATATGTACAATGACGATTGAAGTATACAAACAGACTTATGATCATAGTATACCTATCAACTTGGAGAGAGATCATCACTGTATCGCGTTTCGCTTCGTCGTCAATCAGGCGTCAACTCTACACAGCTAGCTAGACAGTCGCAAGCGCGAACCTGCAATGCTACCTGCCCCCCAAGACAAGTGGCATCAACGCTAGGAGAATAGAAAAGGAAATGTATGGATTCGACATAAGCTGTTGATACGAGCGTAAACGAATGTGTAATTGGTAGCCAAGTGTCCTTCGTGAAACGAAACGTTATATTGCATCGATCATTTTTGATAATTTTTATACAAAACCTTAGCCAAGTGGCACTTTTGACAAGCAAAATTGTGATTCGATGATCAGCGAACGCTAGAACCCTATAAATTACGCTAAAAATGGCGGATGATCACTATTATTCAATCAGCTGTTCTAAATCGTGGATATTATCTGTTAGAAGTTTTGATAATTTTAAAGTAAAATGAACGCAAATTGCCATAATTTAAGAGCCCTAACCTAACTAAGGGGATTTCAATACATTTTTTTTTCTAAGCCGCAGACGCCTTTGTAATGGATTTCGGTTTTCATCCCCTAACTCCACGGGGAATGAACTCAGAGTAAAGTGACCTTAACAAAAGTTGGTGTCCCTTACCCCCTTCACGCAATAGTGCAATAAAAAGGGGTGTTATGTAGGGTTAAAATTTTCCATCAAAATTTTTCTAAATCCTGCGCACGCTCTGACCGCCAACCGAGCTCCCTGTCCATTCTAATTTGACGCTTTGGTGTCATTTAGACCAAATTGGTAGCCAAGTGGATCATGGCTTGTTTAACGTTCATTCTATTAAGGTCTATCGAATATTGTCTGTGAATTGACGACGATGTCAGTTTGAAGTGTTATTTTTACAGCGTGAATCAATCTCGGATGAATAATATACATGGATGGAATATATAAATAATATAAATAATAAGAACACAGTCGCTATATCTGATTCAATTTTGACTGTATGTACCGCGTAAGTGCGAATAAGATAAAATATACTATCTTTTCTTCTCGATTACTGTCATGCCGTAAGTTTCTATATAGCTAACATATCAATTGAACTCTGTCAGTACTACCAATTTAAAGAGTTATAAAATTAAATACTGTCACCAAGATTTATGTATTTATCTTCGTTGCTATCAAATTTGATTGTGTTAACATATTTTAAGTAAATCCTCTTTACATTACAAGTGAACGTAGAATTGTACAAAATGTTATCGATAGTCAAAACTTATGTTTCAGATTTATGAAAGCTGATGATAAATCCTGCAGCAATAGCAACAGTGCTTGTTACTGTCGTGTTCCGGTTTGGAGGGTAAGGTAGCCGGTAAATGTATGCATGTGGCATTAATACCCCGCCCGTGCCACAAGGATATCAAAGCACCATTAATAATATGCCACCAAAAGCCTTCAAATTTGCGTTCATTTTACTTTAAAATTATCAAAAATTCTCACAGATTTTATACACGCTTTAGAACAGCTGATTGAATAATAGTGATCAACCGCCATTTTAAGCGTAATCTACAGGGTTCTAGCGTTCGCTGTTTATCGGATAATTCGCTACTATTTTGCTTGTCAATAGTGCCACTTGGCTACGGTTTTGTACGAGAATTGTCAAAAATGATCGATGCAATATAACGTTTCGTTTCACGAATGACACTTGGCTACCAATTACAAATCCGTTTACGCTCGTGTCAACAGCTTATGACAGATCCATACATTTCTCTTTCTATTGTACTAGCGTTGATGCCACGTCTTGGAGAGTAAGTCTTTTTTGCTTTTAATGCACTTTTCATATAAATAAAACTTATAATCTCGGTGAAAATAATACTTCAAACTGACGTTTACCGTCAATTCAGAGACAATATTCGATATACTTCGTAAAGTTCGTATGGAACAAACGTTGAACAAGCCATGATCTACTTGGCTACCAATTTGGCCTAAATATCGCCAAAGCGTAATATTTGAATAGTTATTGAGCGTTTGCCACTTGTCTAGGGGGGCTGGAATAGCACAAATGCTGTTTTGGGAAAATAGGTTGTTCCCGCGGGATTCACCATAAACTTAATGCAGCGGGCTGCAGGCTGCCGCTAGTTATTTAATAAAGCTGATTCATTTATTAATTTTGAGAACGAATATCTAGGAATATCCGTGTTGGTCCCGGCCTCCTTTGAAGAATAGGCCAACTGCCGTTCTGCCAGGCAGGTCGTAAAAGGCGACCACTTGGCTATCGTGTCACTAACATCGTGGCTACTAGGTGGTAGAGTTCTGCATTGTCTCGCACGGGTCTGGTACCACCGCCTTACCTATTCCTCCCGCAATAGCGTCAGTGCTTGTTGCTGTCGTGTTCCGGTTTGGAGGGTAAGGTAGCCGGTAAACTTATGCATGTGGCATTAGACCTCGCCACAAGATAGCAACGCACCATTAACACCTTTGGTGTCTATAGGCGATGGTTTACTCTTTCCATCAGGAGACCCATCTGCTTGTTTGCTATCTTATGATATAAAAAAAAAAAAAAAAAAAATATCTAGGAGGCACTTGAAACCAAGCCGTGATTTTAAGAAAAGTAGTATTTATTCAAAATATGGTGTTGCTAAAAATAATAATTTTTGAGAATAATGACATTAATGTGGAGGAAAATGATGCTATGTTACAAATAATGACCATTTCATAAAAAAATACTCGAGCTGTGGTAGATAAACGAAAAAAATATAGAAATGCAAGACAACATATATAATTTTAATATTTACTGTGTAAAAATAAGCGCTTATCATATAAAATTTACAGTGCAGACGTTAAAATATAAAAAAAAAAATCTTTTAAGCACATAAAAATATTTTATCTTAAAAATAAATCAGTGTTCAAAAGAAAAGTACAACAGCTTTACATATTTATAACATTTTTTCCAGCCGCAATAGCGTCAATTCTTGTCAATGTTGCGTTCCGGAAGTTAAGGTAGCCGGTAAACCTATGCATATGGCACACCGACCACACAGCCCAGAGACACCTAATAATAGGCGAATGACTTGTGTCAACACATCTGACTTATAGTTCCGATGTAAATGTCCACGCGCCGATGAGTAGTGATTGGGTAATCAGTGTCGGCCAATCAGATGCTCTGTACATTTCTATCTTTCACTGTGGCCTTGAGTTAGCCAATTACGGCGTTGCAACCCCATTTCGTCTTACCTCAGCTAGTTGCCAGAATGCATTCAATACGGAAAATCAAACATTAGCCGTCTATAGGCTGTGTGGTCGGTGATATGGCACCACCATGCCATCACACGAATAGCAACGCACCATTAATATCTATAGACGAGGGTTATCTCTTTCCATCAGGAGAGCTATCGTATGATATAAAAAAAATAACGATTCATATATCGTAAAAAAGTCAGAAAATCTTCCTATGGACTCAGGACGTCGAGATTAGATGAAACCCCGATTTTAGATAATCGGGGTGGAACCCGATACTTTCCTAGCAGGAAGTAAATAATTAAGAAGAAATCAACAAATATACCATTCGAACATTAGGTTTTTTAGTTGAATGTAGTGTGTCCAGAACTCTATTTTTAGGTCCGGGTCTGATGAAACTAGTACCTTTATTTTGACTCAATAAAAAGTAGATACGTAGACCCACATTCAAAAACGTTCTGGTTAATGGTTGATTTTATTATTTTATTTTATTACAGACAAAACAGAGCCGAGTAATACGTCTCGTCGCGCAAAAAAATACACTAGCTGCAGCGTGCAGCCCGCTGTATAATAAACATCGTTGGTGAATCCCGCGGGAATGTCTCACATTTCCGGGATAAAAATTAGCCTATGTGCTATTTCAGGGCTTCGTCTATCTGTGTGCCAAATTTCACTCAAATACGTTCAGTAATTTTGGCGTGATTAAGTAACAAACATCCATCCAAACATACAAACTTGCGCATTATATAGATAACTAGCTGTTGCCAGCGACTTCGTCCGCGCGGACTTTATTTACCCCGCACAGCACCTCACCCGTAGGTGATAGCGTGATAATATGTAGCCGATAGATAATATGTTGACCCGACCTGTTAGTTAATATTCATGCAAAGTTTGAAGTAAATCCATGCAGTACTTGTTGAGTTTACCCCGGACATACATACAGACAAACAGACAAAAATTCTAAAAACTATATTTTTGGCTTTGATATTGATTGTAGATCACGCCCCAAGTATTCTTTTAAAAAAATATTCAATGTACAGTTTTGACTTTCCTACGATTTTGTTATATTTATAGATAAATATGTATTCGCAAATTTCTGCCACTATAATTAAAGCAACACACAAACATAATCCTTACTCTCTCTTGGCCAAACGCCGCTGAAAGTAAGTCTAAAAGCATTTTTTTTATAAAAAAGTAACAAAAAATAAAATGAAAACAATAATAATAATAATTAATTATTATTATTATGGAACTGTAAACAAGCAGATGCATGCAAGCACACAGCACAGCAAAGGTAGGGTGCGATGTCGCTGTTTCGGCCCTAAGATCCGTCAGCTATTGTCATTTCAACGAAAAAGAGTTCCGCAACTTCTCGTCCGGGTATTTGGTGCTATCTCATAGTGTGGTATAATTTTATAATATACGAATAAACTATCCTTTCGTCAATCCACCCATCCATCACAACGCCTATGCTTTGCGCTGCTGTTTTATGCATTCTGTGCGAGCGATTATGTGCGTTTTACTAATATACAAACAGTTTAAAGTGCTATGACAATTTAGACACTGAAAATGCTCGCCGCATGGCTTCCACCTTGGACGTAGATTGCGCCAAATGTCGATGTTGCAATAAAACTGTCGTTGCAATGAAGCCGACGATTCTATTGATAGTTTTTGCAACCGTTGCAGCGAGGATGTTACCTGTAAGCTGTAACTATGAGCTATGAAGCCACAAGAAAGAGTCGTATCCTAGCGAGTCGTACACGGGTTTTCCAATTTAGAATAAACAGTCATAGTGTTGTTACAATTGTTCAGTATATTTTCAGTATTTTTTCCTGATTTATGAGCAAATATGAATAAACTGATGAGCTGTTTTAAAACCCATCGGTAAAACAAGAATGAATCAAATGCGTGCGGCTAGGGAACAGACGTAACAGAATTACCGCTTGAATTACGAAATACGTAAGTAGATAATATTATTATGCTTGGTACGTCGAGACGATTCAATGAGGTCGGTTTCAGGGAAAATCCGCAAATAGGATTAAATGTCTGCCTATTTCTGAAATAAACATGGAAAACGTTCTATTTAGGTATTGATTGATTGATCGGTGCTGATGACCATTCCTTTGGTAGAGTAGTTGGCGATCATGACTACGATCTACGCAATCGATAATCGATGGGGTACGGGTTCGATCAATATTTAAGGACGTGATAGTTGGCGATCATATATGATGAGAAAAAATAACATTAAAAATAAATATTAAAATACTTCTTAATAAACTTAGTAAACAGTACACCGAGAATCCTATATTTACCTGCACCATACGTGGACACCGCGCGGACGCACGTGTCGCGCAGATAGTGAGATGGGGGTGGCGGCGGCGTATCCCTGATGTCGACTAGCGTGGCGTGCTTAGAGAGTATAATATCCACATTTTACTTATTTCTAGAGAAATATTGGTCAAAAATTAAGCCCCTAATTATTATTATTTTATTTTAACGAGAATCGAGTACCGAGTACTCTCCAGAAATATCGGAGGAAACTCACCCAGTCAGTCTGTATATATTTCAGTAAATGTATATGTTAGCTCTGTATTATTATCGCAGTTTTTCTTTTCTAAATACGCCGGCGACAAACACAAAATAGCAGCTGAAATAGCTTAGGCGATAGTAGGTACCCGTACCCTGACGAGAATTATACTGGTCTATTTTCCAAAGGGCCCGGACCAACATGGGGGATGATTATACATATTCAGTAATCATATATAATAATACAGAGCAATATATATTATGTATTGTTCTGTATAATATAACCGCGATAATAATACAGAGTAATACATGTTATGTATTGATTTGTATTATTATCACGCTTAATCTATTCTAAAAATACGACAGTGATAAACGCAATATAGTAGCAGAATTAGATTAGGTCAGGAGTCGGCAACCTGCGGCTCGCGAAACACATGCGGCACTTTAGTTCCATACGCAAATATTATTTACTAGCTGTTGCCCACGACTTCGTCCGCGCGGACTTCGTTTACTCCGCACTGCTCCTCCCCCGTAGGTGATAGCGTGATAATATGTAACCTATATGTTGACCCGACCTGTAAGTAATATTTATGCAAAATTTGAAGTAAATCCATGCAGTACTTTTTGAGTTTACCCCGGACATACATTGACTTTTCTACGATTTTATTATATGTATAGATTTTATAAAAGACATCCAAAAAATTAAGAACCATTTATTCTCTCAGCCAACTGTACTCGCTTTTAATACACGGTTTTCCTTGTATGAAATGTATTTTTGACGAACTTTTGTTTGTCACACGATTTATGTGGGCGGAAAGTGTTAGTAAATAGCGTCTCATGGGTAAACCCACGAATTAAACTGGATACGCCATTCAACGCAATTTCTTAGGTTTTCAACGTCGCTATCATTTACACAGAGAAATACAGAGTTATACTTAATACTTACCGATGAAATAAAATTACTCCAAAGGTATTCCTTAAGCATATTTATATTTTTTACGATATAATGTATCTACAAGCATTTGACATTTAAATACATTTGCTCATATGAGCGGTTACGCATGTTACGCTTAACATCGTGTCTATTACGCCCAACATCGTGTATTTGTATGGTCTGCGGGTAAATCCATCTATAAATTATAGATGCCGCATATAAGGAAACTGACTTGTATCATGCATTTAATACGTTTTTAGATTAATGTAAGCAAACAGCTTTAAACCTACCAATTATTATTAGATAATTTTGTGTTTTGAAACCGTCATGATACATTATCGTTTTACAGCGAGGATTCGTGTTATTGCAATACGTGTGTTGAATAACTTCGCGGAATTGCGAATATTCGGGCTACTGCAAGTTTTCTACCGCGACTTAAGCCCTGTTTTCACTCTGATTAATGCAAGTGCGAGATAATCTGTGAGTGCGAGTGTTTAATGCAGGTGCTTAGTATTGAGCAAAAAATACGTGAAGACAGCCGTTGATCGGTGCGAGTGATCAGTATTCAGGTAATAAAAGTGAATAGACGCTGATTACTAATCACTCGCAGGGATCAACGGCTGTCTTCACGTAATTTTTGCTTAATACTAAGCACCTGCATTAAACACTGGCACTTACACTAAACAAAGTGAAAACGGTTCTTAAGTCCACCTCACTTTTGTATCGGTGCGTATCGCTAGTTGAAACGAAATAGACTATTGTCAACGGAGTACATGTGGCCACCAATTAGTAGGGGAGCCCAAGAAGAAAAGAATTGCCTAGAGAATCGCACGGTAGTGGATTATCAGACATCGAGATGATGAGGGTAGATCTTAGAATGTTGATGATGATGCCCGATGATGCACAATACCCGATGATGAAATAAAACAGCAGGAATTAATCCGAACAACTCTACAGAACAACAAGTAGCTAACTAATATCAAATCTCGTATCAATAAGGCCCGTACTAGTTGTTTAGTTTCTTTCATTGAGTAGGAATTAGGAAAGAGCTGTTAACCTTGAAACGGCTGAACCGATTTTGATGAAACAACCCCGAGATCCACCACTAGAAAATCGGCTTTTAAATAAAAAATCCAAATCCAAATCGGTTGGCACGTTTAAGAGCTACGATGCCACAGACAAACACAAACATAGTGGTTGAACTTATACTTACATTACACACCCTGTTTTGCTCGATTGTTAAAAAAATTAAAAACAAGAAGATATAAGTCTTAAATCAAGTTTGTTAACTATTTTCCGAATCCTATAACTTATTATGTAATACTAACAATACACAACTGTAGTATATGCGTATCTACATTAGATTGAGCACGAATAACTTACAACATTTTTCTTCCTATTTGATATCTTATGAAGATAACAAACAAGTAGAGTTATCTTTCAAGTCACGAATACCGTAAAACAAGGTTGATGCACGTACGAAAATTTTATATCGTAAATGGTACGTAAAAATTTAAATTGGTGTTTTTGGCAAACAATACACCAATGACAATAAATAATAATTTTGAAAGAATCTTCACGCCCATATCGCCGAAGAGGTAGGCAGAAGTATACAACATGTGCAGTGTGCACCCATAATTAGCCGAAGATATTCCCACAATGTGATAGGCAAGCCTATCACCAACCGGACACTTTTCCAATCCCGGCAACATTGTTTTTATCAGAAAACTGAATAAAACACGTTTTTTGATTTGCTCGACCCGGGAATAATAGTATTTTAATAATGAATTAAACTAGCGATCGCTCTGTAGTCGAAATTCGACCACAGACTAAACAATAAAATCTCTTTTGACATTTGAAGGCAGCCGTTAAGCAAATAATGTACATGTGTGTATATTATCATATATGTCACATGAATGTAGTGTGTGTAATGTTTACTTTTATCAATTTAATGTATTTATAATGAATATTTTATATAAAAATATTCGGTTTCTGCGGATCTCCGCAATCTAAACTTCAACTGTGCAAAATTTCATACTATATTCGCGTGATTGTCTTAAAAAGGGATACAAAGGTGTTCTCGGGGTGTACCCATTCCAATAAAAAAGAATTATCAAAATCGGAATACTGTGTAAATCTAACATTTAAAAAATATATACCGATCGAATTGAGAAAGAACCTCCTCAGTTTTTTCAACTGTTGAAAAGAAAGCATACTCAACCCTTGCCTATATCCCACTCTCTCCAGTCATTGCGTGTGCGTTATCTGTGTTTAGCACATACGTCATGTCCGAAATGCGCGCAAAATTTCAAAATGCCTGTATTTGACCAGCGCCGGGCGCAAGCCTGTCTAAATCTCAAAATGGCTGTCAAATGTGGCAAAAGTCAATCATATGCTAAACCTACACCGATCTCTTTTGAAGAAAAGACCATTTGCATTCTAATCAGGCAATCCGTATAAGGTGAAAGATTTGCCAAACATTTTATTACCATCGTGTTTACTAGGTGGTAGAGATCTAGAGTACTGCAATATCTCGCCGGGATGTGGTATCACCTCCCTATTAATTCCTGCCACAATAGTGTCAGCGCGTGTAGAGTTTCAGTCCGGAAAGCATGCTTATGGATCCTCACGCCCATATCCCCAAAGGGGTTGGCAGAGGTACAATAATTAACCGAAGATACTTAGTCCTACAATATGATAGGCGGCTAGCCTATCACCAACCGGGCACTTATCAAATCCCGGGCAACATTATTTTTATCAGATAACTGAAAAAACGCATTTTTGTATTGCCCAATCCGGTAATCGACACCTGCACCTCATATGGTCAACATCGACACGGGACCATTATAAGAAAGAGGCTACTCCGACGACGATTTATGTGGTTCTTAAACCCATAACACACCGTTACATCTTTAATCTCTATATAGAAACACAATAGTCAAATGTGCCTATAATACACATTTTTATCTATGGTCACAAGCATTGGCGCTATGGGCAGGAATACGCACGCATCACCAATACGTCAAAATGGCGCTACTACTAGGTATTTCTTTTCAATGATATGGTCGTGAATGTTCAATGTTCCATGCTATGTAACATATTTATTTTAAAAGGGTAGCGCTATTGGAAAAATGCCAGCAGTTGATATGAATAAAAAACTATACCTTCAACATGAACATTAAGTCACATTATATTATTGTAGACTTTTTTATATACAAAATTCCAACAAAAATATATTTTGTATATTAACGTTAATGGTGTAAAAGTTTAGGTACAATCTAAATCCATTAAAACAAATTTCCTAATCCGAAAATTTATGAGTAGGCATTGGTAGGCATAAAAAGTCCCTGACCATAGACTGACATCATCGTACCGCCTAAACTCTTGGATCGTGGCTGAAAATTTTCACAGAGATTGTTCTTACGAATTTTCGAAATACACCTCTGAAGATGGTGAAATATTGTCTGAAATGTTTACATTAGCAGCCGGTTAACTTATGCAGATAGCATTTGAAACACGCCACGGACCACGGATTAACATATTTTGATTCTAAAGACGATGGTTATCTGCATCCATGAGGAGAACTATATGTTTGTTTAATATTCTATGAAATAAATAAGTAAATAAATATTCACGGGACAAATTACACTTAGTGATCTAACCCCAAAGTAAGCAAATTGTTTGCTTGTGTTATGGGTATTAGTCAACGACACTAATACATAGAAATACATATATAAATAACAAAAAAATATAATTAATAAACACCCATATCCGGAAATACAAACATTTATGCTCATCACACAAATGCTTGACCCCGCCGAGGATCGAACCCGAGCTCGACGGGGACAAGCATAACGATTGCCATGATGATTGCGTAGTCAGGGTCGCTCACCACTCGACCAGCGGGGCGGTCAAATCAAAATAAATTAAATGAAAAGAAAAAGAAACTGCCGTCACTTTGTCGTCTCACTGGTCCAGTGGTATCCTCCTCGGTATAAACGGATTATGTACGCACGATTGTATAGGTACATTAACATGGGCGTACCGATGGGGGGCAGTTGCCCCCCCGCTGAAATTTGTTTACCTATCTATTGTTGTAGATAAAAATATAGTCATAAAATGTTACGGTTCCCCCCCCCCCTCTGCCCCTCTCCCCCCGGCCCAGAACCTGGGTATGTCCATGTACATTAAGTAATTTATTTTACTCTGCAATGGTTTACGGTATACGATTATGTATATTATTTAAGTAATTTATTAGGTACTCATAAATAGTGAAAATAGTTCACTATATTAGGCCATAAAAATAGAACATTTTAATTATAAATGAGCATGATAACATGTAGATATGCAAGATAATTGTTTCTGAGGGTTTATTTGCGTTACAAAAGCGTTTTGTCAAAACAATGTTATCAGGTAAGTATGATATCGTTTGTTCGTCAGCTACGTGCCAACGTATGACTGCAGGAATTTTGACAAATTAAATACTTTTATTAATGTCGTAAACATCGCCTAGAAACGCCAATTATGTTAATGATGCGTTGATTTGTATGTGGCACAGTACACAACGAAAGGTCTTAATAAGTGCATGCGAGCACGAGGGGTGCGAAATGAATATTGAAAAAAATAAAACAAAAAGCACAATTGAGATTTTGGGATTAAAAGTTGCTGCAAAAGCGTAAATGGTGTAAAAAAAACATTAGGCATGTTAAGCCAAAGACCTACAATATTTTTTGTAGGTCTTTGTGTTAAGCATGCAAAGTAAAAAAGTGATTTCTCTAGATGGATATCCATATTTTTTAACTAAAAACCAAAAAGAATGTGTTGATCCTATCGTTAAATCTGCCGTCTGACCGAGCGCGATGAGTGGGGCTTTTTTGCTATAACCTGAAAATTTCATTAAAATCGCTATAGCCGTTTTGTAAATTAAAGGAACTATATATGCAAATAGCTGTGCCCAAAACTTCGTCAGTGTGGACTTCAAAATTCAAAGTTTGTTTTATTCAAAGAAGATACGGGAAAGAAACTCAGCGCGCTTTTCATGTTTTTCCATGATATATATGTATAAATTAGTGATGTGCCGGATATCCGTATCCGTATCCGCGGATATTCGAGGCAGGAGAAAGATCCGTATCCGTATCCGATACTTTTTAGCGGATCTTTTATATTATTAGATTTCATCGCATGTGCAAAGTTCTAAATATGGAGTGAAATTCTCTTAAAATATTTCTTATTTCTTAAGATTGCATCTGTTTTGGATTTGCGAAAATCAAATATCTAAACATTATTTGAATTAAGTTACTAATTCTTCATTAAAACGAACATATCGAACAACGTTCAGTTCCGCGGTCATATGGAAGGAAAGACTAAACTAGCCTCCAAAAAGTTGGGTGTACTTAGCCGAGCAAAACAACTTTATAAGGCCCAAATTCGACCTCACATGGAGTACTGTTCTCACCTCTGGGCCGGAGCTCCTCAGTACCAGCTTGTTTAGTGTCATTCATTAAAAACAGATGGCGCTGTGACATTTCTGAATTACGATGTCACTAGCAATTTTTGAATTTGTTTATAGAAAATTGATACCTAATATATTTGTTGCTCAAACCATTGTGTAGTTTCAATCATTGCTCCCCGAGATAGTGAAGAGTAGTGTTGGGCTTTGTACATGGTCCATCGGCCGGATAGTAACCGCGCGAGTTTCCGCGTAGTGTTGTGTAAGAAGCAGCAGCAGTCAGCCAGTTAGGTTCTACTGAGCGGTGGATCGCCGTTCAGAGCAACTTCTACAGCGCCATCTGTTGGCGAGTAGAAGAAACCAGGGGAGGAAAGTGCCCCAAGAAGAGGACCTGAAGCTGGTGGTGGACTGCAGCCCAACCGGGAGGAGCCGGGAGAGATCCAGACAGAGCAACCACGAGGAGCCATAGTGAATCAGGGGGTGCAGAGGTGCAAGTGAGTGAGTAGTGCAAAGTGGAAAATTCGTGAGTACAATTTGAACCTTATTACTATAGTGTTGATAAACTTAGATTTGCTTCAGTAAAATTTGGACTTAGAAAAATTTTGCATATTGAACATTAAAATTAGTATATTAGTTTAGAACTTAGAAAAATTTACAAAATTTTGTTGAGACGACGAATCTATGTCCAATTTGATATAAAAGTAAAAACACTTGTAAAATTTCATGTTATAGATTTCCCTTAATTTAGTTAATGTATCTTTATAAATTATATTAAAGTTAAACATTGCCTTTATTATTGTTTGTGATAGTTTTGTAGTATTCCCGCTTGAATTTCTCAATTAAAATGGATTCTTTGATCGAAATTCAAGATGACATTAAAATTAAAATTCAAAAGGCAATCTCTAACTTTAAGAAATCACCCAAAGACCGCATAACGCAGTCTTTTGTAGAGACCAAACTGGAACTATTAGAAAAACAGTGGTCATCTTTTGATCATACACATAAAAGAATAATTAGTGAATTTAAAAAAGTAGATATACAGAAATCTGACTATTATGCTAATGATACTTATGATCAAACTGAAGATTTGTATGTCGAATTTAAAACTGTGTTAAAAGAATTATTGATAAAGTTTAGTAAATCAAGTGCCACACCAAGCTTACAATCAACCAGTAGAAACAACGCGAGTGACTGTGTTAAGTTACCAAAAATAACTATACCGACGTTCTCGGGTAAATACAATGAATGGCAAAGTTTTAAAGATTTATTTAAATCTATGATACATAATAATGTATCTTTGGATGATGTCCAAAGATTGCATTACCTTAAGGGCCATCTTGTAGGAGAAGCGGAACAATTGTTACGTCATATACCGATCACCGCTGCTAACTACAAGGATTGTTGGACTCGATTGGAAGCTCGGTACAGCAATAAAAGATTCCTAGCTGGGTGTAATTTAAAACGGTTATTGGGTCAAAAGAAGATTATTGTTGAATCTTCAAGTAATTTAAAAGAATTATTAGATACGACATGTGAGTGTCTAAATGCATTGAAAAATTTAGGCATAGATATTACTAGTTGGGATATCATTATAATTTATTTATTAAGTTCTAAATTAGATATGGAAACCCGTAAGCAATGGGAATTAAAAATATCCTCTGAGACAGAGAGCGATGATTTACCCACATTCGAACAATTTAAAGAATTTTTAACCAATAGATTTAGAGCCTTGGAGTTTATAGATTGTAAATCTGAAAAACAATACGGTAAATCATCGCACTCTTTCCTCACAACAAGTAAAGAAAAGTCTAAATCTTGTGAATGTTGCTCTAGTGATCATAAGTTACCATTCTGTAAGAAATTTGCAAAATTAGATATTGAAGCTCGTCGTGAATTTGTTCAAAGTCATAAGCTATGTTTTAACTGCCTTGGTTCAAATCACTTAGTTTACTCATGCCGTCAATCTACAAGGTGCAAGATTTGTAAGAAACGGCATCACTCGCTCCTTCACTCTTCCAATAACTTATCCCCACAAAAATCTGGCGATGCAGGTGAAGAAAGTCAAGCTGATCAGATGGTGATCAGTTCATCGTCAGCTACAATGCGGGATGAGCCTAATATGGTTAACTGCTTCATGGCCAACCGTAGCCAGGTATTGTTAGCAACTGCGCTAGTAAAAGCAGAATCCAAAAATGGGACCGAAACGGTGTTGAGATGTCTGCTAGATCAAGGCTCTCAAGCTTCGTTTATAACGGAGTCCGCGGTCCAACTATTGGGTTTACGAAAGGTGCCGATTAAGGGTCATGTCTCCGGATTGGGTGGTAGTACGAATTCATCGCTGACGCTTAAATCGATGGTGATCGTAAAGGTAAGATCGCGAATTGACCCTACTTTTTTTCTAGAAGTTAAGGCGCACGTTTTAAAAAGGCTTACTACCTTCTTGCCCGAAAAACGACTACCGGCATATACGTTCGCCGTTCTTCCACCAGAAGGATTAGCCGATCCAACTTTCGGCACGCCAAGTAAAATTGATTTACTATTGGGTGCCGAAGTTTACAGCCAAATAATTGTAGAGGGCTTAATAAAGGGTTCCACCGGTCAACCTATGGCCCAAAACACCAAACTTGGCTGGATACTCTCTGGTGGTGTTTTGGTAGGTAGAGAGGATACTGCGAGTTGTCACTCAATCGTAAGTCTTCACGGTAGTTTAGACGATGATGACATTATTCGCAAATTCTGGAAACTAGAGTCGGAAAATTCTAACTATGGTAGCAAAAAGTACCTAACCGAGGAGGAACTAAAATGCGAACAATTATTTACAACTACTACAACAAGAGATGACACTGGCCGTTTTGTAGTAAGATTACCATTTAAGTCTGAGGATCCCGGTTGTAAATATAATGGATCCAAAGAAATTGCGCGTAAGCAATTTCTTGCTTTAGAAAAACGTTTAATAAAGGATTTGAATTTAAAAGAAAACTATGCATCAGTTATTAAGGAATATATAGACCTCGATCACATGGAACAAGTTAGTAATATTGAAAATTCATGTGCGGTATATTTACCGCACCACGCGGTTATGAGGGATGACAAGAGCACAACAAAACTGAGAATCGTGTTTAACGGTTCTTGTCGTGGTATAAACGGATTTGCCTTAAATGACGATCTTATTGTAGGTCCAACTTTGCAAATGGACCTTAGACACGTCATTATGAGATGGCGTCGACATCCGGTGTGCATCACAGCAGACATTATTAAAATGTTTAGGCAGGTAAAGGTTGCGAAAGAGGACGTCGATTTTCAGCGCTTATTATGGAGAGAAAATCCAGAAGATGAATTACAACACTTTCGCCACCTGAGAGTTACATTTGGGACATCGTCAGCACCATATTTAGCAGTTCGGTGTTTGCAGCAGGTAGCTTACGATGACGGTGATAAATTCCCATTAGCAAAAGAAAGGATACTGAAGGATTTCTATATGGACGACTTGATGACAGGTTGCGAATCGGTTGAAGAGGGTGATAAAGTTTGTTCTGCAATCAAAGAAATTCTCAGTTTAGGTGGATTTCATCTCCAGAAGTGGGCCAGTAACAGTGAAGAGTTAATGGAAAGAATAGAGCAGAGGATGAGACAGAAGAAAGAGGAAGAAGAATCTGAAAGGTTAGAACTGAAAATGGATACTGTTTTTAAAATATTAGGTCTAACCTGGAACAGGAAAACCGACGAGTTTGAGTATACCGTCAAACTCCCTCCGCTAACTTATCCTTTAACTAAAAGAAAGGTCATCTCGGATATTGCCAGACTCTTTGATCCATTGGGTTGGCTTGCACCGGTGGTAATAACCGCCAAGATACTAATTCAACAGATTTGGTTATCAGGAATTAAATGGGATGATGAACTGCCGTCATCTTTAGCAAGTAATTGGTTGGCTTACCGCAAAGAACTGACACACCTAAGTAAATTCCGTCTACCACGGTGGATTCAATCGAGAAGGGATGATGTATCCATGGAACTTCATGGGTTCTCTGATGCTTCAGATGTTGCATACGCCGCTGTAGTCTATGTTCGTATAGTTGACAGAAATAAAAAGGTCCATGTGCGTTTGATTACGTCCAAGACTAGAGTAGCTCCAATAAAGAAAGTCTGCGTACCACGCCTAGAGCTTTGCGGCGCCGTCTTGCTGGCCAAGCTTCTCGATGAGGTGTCTGTGATAATGGATATACCTAAAAAACATCTTCACGCGTGGACGGACTCTTCAGTCGTGCTGGCTTGGTTGAGCAGCCATCCCAGTCGATGGAAAACGTTCGTAGCAAACAGGGTAGCCGAAATTATAACAATTGTTGAAGGTTCCCAGTGGTCACATGTTGCGTCGAAGGAAAATCCCGCTGATAGCGCGTCGCGTGGTGTTAATCCATCTTCGTGTGAAGAACTTCATCTGTGGAAAAAAGGTCCAAAATGGTTATATGATGATGAAATAAATTACAACAAAAACATCAAAGATACAGATATGGAAATTAAAAAATCAAAGGTTACATGCTACGCTACCACTATAAATGAAGAAGAGGATATAATTATAAACAAATACTCTACTTTAAAAAAGCTAATACGTGTTATCGCATATTGTAGAAGGTTCCTTCCCAGAAGAAGTGAACCTACTACAATATGGTTAAGCACAAAGGAATTAAATACAGCTTTACTTACCTGTGTCCGTATTTGTCAAAGGCAATTTCAAGAAGAAATTGAAGCTATTAATAAAAAAGGTAGCGTTAATAAAAATAGTAAACTTACCTCTTTGAGTCCATACCTTGATGAGGATGGAATATTAAGAGTGGGTGGTCGTATACAGCGTGCTTTAATTGATACGGATACCAAGCATCCTATTATAATACCAGCTAAGTCTCATCTTACTGATTTATTAATAAGTGACGCTCACGTTAATACGTTACACGGTGGAACACACTTGACGCTTAATTATCTCAGGAAAAAATACTGGATAATTAACGGCAAAAATGCTACAAAGCAAGTGATTCGTAAATGTATAACTTGCGTTCGTTATGCCGCACAACCCACTCAACAAAAGATGGGTCAATTACCGGAAGTTAGAGTTAGAGCTTGCCGTCCTTTCTTCCATAGCGGGGTCGACTATGCCGGTCCCATTAATGTCAGAACTACCAAAGGGCGCGGTTATCACTCTACAAAGGGATATATTTGTCTTTATATCTGCATGGCTACTAAAGCTATACATCTTGAAGTCGTAAGTGATATGACTACTGAAGCCTTTTTGGCAGCGTTTAGGCGTTTTACTGCAAGGAGAGGTCATATTGCCGACTTGTGGAGTGATAACGGCACGACATTTGTGGGAAGTGCAAGGGAGCTAAGAAGTCTGTTCTCCCAAGAAAGGAATGGCATAGTTAAGGAAATTGCTGAGTGGCTGGCTACCAATGGTACCAACTGGCACTTTATTCCTCCCCACTCTCCAAACTTTGGAGGGCTTTGGGAAGCAGGAATAAAGTCCACCAAAAATCACCTCAAGAGAGTTATTGGAAATAGCACACTTACATTTGAAGAAATGTCAACTGTGCTATCTCAAATAGAAGCTTGTCTTAACTCTAGGCCTATAAGTCAAATTCAGAACTCTCCGGACGACCCTCAACCGCTAACACCAGGGCATTTCATTGTTGGAGAATCTCTGGTTCTTCCACCAGATTCTAATTTTGAAAGTGCCAATATAAGTAGCCTTTCAAGATGGCATCTTACCCAACGAATGGTACAAAACTTTTGGCGTCGTTGGTCTAGCGAATACCTCACCCAGCTTCAACAAAGATACAAGTGGAAGAATACAGTTAATGAGCCTGCGGTAGGAGATATTGTTTTAGTAAAAGAGGACAATCTTCCACCTTGTAGATGGTTGCTTGGAATGGTGACAGAGAAACATCCAGGCACAGACAATCTTACACGAGTTGTGAGTTTAAGATACAAAAATAATGTTGTAAAGAGGCCTGTGTCTAAGTTAATCACTTTACCTATTAATACAAAATAAGAAGTTATTTATTATATTAAAAGAAGGAGTGAACTGAGCATTGGTTTAAGTTCTGGTTCACCATTATTAAACCTTTTTTGTAATATTTCTATATTTTAAGATTTTCTTTTTGTTATTAACTTCACACAAGTGTAAAGTGTTTTAGTAATTTAAGTTTTACTTTATTCAACATCTGTTTGTTGCTTAATTATGTACATTCTGTCCATGGCGGGCGGGATGTTTAGTGTCATTCATTAAAAACAGATGGCGCTGTGACATTTCTGAATTACGATGTCACTAGCAATTTTTGAATTTGTTTATAGAAAATTGATACCTAATATATTTGTTGCTCAAACCATTGTGTAGTTTCAATCATTGCTCCCCGAGATAGTGAAGAGTAGTGTTGGGCTTTGTACAAGCTTCTTCCTCTTGATAGCATTTAACGTCTCTACGTTCGATTCGAATCGTCGACGACTAGGCTATTTCTAATCGGCTTGACTCTGTTCTGTTGATAGACTTGCACATGGTTGCTCACAAATGGCAGAAGCAAACCGCAATAGCGACAGTGCTTGTCACTATCGTATTCCGGTTTGGTAAACTTATACATGTGGCATTAGACGTACCACAAGATAGCTTTTTCATGGTTGACTCTTTCCATCAGCAGTTTGCTATCATCCCATTATATATCACCCATCTGCTTGTTTGCTGTCTTATAATATAAAAAACATTTAAAATTACTTAAAGGTAGAAAAATTAAGGCTTGGTAAGAATAGCAGACAACTGGAAGTTTGGACAACTGTAAGCTCGAAGCTGTCATAAAATGAATCGTAATGGGTATATAGTTCTGTGGTAAAATTCACATTTTCGACAGCAGCGACTCGAAATCATTTACTGCGGGCGCCTGTCACTCCATGGGGATCACTGGTTCATAGTGAGTATTCGCTTGCTTCAAGGTAGTTCTGACTAATTTCATTCTCTGTATGATGTATGTTATATAATTTTCGAGTGAGTCTTGTTATTAAATCGAGTCAATATTTCAGACGTGAAATCGTTATAAACTGAATTCCCCGTGTTGGTCACGGGTTACTTTGAAGTATAGGCCAACTGCCGTTCTGCCAGGCAGGTCGTAAAAGGCGACTGATTGGCTATGCAAGTCACTACCATCGTGGCTACCAGGTGGTAGAGTTCTGGAATGTCTCGTCCGTGTCTGGTACCACCGCCTTACCTATTCCTGCCGCAATAGCGTCAGTGCTTGTCGCTGCCGTGTTCCGATTTGAAGGTAAGGTAGCAGGAAAACTTATGCATGTGGCATTCCTCGCCACAAGATAGTAATGCACAATTAACATCTCTACTATCTATAGGCGATGGTTGACTTTTTCCATCAGGAGACCCATCTGCTTGTTTACTATCTTATGATATACAAGAAAGATCACTTTTAAATGTATTCCCTTACTTTAGAAACTTATTCCCGCGATACTACATTTCTGTCTTTTTTATTATTGGTTTCCTTTCTTTGTATTATTTTTTCGCAAACCTCATTCGATGCACGTGAGGAATTATCATTTTCATCATCCCTATTGTTGACGTGCACCTTCGGCTTCAGTCAACTTAATAGTTATTTAATAATCATTTCAATCGACTTCAAATACCAATTATATTCATATCTCAAAAACTACTGAACCAAATTTGATGAAACTTAGGAGTGTTCCCTAACTTGGAATATACCTACGCGATTTAAATTTAAAAAAAATCTCGTTGTAGCTGTAAGTTCCCAAGAAATTTGTGGACAACCTACATACATAGGTACATAATATTCATGTACCTATGTATTTCAATTCAGAGAATATTATATACATGTCAAACTGATAACCTCCGTTTTTTAGTTGGTTGAAAAAGTATTATTATGTATCGAAATGCCCTATTGTGTATATTATGATCAATTGGATAACATTCTACACCAACCAAAACTTCAATCCCTTCCATAGCACAGTTAGCTACGACTAGTATCATATTCTTCGATGCGTTAGCTAAAACTGTTCCTATAATTGTCAAGTTTCCAACTGGTCGAAAAAATTGTGGAACACCTCATTATTCTTAAATTGTTAGCTAATGGTTACTGCTATGAATAATGGCTCGTTGATTATAGGAACCTGGCCTAAGTTATAGATCGGGATCCCAGGAATAAACTCTTTTTTGATTAATAACAAGCTAAATTTTTGTAAACAGCTTCGTTTTGACGAGACAACCATCTTTTCTATCTTCGAAAAATTTAAAATTGGATAATAAAGTTATGAGGCTTTGAAAATTTTGATTCGGTGAAGGAAAAATATTTATTAAAATAGAAATAATTATTTTTCGACTTTAATCGCTTGATTATACCTATTATGAAAAACACGATGAAACTTTTGTCCTACATATTCGATGGTTTTTCTGGTGAGTCCTCCACTCTAAACTTTCGGAATTATGAGATGTTTAAATTGATATTAATCAATTTAATAACAACCTAATTTTCTCACAACAGCTTGTTAATCATTATTAACTACACGTAAAGAAGAAACTTTTCTTAGTCCAACACTCTAAAGTTTTCTTTTTTATCTATCTTTATTAGTTACCCGATTCGAGATTTTTCGAAGATAGAAAAGATGATTGTCTCGTCAAAACGAAACTGCTCACAAAAATTCAGCTTGTTATTAATCAAAAAAAAGTTTGTTCCTGGGATCCCGGTCTATTATAAATACAGAACATATCAAAAATTACGAAATCTCATAAAAATATAGTCCTATTTTCATCCATTATAGAAAACTTAAATAAAACCAAAGAATGAATGAAAATTAGATTTATTAAATAGCCACAGACATAACTTAAAAAATCCCAAACACGCCCAGCCCTATAACCTATATTTACAGTGTGGGCTGTTTACCCTATATTTACAAATGCATGGGACAGGCAAAATCACAGGTTTCTACAATTATACAGGCGCACCTACTTCTTCCTGATATGACCTCGTGAGATGTGCAGCAGCAGCGGTAAGGGTACGTAGACAATGCCGGAGTCCACGAAGGTGTCGCCTGCATGCAGCTGCCGCTCGTGCTGCTGATTCTCTGTCATCTTCACCATCAATTCCAGAGTCTCCTGCCGCACTAGATGCATCACTTTCTGTATCACTAATATCACACATTCGTCTACCCCTTTCGGTTTGGTCATCGACATCACCAGCCCATAGCAATTCAGTCTTCAGTTCATTCAGCATACTGAATAAGCTGAACGGGTCGTCATCTCCCTCTTGTGGCAAGTTCATTAGTCTGCTGGGAACCAGCACTGTGTCGTCCATGGTGTTTACCATTTTAACAAATTTTTCCATGTCATTTAAAATGCTCTGTTTTGAAAATTCGGTATCATCATGTCTTGCTATTTTTCGTAGGGTGTTCCTGGAACAAAAGAAACCGTATATGAGATTACCACAATTAAATAATTTAACGTTACTACTAAATTTGCTAGCATTTTAACTAGCACTAATATACTCTACTAATTTAATTTCCCCGTGCTAGTCTGGACCTCTTTTGAAGAATAGACTGCCTGTCATTCTGCCAGACAGTTCAAAAAAAAGTGGAACAATTAGATATAAGTGTTACTACCATGGTGACTATTAGGTGGTCAAGTTCTATAATATCTCTCTTGGGTCTTTTGCACCACCACCTTACCTATTCCTGCCGCAATACCTTGTCATTGTCGTATTCCGTTTTAGAGGGTAAAGTAGACTAATGCATGTGGCATTGACATCCAGCCCCACAGATAGCAAGGCACCATTAAAGCCGTTGGAGTCTATATGATGGTGATAGTTTCTCTTATCATCAGCCATTTGCTTGCTTGCTATATTAAAGTTTACTAATTAAGATGAATAAACTTTTATGTGTGTACATATTTTTAAATGTGTTTTTTAATTTAGTAAATGGACTTCAACAATTAATTCAAAACCAAAATTAGGCAAATCGGTTCAGCTGTTCTCGAGTTTTAGCGAGACTAATGAACAGCAATTGATTTATATATATAAGATCATTGAGTTCGTTTTCTATACAACCGAATAAAATGGAGTTATGTGAACAGTCTCAGGGAACAGGTAGTCTATACTAATATTATAGAGGTAGAGTTTGTAAGTTTTTTGTAGGAAGTAATCTCTGGAATTAATTGAACCTATTATGAAAATTCTGTCACCAATATAAAGCTATTTTACTAAATGAGATGAAATTCTTTGGATAAAATATAACTTTTTTGATTACATTTTATATAATTTTATGAATATCTCAAGATTGGGGCCTATTCAGTTTATACTGCAGGAAACTGCTAGTTTATATGAAAATTAAAAATGGGGCCTATTCAGTTTATACTGCAGGAAACTGCTAGTTTATATGAAAATTAAAAAATTATAAGTAAAATAAACATTATATCCATACTAATATTATAAATGCAAAAGTCTGTCTGTCTGTCTGTTAAGCTTTCATGGCTAAACCGCTGGACCGATTTTCATGAAATTTTGCATGGATATAGTTAAAGATCCGGGGTCAAACAAAGGCTAATTTTTTTTTCAAAAATCAGTCCCTGGAGGACTGAAATAGGGGATGAAATTTTTATTAAAAGCTATTTGGACGACTTATTAATATACTCGTGGGCGAAGCTGCACGGGTCAGCTAGTTTATAAAATAAATATTTTACTTAAGTATAGGATTTGTTATCAGATTAGTATTTCCAAGTTTAAAATCATAAATATATTAAGATTGGATGCTTAAATGCTTATAGTAGTTATAATAATTGAAAAAACAAACCATTTTGCTCCAAATTCTATTCTTCAAAGGAGGCCGGGACCAACACAAGTTATAATTTTTAACAGACCATTTAGTAAATATAACAATTAATGAACTTCTACTTTTATTTCACACTAGCTGACCCGGCAAATGTTGTTTTGCCTTTTTAACTACTCTTATTTTTTTCTATACTTTTAACCTTTTAAACCTTTTCAACAATTAATTCAAAACCAAAATTAGCCAAATCAGCCATTCTCGAGTTTTATCAAGGCTAATGAACAGCAATTGATTTTTATATATATAAGAAGAAAAAGCACATACATATTTGATAATAAATCACTTTAATAGCATCTTCAGGATCTAATGCATTCTAAAGGTGCTTTAAAAAACAAAATCGGTTGATTTATAAGTTTACTGGAGTGTAATGTCAAATATCGAACCTTCCAAATATTATGTAAATATTATGTTCATCAAGTGCGGATTATGGAAAGTGCAAATATATTTAACAGGTTAGTAAAATACAGTAATTAGAATCACCAAGTACCAATCATCTTTCCAACCTATAAAACAGTTAACTACAAGGAAACTAATATGATAAGTATAATCCTGTAAAATTTTCTTAATGTTGCTTAGTATAAAATAATTTTAACTGCAAAAAAGGAGGGTGTTCTTAATTTGTGTTTGATTTTACGAGTATGTACATGATGGTCAGATTAACTTGACTGTTGATAATGTCATTTGGGACAAAACGTAACAATAATGTCCAAAAACAATATAACAATAACAGAAAACTAAAAAATTATCTACGAGTGTATCGGTAACCTATTCTCTCCGAACTTCTCCCTGTTCTCACACACATTTTTAATCATTCCCTGTCTTCTAACTCTTTTCCTGCGATTTGGAAGAGGGCTTACATCATACCACTTCCTAAAAAATCTACTCCGAGTTCCCCTTCTGACTTTCGTCCGATTTCAATTCTCCCCTTTCTCTCTAAAATTCTTGAACATATCGCTCACGCACAATTTAGTGAATATCTCCGCAATAACAACCTGTTACACGAAAACCAATCTGGCTTTCGCCCCGGCCATAGCACTGTAACGGCTTTAGTTCGAGTTACCGATGACATACGCCTGGCCATGGACAATAAATTGCTCACTATCATTGTGTTTCTAGACTTTAGTAGTGCTTTCACATCGGTCGACTTTGATATTTTATTAAGAGTCCTTGGGTCCCTTAATGTTTCTTCCTCTGCTCTCGAATGGTTTAGCTCATATCTTCGTGGTCGCTCACAGTGCATACAGTCTGGGGATTCTCGCTCAGATTGGGTCAATCTGTCTTCAGGAGTTCCTCAGGGTGGGGTATTTTCTCCTTTATTATTTTCGGCTTTTATTAATACCGTTACCACCATAATAATGTCCAGTTTTCACTTATATGCCGATGACCTACAGCTTTATCGCCATTTCCCGGCTATGGATATAGTGGATGCAGTCAATGCTATGAATGAGGACTTGGTAAGGATACACGATTGGGCAACTTCTTTCGGACTTTGTGTCAATCCAGGTAAATCACAGGCTTTAATTATTGGAAGTCCTTACATGCGTAATCTGATTGCTAATGTTGATGTCCCACCTTTGTTATACAATAAAGTACCTATTGCCATTTCCAGCTCTGTTGTTAATTTAGGCTTAACATTTAGTTCAGACTTTTCTTGGAACTGTCACGTAAACAACATAACTCGCAAGGTAATTTATTCTTTACACTCTTTAAAACTCCTACAAAATTTCCTTCCTCTTAAAACAAAAATATCTCTTGTCCACACTCTTATTTTTCCTATTATAGATTACGCCGACACTTGCTTTCTTGATGCTACCGAAGAGCTTGTCAATAAGTTGGAGAAGCTTCAAAATCTCTGTATAAGGTTCATCTTCGGCTTGCGAAAGTTCGATCATGTTTCCAAGTTCAGAGCTCAGTTATCCTGGTTACCGATTCGCCAACGTAGGAACTTACATATACTTTGCTTGCTATACAAAATTCTCTTTGATCCTAAGTATCCCAAATATCTTCGTGATGGTTTCCGTTTTCTACATTCCCCTGACTCGCCTTGTCGCTCCAACGTTAAAACCCTTTTGCATTTCCCAACCAGTAATACTGCCACTTATTCTCACTCGTTTACCGTCCATGCTGTTAGTCTTTGGAATTCCCTACCTAAAGATATTCGAACTTGTGAAAGTTTGTCTATTTTTAAGAAGCGTCTAAAGGAGCTATATTTGATGCAAATTTAACTTCTATTTCTTTCTGTTTGTCTTATTTTTCTTTCGCTTTGAATGTTTATTATAATATAATATTTTCGCTTTTCTGTCAAATTAAGAGTCATGGTTTTTACGGTCTGTATGTATGCATGTAAGTATGTTTGTACGTATATATGTATTTATATATGTGTATGTTTGTATGTGTATGCATGTATATTTTGCGTTAACCTTTTTTCCATATTATAGTGTTTAATTTTATTGTTTGAATTGTACACCAAGTCAATAATTATCTTTGTTTATAACATCTCCTTGTTACGGGTTGGCTGGAAGAAATCTCTGTTACTAGAGATAAGCTCGCCCATTGTACTTATTTTCTTTTATTGTTATGTTAAGTGATTACTGTGTACAATAAAGAATTAAATAAATAAATAAATAAATAACAAAAATGCTGACAATGGCCATACTAACACTTATATTATTAACCGGACGAGCGAGATATTATTAATCGCTTTATATTCCAGAGATGCATCAAGTTAATGTGACCATGTCGTATTTAAGCTTAAAAGGGAATCTTTACTAAGCAACATTAAGAAAACTTTACAGTTTTACAGAAAAGTTTACTGTTTTAAAGTTCAAATAAAAAACAAAAAAAAACTTGAAAAATCACTTAATTGTAATAAATTTATTACAATGAATTGTAGGTAATTATTTATTTACAATTAAATTAGACAATTTTTTTATGTTTTTTTTTAATTTTTTATTTGAACTTTAAATCACTCTTCTGTAAAGTTTTCTCAATGTTGTTTAGTAAAGATTGCCTTTCAAGTGTCGGTATATACTCCAAAAAGGAAAACCTTCAAACTCTTACATTTACATAAACATGTGCTTCATAAATGGAAGAATAACACAACTGCACACCAACCAATTTTGAAAATTCTTTCTGAGTGGAAAAAGAGGTACTCCAAGGGTACTATTCGTATAATTTGATGTGTAAAAAAATTGCGTCAAAATCCATTGCATAGTTTTAAAGATTTAAGTGTACATAGAGACAGACAGAGAAAGCGACTTTGTTTTATAATATGTAGTAACAATACATTTTGTAGGTAACTGATTAGCAATGTGCATAAATAATTGTACCTATATAGATTTTCATATTAACTTTGTTGTTTTATAAATACAAATGTCAAAATAGTTGTTAATTTTTTCTATTATTTTTAGGTTATTTGCATTCAATTTAGAACCATTTTGACTACAATTTCAAATATAAAGACTTTTAGTATTGTTGACTTACACCCATAACACAAGCAAATATTGAATTGAATTTATTTATTACTCCAATAGTGCAATAATTTTTACATACTAGCATATTTTACATGATATGTTAAAAACATTATTACATATTAACAGTGATTGAGGACCTCCATTTGAGTAAAAAATACCTGTATTAGGAGGCCTAACTCTTCCATACAATATATTTAGTTTACAAGTAATAGATATTAGCATATCGTATATAACAAGGAATTAAATAATATAAATGATTTATTCTAGATACATTAACATTAATACAATTTATAGATTTCAGCGGCATGCACATGATTATGACACATTTTATTCATTTACTTACTATTAATTAAAATCATCTAAAACGTACGAACGTTTTATTAAAATATCTGTAAATGGCAAGTAAAGCACTGCTTTTCTGCCTACAAGGAAACACTACACGCGCCTGCACTATAATAATATATGTATAATGTTAGATAATGTTATATGATTTGCTTACTTTGGAGTTAGGTCAGTAAGTGTGTCCCATGAATATTTATTTTTAATTTATTATTATTCTGTAGGCATAATTGTCAAAATATTTTATACAAACAGATTTTGTATTAATATCAACTATACAAAATTAAATAGCAATTTACGATATTAAGGATTTTATGAGTATTTGTTATTGTGTATTCACTTACAATCAAATGAAAGTGAGTTTTATTTGCATTCATTAAATGTAGGCCGTGCTTACAAATCTTACAATATTCAACATATTTGTAATTTGACATCACAGTAATTTTATATCCAATGACACAATGCACATTGCTTTGCTTGCATTAAATAATTTTTGAATAAAATATTACATAAGTTACTTCTAACATACTTTATTGTTAACAAATACAATCAATTTAATACTTTTGCATCATTCATTATATCATATTCAAACTATTGAAATTTTTCATCTTTATAACATTAATAAAAATATTGTATTTAATTTAGAATAAGTCTTGCACTTTATTGTTTATGACAAGTATTTTGAAGACAGTTTTTCTTGGAAAATGGTTTTTGAGCATTTTTAAGTGCTTTGGAAAAGTTTTTCAAGTCCTTACATACCTAGTTAAAATTAACAAAATCAAAGTATTATCTAATTGGAATCAATTATCTTACAACATTAAGATTACACAATGTTATATGATGAAAAATTTGTATTTTTGTAATGAATAGACTCAAAAACTACTGGACCAATTACTTATTCTAAAAAATCTTTTACAATTAGAAAGCTAGACTTTCCAGGGGCGAAATGAAATAGGATACTTTTTACCCAACCAAGCAAAAGGATGTAATGATTTTGGGTCACACGAACGAAGTCGCGAATAACAGTTAATAACAACTTGAAGTATATATCTGTAGTAACATGTATTATTTTGTTGTTAAAATGTATACAAATCGAATTGATTCATAAAATAGGTTTTTGATTTATAAGTTGTTAGAATATTAAATATAGATATCGTGAAAAATAAAGTTATCTAAAACACTTCCTTTTCAAAAACTGAGAGCATGAATTAAATATTGTAGGTTATGTTCGATCACATACTTCCTTGTCAAGGTAAATTTATTATTCCACAAAGATAAAAAGATAGCTCATTTTAATTTGGTATGCTAGTATGCTTTGGTATAAAAGTAAAATCTAAATACTTACACTTTAAACAACAATTCTAGAACACCCTTACGTCAATGCAGATTACTAATTATTGAAACCATTCCGTGTCAATCACTGAATCCCTGGCCTAATGAGAAAATTTACTGCATCTATCCATCTGAATCTGCACTATGATTGCATCATTATGCATATAAAATCTGATAATGTGTCAATAGCATACACACAGGTGAAAGGAAATCATCAAGACACAAAGTCCATGATTTTATCAAGAATATTGTTAAATGTTTAACGTTTCCAAGTAATATGAAAGAATTCGGTGAAGGACCCTGTGTTTGAAATAGGTTTTTTTGCTAAAAGTTAATTACTTTTCTTACCTGCTGTTCTCTAATTTGCTGGATATATCTGTGTTGAAAGCCATTTCCATTTATTTATTGTCAGTTTATTTGTAACACTAAAACACACACGCCCTAGTTTTTCACTAAGTTAAACGTTTTATAAGTATTATCTTACGAAACGTCGAACCAGCTCAATATTGAACATTCAAGAACGACCGCACACAAGACTGGAGTTTGACGTTTGGCAAGAGGTGGGGAGCTTACTCACATTTTTATATGACTCGATCGTACGATGCGGGGGAAATAAAAGTTCAATTATTCATAATATTATCATTTTCTGGGCGTATAAGTTGTTATTTAAATTGATACCGTATACGTTATTAATTTTGCTTATTCGTTGACAGCCTGTCAGTGTCATAAACACTGTTTTAGCTCGTATTTAATAAGATTTCAGCACTTAAAAAAAATTCAACCCGATGTTCGGGCGCGTCTCATCGTAGTCACACCACAATCCGGCTTTACTATTGGTCGGTTCAAATAATTCACTATATTCATTGGTTAGTCTTAAATTAAGATTTGGCGGTATATTTAATTTACTTTGTATGAATTTTCTTTTTATAAAGTAAAAAAAAATATAACTTTGCAAGGTTGTTGCAAGCCGCAAGGTGATTTATATTACCTATTGTTTTAAATTATTTTTGTAAATGAGAAGCAGATGATAATGTTTTTGAATTTTAAACGTTTACAAAAAGTACTACAGATAATTAATCCAAATTAAATGCATTAGTTGAGGGGTATAAAAGCAAAGGCGCTTCAGTCACAAAATACTAGTCTTGGGTTATAACAGGTCGAATCAGATATCTGTTGATCCTGTTACTGTTACTGAAAAATACCAGATGTCAATATCTGTTACTAAAGAACAGCCTGTTATTTTTCCAAGCACGGTCGGTCTCAGTATATAATTCACGTACAGTACAAAATATGGGAGTAGCATATTACAAAGTACTCTGTGGTGAGTAGAGAGTAGTGAGTACTAAGGCCATTTTAGTAGACGACATTTGGCAGATGCCAGAGACGTACAAGTTTATATGGAGCTACTGCGTTTTAGATCCCATTTCACATTCTTAGATTTAAGATCTGACAAATATGACCTTTTAAATTAGGCCTACTTTAGTTGATTATTGTTTGATATAATCTTAAAAAATGTGTAAACGGTTAACCTTGCAGTCCATACCTGAAACTTCCCGCTAATATGAGGTATTTTAAGCTAAAATGAGTAAAAACTATAAGCATAATAATATTTTTTTTTTAGTTCAAACATCTACATAGATAGTTAGTTAAAAATCAAAGTAGGCTATATTGATTTTTTAAAAGCCGTGTAGGTATTTTGGAAACGATGATCAATTTTGATTTTTCAAATGGCATTCAATTTAATTTTTGTGATCTAAAGTTCTATTTTAGCTACATAATTGATAGCCGATGGGTTGAAAAATGTCGAAGCAATATTAAAAAAAACATTATAATAAATATAACTAGGTACCAGTTCTGCTAATCACCCGAACCGTGGGATGCTTTTTATTCATATGTTTTTACAAATACGGATGATCAAAAGATAATTAAGCCTTACATAGATATATTGCAGCTCGCATAGTGGTCACCTACATCTACAAAATGGTCCCACACACACACAACACTGTCATCTCTTATTTACATTTGCCATTTTGCTGAACTAATATTATAAAAACTTTTATGCAACTTCTACCTAAATTATTTAAATTTAATAGATAAGTATATCCTATCAGAACTGCTTAATTTATTACCTATATATACAAAAAGAATATGAATACCTACTAAGTATTTTTATTCGCACTAGTAAACCTTTTGTTTACAAAACAATTTTTGTTTTCGCTACTGTAAAGTAAATTCAAAGCGAAATCGAAAGAATATAATCCGAAAAACGGGATAGAAAACAAATTACCAAAGAAACGTTATGACCTGGGTGTCTAATTAATATCACCTTTATGGTTAAGTCATAAAGTCGTAGTTACGTTGAACATTTTGTAGCCAATGGCGTCAATGCCAACAAAGACGTTCGGAAACGCGCCATTATATAAACGTTTCGAACTTTCAAATAATTTCTGTTGTAATTTTACTACGAAGAAAAAAATATTTTACCGTTATTTAAATTTTGTACGAGTACCTATATTGATGATTTTATGCAAATAATTGAGATCGACCTTTTTGTTTTTACATACCTAAAAAAGGACGTAATATTTCAACATATCGTTAGAAGTATTCTTGCAGTGTTTCCGAATTGAAAATTAGGAACAGGAACAGATAACAGATTATACGACTAGAAAGTAGAAACAGTTGTCACTATTCTAGGAAGATATCTTGTTATAAAAGATTACTATTTGAATTTTCGGATAATAAATACTAGGTGCTTCTCGTTTTAGCAGATTCAATTAAGCGGGTGTGAGCGAGAACGACTAATACATACGAAGAACAGGTAACACGAATATCTGTTATTGAGTAGGTACCTAGTATCTAGTACCTACTGTGACTGAAGAACGTAGTGCAGTTGTGATTCAATATTGTGACTGATATTTTTCAACAGATATTTGATATTGTAGGAACAGTTGTTATCTAGTATTTACGAATACCTGTGATTTGTTTCTGTTAGGATAAATACGCCTCACTACTACAAAATACCTAGACTGAGTAAACCGCAAATTTCCACTGTGTCTTAATAAATTGTATTTTTTATCAGAAACGGATGTTTGTACATTCATTAGAATACATTTTTCAAATAACAATAATCAAATCAAATTAAATATACATAAATTCTTTATTATTTAAGAAATAGTGTAGGACTGAGGTGTTTTTGCATTTAAGCATTGGACTAAAGCATGTTTGCTTTTCATTGCTTTGGATCGAAGCGAATTTGCATGTCACTATTTAATTCGTCAACTGTCAATAAATGGCGATAGCGTAAGGCACCGATTGCAAAATAAAACAAAGTTTAGAATATAGAATTTTATTAATTTTCTTAACAAATTTGTTACAGGTAAGGTACATTATAATGTATTATAATTATTTATGGAAAGTAAAGATAAAATAAAATTCTTGCTCATTGTAAAAAAAATTAAATAAAAGAATTAAATCGAGAGATCTTTTGCAGAGTACCTTAACCAAAAGAAAATAAAACCCATTACTAAAAGCAGAAAAAAACAATTCAGTATAGTGTGAATAAAATGTTAGTATGTTTTTGCAATAATTATTAATTTAATAAAAATTTAAATAAAATTTAGAAGAAGCTTTCTATGCAAACCCTACTTTACCCTATCACAACGGCCAAAATATTAGGCAGTTGTTTGTTACTTTTCTGCCTTTTCCTTCACTCGTCGCCACTGATTTTTATTTACCAGACGTTTTCGTGTTCGTCCTGCACGTGCTGGTGTAATTTTTTCTTTCATTACAATAAGTAATTTAATAAAAAACACAAATTAAACACGCGCTATGCGCAGTCAACTTACTATGAAAAGTAATTGATTCGCCATCTTAGAAATTTTGAAATGCCTTCTCCTGATTGGTTGATTGTGACTGAGGCGGATTTGCTCCTAACAAATTTTGGATTGAGGTGGTTTTGCATGTAATCATTACTTTCTAAGTGAATTTTATGTAGGATTGATTTGGATTAGCATGGTGACGATTATAATATATTTTTGCAATTTTTTATCGCTACAATTTGGTGTACTCAGTGTAATAAAATGCATTTTTGGACTGAAGCGCTTTTGCTTCTATACCCCTCAGTTAACATGTTAACATTTTAAACAATGTACACGACATTGTCATCTACGAGATACAGAGCTATTAAAACGTAGTGATTAGATTATTCATTATACATATCACATTATACCTCAGTGGTTGATTAATGATTAGGGACTAAACTAGAGCAGTGTTTCCCAAATATTGTTCTACCATGGCCCGATAATTTTCGCACTGCCACTTTGTGACCCACTTACTTTTAAACTTAAGCTGTTTCCATTAGATAAAATAATATACATTTATTAGTAGTAAAAAGGTTTTATTAGTACTCAATATTTTGGTTTAGTCTATTTAGTCACTAAATTTTAGTGCGGAGTATGGAGCTACTGTTTATTTTGTACTAAAGAATCCAAGTTCACGGAAAATGACGAAAGTTTTATCCTAAGGTCTGATTCCATTTCAAGTCGGTTTCTATATTTATTTTTAAGGAAAACTAGTGTTGAAAACCCAGCTTTACATATTTTATAAGTTGTGAAAAAGAAATTAAAAGCGTTGTTGCTTGATAAGCTAATTTTGTTTATACTTGACGACAAGAAAACGAAAAATGTATCAGTTGTCGATCGATAGTAGGTAACATTTTTAAAACAAGGAGGGAATGTTGCCACCCGTAATTTTATTTTGATGGCCCGGTACCGGTGCCTCAAGCACGAACTCCTTGCGAAAAAGTATTCGTATCGTCATCGAGAAATAAACGTATGAAAAATGATCAGCGCCCCTATCGTACGTAAATGGAAGTAAATTTCGAAGCACAAGCAAATTATTGAACTTTCGTATCGCAAACGTATCGAGAAATACGTGAAACGTAACAAAATTGCGATCACGAACGGCGTTTTGAAGTATCGTATCGCAAATTTCGAAGGCTGGGTATCGAGAGGTGACGAATCTTTTTTCACTTACAATTTGCAGGTGAAAAAAGTTTCGAGTTGTTTAAAATTATTTATTACGCTCGTTTTTTAAAATAATAAGTAGTTTTAGTTACTTTCGGATATTAATACAATCAACGGAAAGCTAAAAAATGCAAATACCACCTATATTTCAACGTAATTCTCTATTATATTCTCATTGGAAGTTCACTTCAAGATGAAGAAAATAATATACGAGATTCGATGTAAGCAATTTTTATTCTCACATTTTTATTTGTGGTAATTTTCACTGTTTACATTTATATTACAATACTGGCTGTTGCCAGTGACTTCGTCCGCGCGGACTTCGTTTACTCCACACTGCTCCTCCCCCGTAGGTGATAGCGTGATAATATGTAGCCTATATGTTGACCCGACCTGTTAGAAATATTCATGCAAAATTTGAAGTAAATCCATGCAGTACTTTTTGAGTTTACCCCGGACATACATACAGACATACAGACAAACAGACAAAAATTCTAAAAACTATATTTTTGGCTTCGATATCGATTGTAGATAACGCCCCAAGTATTCTTTAAAAAAATATTCAATGTACAGTTTTGACTTTCCTACGATTTTATTATATGTATAGATTATTTTTCAGAGAAGTTAGATGTAGGACTAAACAGAGAAAAATATTTGATCCTATGGATTTAAATGATACCGAATTTAAAAATAAATATCGCCTCAACAAAGAGGCTCTTACATTTCTCTGTGAGCAACTCCGCCGAAAAACTTCACTAAGACTGAGTTCCAGGATAACTCTAGAGCTTATTTCCTTAGAGGAATCTTGTTTCTGGAAGAAAGGATCCAATCTTCACTTCACATCACGAAACAAAAAACTGCACATAATAAATAAGTTACATAAAACTTCCAGGACGTACTTTTCCATGAACTTCACCATAGTTATGTACTGCATAAAGCTAGTGTAGTTTTCATTTTATAATATTTTATTTATATTTAATGCGAGGAAACAATTTAAATGTAATGTTTTCGAGAGCCCGTACGATTATAAACAAAATTGACCTTGTCTTTGTTTGGTATCGTATACCTATGTGAAGTGCCAAGCGGTCGTCTCGTTCAAAAATCATAGAACAACGTAAGATCGTTATTAGAATGGTTTCGTCAAAATAAATATGATTTTTCTTAGAGTAGAGAATGCATTTCTTTATTTTTGTGTATTTTATTAATTATGCTTGAGTTAGGTATGATTTTAGTTATCAATAAATATATTTCTATATGGAATATAATGAAACCGATAATATACGATTAAGTTTTTGAACGAAACTAGTACCTTCCTGCTTACGTTAGGATGACGTCACTAGCGTAATCGTATCGAGGTCTCGAGAGTCGATAGAAGGTGCTTCGTGCTTCCTACTATCGTCATACTCCGTTAACGTATCGAGTCTTCGATACGTTAACGATACGAAAACGCTTAAATTTCGTGCTTGAGGCTCTGGTCGGTACCCACCCATGATGATTAAGGGACTTAAAGCATGATGATTGTTCAGCGCTCTTTGTTTGACATTTTGACCATTAGCAAACCATGCTACAGTTGCACGGTACGGATACAAATATAGATACAATAAAATAATCTTTTAGACATTAAAAATATCATTAAATTAAAAAATTGCAACAGAATATTTTTTTATTTTAATTTTTTTTCAAAGAAAAAGATAAGCTTCTTTAGTTACAGGCTATTCTGTTTTTATTAATAACAAACTACAAATCCATACGTTAATTTAAGTTTTTTTGATAAAAACTATCTTTACGCCTGTATTCCCGATAAGGTAGACAGAGGTACAACCAGTGCACCCACGATTAGCTTAAGATACTTAGTCCCACAATGTGATACGTAGCAAACCAATCGCCAACTGGGCATTTATCCCATCCCGAGCAACGTTGTTTTTATCAGAAATACTGCTGAATATGAGTAAAGCCCCGTTTTCACTTTGATTAGTACGAGTGTGAGTGTTTACTGCAGGTGCTTAGTATTAAGCCAAAAATACGTGAAGATAGCCGTGGATCAGTGCGAGTGATAAATAATCAGCATAGTAAAAGTGAATAGATGCTGAATACTTTTCCGCCGTGTTGGTCCCGGCCTCCTTTGTAGAATAGGCCAACTGCCGTTCGGCCAGGCAGGTCGTAAAAGGCGACCGATTGGCTATCGAGTCACTACCATCGTGGCTACTAGGTGGTAGAGTTCTGCATTGTCTCGCCCGGGTCTGGTACCACTGCCTTACCTATTCCTGCCGCAATAGCGTCAGTGCTTGTCGCTGTCGTGTTCCGGTTTGGAGGGTAAGGTAGCCGGTAAACTTATGCATGTGGCATTAGATCTCGCCACAAGATAGCAACGCACCATTAACATCTTTGGTGTCTATAGGCGATGGTTGACTCTTTCCATCAGGAGACCCATCTGCATGTTTGCTATCTTATGATATAAAAAAAAATCACTCGCACTGATCAACGGCTGTCTTCACGTATTTTTATCTTAATACTAAGCACCGGCATTAAACACTCACACTCGTACTAATCAAAGTGAAAACGGGGCTTAATGCTGTGGTCAAGTACGAATAATTGCTCTGCTGGGATGGCAATCGTGAACGATGTCGCGGGTACAGCTATCTTCAATATTTAGAGTGCTCCCTCAAGCCATAAAACTGGAATCTGAGAGCAGTTACATTGAGAAATCGATATTGGTTGATCAGCAATGATAGTGATTTGATAGCATTGTGTTGACCAAAAATCGGTCTTGCCTCAACGTTGTGCACCAGGATCTACCCGTTCTTGGTCTTCGAAGGTTGGATCCAATTTTCTCCAACCTCCGCAGAACCCGTTGCACCGTTGACAGTGCTACCTCTCGATGCTGTATGAAATTAATTTTTTTAGTCAAAAATATTCTCTACAGGCACTTTTGTCGAGTAAACTTTTTTTAAGTTGCAACCGGTTTGAAAACGCCGCCACACAGTAGATTTGGTGGAAGAAACTCAGGGGGCTTTTTTGTGTCTACTTTTTGATAATGTAATTCATGTGGACTAATTGTATATGTTTTACATTACTATTATTAACTAATAACTATTAGAGATTGTTATGAGAGATGCGAAATGTTTTATCTTAGCAATATTCACAAATATTATAAACTAGCTGACCCGGCAAACGTTTTTCTGCCTTTTTAACTACTCTTATTTTTTCCATATTGTCTAACCTTTTAAACCTTCCCTGGACTTCAACAATTAATTCAAAACTAAAATTAGGCAAATCGTTCTCGAGCCGTATATATATATATACATACATACATACTAGCTGACTCGGCAAACGTTGTTCTGCCATTTTAACTACTCTTATTTTTTTCTATATTTTCTCACCTTTTAAACCTTCCCTGGACTTCAACAATTAATTCAAAACCAAAATTAGCCAAATCGAGTCGGCCGTTCTCGAGTTTTAGCGAGACTAACGAACAGTAATTGATTTTTATACATAAAATTGAAATATTAAAAATATGATAAACGAAGGACCCCTCTACCGATTTTATGCAAACTTCACATAAAGCCTAAATATTTGGTTTGGATAGGTGAGCCCGTTCTTGAGTTATAAAATTACAACGAAAAGTGGCATTGATTTTTACTTTTTTTTTCTATATTTTCTCACATTTTAAACCTTCCATGGACTTCAATAATTATTCAAAACCAAAATTAGCCAAATCGTTCCAGCCGTTCTCGAGTTAGAGAGACTAACGAACAGCAATTGATATATATATATATATATATATATATATATATATATATATATATATATATATATATATATATATATATATATATATATAATCATTACATAGTATAAAACAAAGTCGCTTTCTCTGTCTGTCCCTATGTCCTTATGTCCCTATGTATGCTTAAATCTTTAAAACTACGCAACGGATTTTGATGCGGTGATTCTTGAGGAAGGTTTAAGTGTATAAACCTTTCCGATATTCCCACGGGAACAAATATCCTTTATTATATAAACCGGTTGATCCTGCAGGCCATCCCTGAAACTTCTCGCTAAATTGAGGTATTTTAAGCTCAAGGGAACAACAACTATACCTGAGCTAAGCTAATAGATTTTTTCAGAGTTTAATAATCTAAATTTTGTTATAAATAACAATTACTTCATTTTTGAAAAGGTGTATATTTTGCATCGACATAGAATACATTGATTTCGTTGATTTTGCATCGACATAGAATTTGATTTCGCTGATATTTTGGAAACAATGATAGACTTTGATCTTTCGATTTACATTTAACGCAATTTTTGAGCTCTACGAGTATATTATTCTTTTAACTACATAATCTGAAAATGTCGAAGGAATATCAAAAAACTTTTTTTTTAATTTTCGTTATTGATAAATTCTATTTGGGATCAACCGATTTTGATCCAATCTACAGTATTTGATGCAGTATTTTAGAATTTTATACCAATCAGTGTATTAGCCTGAAAATTATTTTAAAAATATTTAGTAAGTACAACAAAATAATAAACAACAAAATATTAATTTTTGTAAAGCCGTAACTTTTGAAAACTTGATTCGAATTTTGATTTTTGAAACTGCATTTGACGTAGTTTTTTAAGTTCTAAAATATTGTAGAAGGTCTAACAATGATTGGTAAAAAAATCTCGAAGTTTTTCAAAATTTTTCGTCAGCCATAACTCCTGAACAGATAAACCGATTTCGATGCAAATTTAAAGTTCCATCCTCACCACCTCGATGTCTGGAAATCCACAACCGTGCGATTTTGTCGGCACCCTTTCCTCGCACTACTCCATTGTGGAATCAATTACCCTCGGGGGTGTTTCCGAACGGATACGACATAGGGACCTTCAAGAAACGAGCTTATTCATTCTTAAAAGGCCGGCAACGCAGCTGCAAGACCCCCGGTATTGCAGTTATCCATGGGCGGCGGTGACCACTTATCATAAGGTGCACCACCTGCTCGTTTGCCCCCTCTGCTATAAAAAATAATTTGCTTTGGAAGCAGTTTTTATATGAAAAGAGCTGATTATATGATGTACCTAATCAATATAATTAATCTGGAAGTTATTTTAAAAAAATACTCTTTCACCATATTTGTTTTTGAGACTTTTTTTAAATTTCTCAAAATCTCTAAAACCGAATTGGTTCAAATTTTGAGAAAGTTAAGTTGAACGGAATCCAATCGAATGCCATCAACGGTGTTTCGATCGGTCAAGCCGTTCAAAAGTTATGAGATTTTTACTGACATACTGACGTCATCATGAAAATAGCCGGGAAAGGTTCCTAGGACCTCAAAACGTGAAGATCTAGTGAAAAGAAAATTAGATTTTCGAAAATCGGGGCAAAATCAATAACTTCCTTATTTACATACGTAGCGGAAGTTAAAAAAACTGCAAAGTCGGACTCGCGCACGAAGGGTTCCGTATCATCCCTATTCAAGTTTCTACCTGTTTAGTAAGATCGATTAAAAAAAATGCTTAAAAATTACGTGTGTTGTATGGGGATCCCCCCTTAATATTTCATTTTTTTATTTTTAGTATTTGTTGTTATAGCGGCAACAGAAATACATACTTTGTGAAAATTTTAACTTTCTTGCTTTCACGGTTTATGAGATACAGCCTGGTGACAGACACCCGACAGACAGACAGCGGTGGCTTAGTAGTAGGGTCTTAAATAATAAATAAATCTTAAATAATAAAAATAATAATAAATATTATGTCCATGAAGCGTATTTTATGGATTTGTATAGTAGGTACCTCACTATCCCCGAATAAAAAAGGAGCAAAAAACGCATTGCTATTTTTCAAGTTTGTATATCAGGTTTTAAACTGGTGTTTATTTAATTAAACACGCATTTATAATTTCAGAAATATCAAGGATTTTGTAACCGACCCTTTTTTACTTTTGCTAAGTATATTTTTAAATTTAAAACTTGATAAGTCCAGTAATTCTTGACGTTTATGAAAAATGATATACCTTCTTTTGCAGGTATATCATTTTCTAGATGTTGCGATGACTGATGAAGACGGTAGTCTGCTGATAATAAGGGTCAATGAAGCTGAGACTTGTTAAACCTTATAGTTGTAATAGGGTGATTGTAGTCTATTTTTCAAAGGAGGCCTGTGTGGCGTGTTGGTCTGGGATCCTCTTTGAAGAATAAACCATCTGCCGTTCTGTCGAATATTTGCTAAAAAGCGAAAGATTGGCAATACGATTTATTATCATCGTGACTACTCTGTGGTAGAGTTCTGCAAAGTCCCGCCCGGGTCTGGTACAACCACCTTACCTATTCCTGCCCTGCCGCAATAGTTTCAATGTTTGTCACTGTCTGTTTTAATTTGGAGGGTAAGGTATCCGGTAAATTTATGCACGATGAATTAACACCCCGCTACATGGATAGCAACGCACCATTCATTTTTTTTGTGTCTATACTCTATAGGCGATGATTGTCTCTTACCATCAGGGGAGCCATTATTATCTTATCATAATAAAAAAATAAAACCGACCAAGTGCGAATCGGACTCGCACACAAGGGTTCCGTACCATCATAGCAAAAAAAAAACGAAATAAATAATACGTTTATTGTATGAGGATCCCCTTAACATTTTTAATTTTGTTTTTTAGTAATTATTTTATAGCGGCTAAGAAAATACATAATTTGTGAAAATTTCCGCTTTCTAGCTATCACGGTTTATGAGATACAGCCTGGTGACAGACAGACTGACAGCCGAGGCTTAGTAATAGGATTCCGTTTTACCTTTTAGGTAAACAACCCAAAAAATGTGGTAATTAAGTAGCTCGAGGCCGCTATTCAAACATGGCGTGAAATGTACGCGTCAGCTCGAACATTTTTGCTTACGTAGAATGTGCTCGAATTTGTTAGCCTAGTGCATCTAGACATAGTTCAAACGAAAGTACTGGAATCTATGGTTGGAATACACGTTGGGTAGCTGTGTGTAGTTGTATAAGACAAATTTCCTGTCTGCTGTTTCTTCTGCTAATTCGGGATTACTGAATATTTTATTTTAATTTCTTTTAAAAATTGCTCAACTATATTTATGCTTGGTCTAAACGGGCCCATAACTAAATATTTTGGAAACATTTTTTGGGGTTTTTTGCAGGGGTATTTATTTCTTTAATGAAGATCTGATTAAGGTTACTAGCGATTCATGAAACTTAGAATACAGCTTTACTACGTTTAGATTAAGAATACAATACAAGTAACAAAACTATACTAATTTTTTTTCATAAGATAGCAAACAAGCAGATGGGTTTCCTGATGGAATGAGTCAACCATCGCCTATAGACACCAAAGATGTTAATGGTGCATTACTTTTTTGTGGTGAGGTCTAATGCCACATGCATAAGCTTGCTGGATACCTTACCCTCCAAACTGGAACATGACTGTAACAAGCACTGACGCTATTGCGGCAGGAATAGGTAAGGTGGTGGTACCAGACCCGGGTAAGACAATGCAGAACTCTACCACCTAGTAGCCACAATGGTACTGACTCGCATAGACAATCGGTCGCCTTTTACGACCTGCATGGCAGAACGGCAGTTGGCCTATTCTTCAAAGGAGTCCAGGACCAAGACGGGGAAAATGTTATCAAAGTAAAGATGTCGCAGAAATATTCGGCAAAATATGTGGCATTTATTCTTCCATGTTGAGGTTGGACTATCGAGTTGGAAAAAACATGGTGAATGTTTAGAGATGGCAAAAACTTACTTCAACACATTTTTAAGTTTCTTGTCGAGCTGCCTCACAAAGATTTTGCGAAGCGAATTGGCATAACAGTTTGTGCCCAACTACACTCTTGGGTGGCATACCTTTATGTGTACGAAATAATAGTACAGCATTATATTATTAAATGTTACTACCACCGGGACTTTTAGATGGGAGAGTTCTGTAGCGTCTCGCCCGAGTATTTGGTACCACAGCCTTCCTATTCCTGCGACAAACACGTCAAAGCTTGTCATTGTCGTGATCCCATTTCGAAGATAAGGTAGGTAGTCGGAAAACTCATGCATGTGACATCTCCCGCCAACGGATAGCAACCCATTATTAACATTTTTCGCGCGTGTCTATAGGCTTAGGCAATGGTTGACTGTTTCCATCAAAACAGCCATCTGCTTGTTTGCTATCTTATGATATAAAAAAACCTTCGCGGTGCTGTGTTCTAGTGATGCTTATTAAATGATTGCGCTAATATTATTTAAACTGTATTAGGTAATAGCTTCGGACTTATTGAAAATGTATTATAAAATTATAGCAGGAGGTTCTTATAGCTGGATTGTTTAAGCGTTTAAAAGTAACATTTATTTGAAAATATTCTAGTTAAATAATGTGACGCTTACTTTTACAAAGAAAATACATATCGAAGTTAAAAGGTCTTAATTAATTTATTAACGACGGTATTGTATTGTATGTAAATAATAAAGAGGTCAACAATATATATTATGTATGCAAAAGAATTTCGCTATGTACGTACTTATGTTAAACATTTTCCACTATAATAGGTATCTGGCTGCTATAAAACTGTGTATATTTTAAAAGAAAATATTAGATAGATAGGGAAACTTTGTGAGTAAACAAACAGATAGAGTAAAAACATGTAATGACACATATGGGTCATTATAAAAATTTGCAAAATGATAGAAAAGGAACTCAAATGCTCAAACTCTTATATAACTAGTATATTATTGTTACTTGTTATAAATAAATCAATGTCACTATCTAACAAATCGATACAAATAAATAAAAGTTGAATGTCCATTTGTAATATTAAAATAATCGCTTTTTACTAAATGCATATGGATGTAAATACGGTACATAACGCAAAATAACATATTTTAAAATTTTTATCTGTCAGTCTGTTTGTTTCGGCTAATCTCAGATGCTACTTTTTTTTGGAAATTCTTCCACGCTGACGGAGACGCGGGCACAGTTAGTTGGATAATATATATCGGCGCAAACACGAAGTCACGTAGAAAAATTAGAATATCCATGATTTAATACTGATTAAATTGTTAGTTTTTAATCGGTTAGATTTTGAAAACGTTTTCATTGATTTATAATAATTAGCTATCGAATAGTTTGAGAGTTACCAACTGTATCGATACACATACGAGACAGCTAGATGGTTCAGTAATTCCAAATATAAAACTAAATGGCGTTGGGTTGGTAACTCTTAAAACAAACGAATATAATTAAAACAATTCATAAATATTAATATTAAACTTTAGCTATTATTATTTATTGTTTAATCAACATAATTTGTTACAAATATTTAAATTAGATCAATTTCTATGTAAAATAAGAATTGGCGCTAGTTTTGCGCGCCAAACAGTCCCCGCCGGTAGTCATCTTGTTTTATTGCACGACTTTACGAATTCAGTTCGTTTTAAGCCTTCAACATGTAAACAAGTGTCTTCTATACCGGCGTGGACTGGCTGCGAGTAAAGCGTTTATTATAATAATTCAAATTGGAAAGTGAAATGTTTATTCTTAGAATAAAACATTAACTGTGGATGAAAAGAGTATTTTGTTTTTAATTTAAATATTTATCTAGTTTCGGTTTGAACGCAATTTAAATAACTTTAACGATCTTCTAGTTCGTCTATTGAAATTAACTTTTGTAACCAACTTTAGTTTTGGATAATAATAAATTTAAGAAAATTAATCATTTAGTATTTGGTTTTAATTATTTAGAGATTGTTAAAACATTATCATTATACATTGATTAAATTTAAATGGTTTTTATTCCAAATTTCATAGCACTAATTAGTTTTAAGTGAAAAGAGTTTGGATAACGTCGGTAACAAATTACAAATTAATTATCTACTTCTCAATAATAAAGTTAATAAATAATCTTTTAGTTTAACAGTTTTAATTTTATGAAGAGTTATTACAAATATAAATAGATCTAAATTCATTAATTTTAATTCCTAATTTCGTAGTAGTAATTAAAAATGAGTGATAAAAGTGTGGATGACGTCGGTGATACCGACGTCAACCTTTTTAAAAACACTTCAGGGCTCCTCGCGCCGTTATATATTATTATAATAGCTTTTACTGGCGACTTCGTACACGTGGCACAAAATGTTAATTTTCTTTTGCTCAGTCGGGTAAAAAGTAGCTTATGTCACTTCTGAATGATTAAAACGTTGTATTGGTAAATTTAATTTTTAAAAGCGTTTTAGTAGTTTTTGAATTTATCCTTTACATACATGCAAAACTACAAAATTATAAATGTTTTCTCTTTGAAATATTAGTATTTTTTTATAGAAAAAAGGGGCAAACGAGCACGAGGCTCACCTGATGGTAAGTGATTACCGTCGCCCATGGACAGCCACATCACCAGAGGTCTTGCAGCTGCTTTGCCGGCTTTTTAAGAAGGAGTATGGTCTTTTCTTGAAGGTGCCTAAGTCGTATCCGTTCGGAAACACCCCCGCCGGTAATTGATTCCACAGAGGAGGAGTGCGTGGTAAAAAGTGCCTAGAGAATCGCACGGTTGTGGATTTCCAAGACATCGAGGTGATGAGGATGAAACTTTGAGTTTTGCCGCGATGTCCGATGATGAAATTCAACAGCAGGGATCAATCCAAACAGTTCGTCGGAACACTCTCCATGATAAATGCGGTAAAAGATGCTAAGCGAACTTACATTTCTGCGTAAAGCCAAGGAGTCAAGCCGATTGGAGACAGCTTGGTCGTCAACGATTCGAACCGCTTTACGCTGAATGCGATCAAGTGGAAGAAGCTGATACTGCGGAGCTCCCGCCCAGAGATGAGAACAGTACTCCATGTGAGGGCGAATTTGCGCTTTGTAAAGTAGCAAGCGATGAGCCGGCAGGAAGTACTGTCTCGCTCTACTGAGCACACTGAGCTTTTTTTAGCCTTTTCTTCCAAATGATCACAGAACTGAACGTTGTTCGATATGTCAACGCCAAGAATTCCAGTATTGGCTGAGGCTGTCAAGAGAGTGTTCTCAAATTGAGCTGATATGACAAAGGATGACTTTTTAGCGGTGAACGCACACAGCTGTGTCTTCCTGGTGTTGAATTGGACTAAGTTGAGTCGACCCCATTCTGAGATTTTTTCGAGCTGAGTCTCGATTTCAGAAACTAGCTTGTCCCGATTCTCATTGACGTGGTCCCGAGAAATACCGCTATGACCGGAGTACAAAGCATCACCAGTACTGTCATCTGCATAGCAATTAATAACAATTAATTCGCAACATGTCATTGATGTGCAGAATAAACAGTGTAGGCGATAGTACGCAGCCTTGCGGAACATCAGCATTGCCAAATTTAAGGTCGGAGCACGCACCGTCGACTACGACTTTGATGCTCCGATCAGCCAAAAAACTGGTGATCCACTTGCATAATTTAGCGGGAAGCACATAACTAGGAAGCTTTGAAAGAAGCGCTCTGTGCCAAACCCTATCAAAGGCCTTCGTTATGTCTAAACTAACAGCCAATGCCTCCCCCTTGGACTCAACTGCCTGCGCCCAGCGATGTGTAAGGTATACTAGAAGATCACCAGCGGATCGACCGCGACGGAAACCGTACTGGCGCACATGTTCGTTAAATATTAATACAGTCTGTAACAAAAATCCTGTCCGATCTTTAAAGGTATTGTTTAGTAACTTAATACATTATGTTATTATTTTCAACATACTTCCAAAAAGGAGGAGGTTTAAAATGAGCTGTTTGTTTTTCGGTTGCTCCTGTTTTTCTGCCTCAAAATTATGTTAATTTTTTAAATAAATTCTATCATCGGACATCGCGTCAAAATTTAAAGTTTCATCCTCACCACCTCGATATCTGGAAATCCACAACTGCGCGCTTTTGTCGGCACTTTTTGCCTCGAACTACTCCTTTGTGGAATCAATTACCCGCGGGGATGTTTCCGAACGGATACGACTTGGAGACCTTCAAGAAATGAGTTTACTCATTTTTAAAAGGGCGGCAACGCAGCTGCATAACCCCCGGTATTGCAGATGTTCATGGGCGGCGGTGATCAGTTACCATCAGATGCAACCCTGCTCGTTTGCCCCCTCTCGTTTAAAAAAAATGTTAAATAATTTTTCCCCGTTCAGAATAATTAATCTTAAATGATATTTCCAAGATAAGAGGCCATTCAAGTACTACGTAAGCAGGTTTTTTGACAATTATTGAATCTCCCTCCCCATGTCAGCAAAATTAAGCAAATCATAAACATTTATAAATTTATTTTTTAATCTGTTTTGTTAAGTTTTGTGATTAATCATGAATCAAGCAGCAGTTTTTAAGTTTAAATGTAAGTACCTAATAAGGCTAGGAAGGTAAGATAAGAGTATAACGCTAACATTTAATGTAGCAAATAGTAAATTTGTATAATATTCAAAAGTAAAAAAAATATTTGCTGACTTAATCACCATCTAGACCTCTCATCCTCCTTGTCATCAAAAATAAGTAAAGGGAAGACCCCCCCCCACCCCCCTTTAGTGCTTACGTAATACTTGAATGGTTGAAAAACCCTAACTATGGCAACAAAAATTGTCGGCTGAAAAATATTTAGACACAGAGGGGCCGACGACATCAAAGGCGCCGAAGTTTCTAACTCGACATAGTGTTCTCCACTTTAAAATATTCGCTAAATTTTTTGGAAATTGATGGGGAATACGAGCATTAATACTATATATTTTTTTAAATTATATCAATAAAATCATTAATTTTCATTACTTTTTTTGATAAAGTCATCAACCTAACTACATACCCCTTCCGGTTCGGATTATTTGTTATTCACCGTATCTGTCTCATAGAATAGAAGACATACAAACGACAATCCGGACGGAGTGAAACATTCATCTCCTGTATATATGTAAAAATACCTGCTGTTACTCTAATTTTTTATCCGTGACCCAAATCATAACTCCTTTTTTACTCAATCGAGTAACACGTAGCCTATGTAACTCTTGGATAGTGTAGCTTTTGAAAGAATTTTTAAAATCAGTCAAGTAGCTTTTGAGTTAAATCGTAACAAACAAACAAAAAAATCAAATCTTTTTCTTTATAATAGGTGTTAGTATAAATATAGACCAGTATAGGAACGTCCAGACTCACTGACTGTTATATCAACACCCAGCTTAGCCCTTAAACCAAGAATGCTGAATTTATTTAGCGTTCAGAGTAAGAAAAGAATTTTAGAATTTCACCTACTAAGATGATGAAATAAGGGATAAAATATCATATCATTTTGCTAGATGGTAGAGTTCTGCATTGTCTCGCCCGGGTCTGGTACCACCGCTTTACCTATTCCTGCCACAATAGCGTCAGTGCTAGTCACTGTCGTGTTCCGGTTTGGAGTGTAAGGTAGCCGGTAAACTTATGCATGTGGCATTAGACCTCGCCACAAGATAGTAATGCACCATTAACACCTTTGGTGTGTATAGGCGATGGTTGACTCTTTCCATCAAGAGACCCATCTGCTTGTTTGTTATCTTATGATATAAAAAAATATGAAGTTTTAACATTGACGAAATATTAATTTACTCGCCAGCAAAGCTGTGCAGTCAGTTAGTCGCCTACAAACAAGAAAGATGTAAAATATATCGCCACATGCATTAGCTTACCGCCTATTTCTCAAAACCGGAATATAGTGACAAAACCTGACGCAATTGAGGAAAATGTAAGGTATCAAACTTTGCAAAATTCTACCACCTTAGTTGTTCCAGAGTAACACGTTAGGCCAAGCAATAGAGAGGCATACTGGCTATTCGTAAAATTGCCAGAATGCCTGTCTCTTTCTTGGCCTATTTTTGAAGAGGCCCACACCTACATGTTGAAATAGCCGTCGAAAATAGCTAGCCACATATATGCGAATTTGGGAGCAATATCTCTTGTCTCTGGTAACAGTGCCTTAGCAACATGCAATAGTATTTTTTAGTTGCTAATAGTAGAAAATAATATTTGTCGCCTAGTTGATGTAATCTAGAAAGTTTATCTGAAAGAGTCAAAGGTGAGTTTAGCTAGAGTATTGACACACCCCCAATTACGTTATACGCTTCTAAAACACGTCATAATACATAAATAAATAAATAAATTGTTATTATTTATGTAACTTGTTTGATGTAGCAACCGTTTTCTCCCGTGTTGGTTCGGGCTCCTTTGAAGAATAGGCCAACTGCCGTTTTGCCCGGCTGGTCGTAAAAGGCGACCGATTGGCTATGCGAGTCACTACCATCGTGGCTACTGTGTGGTAGAGTTCTGCATTGTCTTGTCCGGGTTTGGTACCACCGCCTTACATATTCCTGCCACAATGGCGTCAGCGCTTGTCACTATCCTCTTCCGGTTTGGAAGGGAATGTAGCCGGCAAACTTATGCATGTGGAATTAAACCTACGCACTATTAACATCTTTGGTGTCTTTAGGCGATGGTTGACTCTTTTCATCAGGAGACTCATTAGCTTGTTTGCTATCTTGATATAAAAAAAATATGAATATTGTTACGCACTTCGGGTTCGTAATTGTAAGAAAATACCACTTATATTAAATCCGTGTATTTAAAATACAAATACACAACACAACACAACGTAATACTAAATACTCTGATTAACACTAGTCACTCACTGTACTATCACTGAACTACACAATAAAACACTTCTCGCTTCGCACGGCTCGTTTTAAGTATCGCTCTCGATCGCTTGATAAAAACTGCCTTGTATTTGTCAACATATCTCTATTTATACCTAGGGTAAAGTTTTACCTGGATCCAGAAAAATATAAATGTATCGGGAAACGATGAATCACTTCTTATTGTATTCAACTTGATAAACAAGTTGACTCATCAATGACTCATCAATCCTAGTACACGCTACTTTCAACCTTATGCCTTATACCACAAAGTTTATTATGGCATAGCTTAGATCAACTATTTGTTTGTCAATAGGAGTAGCTATCTCTTTCTTTTATTTCTAGATCTCTCCAGCGTTCCAACTCTACACGTTTCTAGATTATTCGTAACAATATTCTTTAAACTTATTGAAGCAGCGATGAAGATCACCAACCGATAAAATGGTGAATTTTGGTACAATAGTAGTGTCTTTGAACGTTCAGGATCACATTATCTGTCCATATCTTAAGGAAACCGATGTTTTTGTGAATTTATATCATAGAATAATAAACAAGCAGATGGCTCTCTTAATGAAAATGTAACCATCACCATAGACATTAAATAAGTTAGTGGCAGATATATTGTATGCATAATGATGTTGTTGGACCTAGAAATCATAATGAGAGCGAAAAGTCGTCCGCATTTTACGACATGCCTAGCAAGAAGACAAACTGTCTAATCTTTAAAAGCACCTGAACCAGGGAAAATCTGATAATACAAAAACCATCAGACCAGTCTGCTTGTTTTATATCATTTCATCTAAATTCACATATATACCTACATTTCTTTATTAATTGCAAGGAACAAAAAAAACATGCGTTACGCGTGTTAAATGATTACCCACATGTTTACCAACAAAGTTTTCAGTTGATAGGCCAAAGTAGAGTTCTTATTGGCAAGAACTGTATTATAATTAATAGTCTCGATTTTAGCGACTGAACTCGCAAATGAAAACTCAAGTCTTTTTTCTCGTAATTGTTAAAAAACCCTAGTGGCAATTAGACAATCGCTCACTTTTTACGAATTGCCTAGCAGAAAGACCAATAATTGATCGATACTTTTCGATTCGAAGGCGAATTTGGATTTGATAATAATAATAATAAATTTTTATTTCAGACATTTCATCCATATAATGGTTAGTGTCATTTCTTAATAACTATGCTAGTAGGCTACCTAATTTTCCCATCAACATATCTTTTTTTGAATTTAATGAGACATGCAAGTGTGTCCAACGTTCAATAAAGGGATTTTCCTATTTTTCTGTTAGTATCTTAATAATACTGTTGGAGCTCCCACGCATCATAGTCATCACAGATGCAGTTCTTTTTCTGATGATGCTGTAAAATCATCAATGCGAGCCTTAGCAAACATCTGTGATGCACTACAAAAGCGTGGCAGCCACATGAGCATTTTAAAACCATTATTATATTGAATTCGTAGGTTGTTGTAAGCCTTTCGCGTAAAAGTCACCCATAGGCTGTACCTATATATGTTTTCTGTGGGCTGTACGTGTAAAATGTTTGACAATACGCTATTAAAATTGTATGTTTTACTTCGTTGTCACAAACAAATTAAACCCGGAAAAAGACGGGTTGTTCATATTTATTGAATGCTATGATTTGTTACTTGATGCAATCTAGAATAACAGTACCAATGTTTATCTGGATATGTCAAAGATTGATTTAGCTACAGAGTATAGACACACCCACAATTACGTCATTCCCTTGGAGTATTTGTTACCAACAACTTCTTGATTTCAAAATTGCAAATAATATAGTAATTTTAAAATTTAAACCGTCTTCAAATATCAACTTTAATCATATCTCAAAAGCTCCTCATCCGATTTGGATGAAACTTAGACTGTATCCTAAGTTGGAATATACGTATATACTTAGGGTATAGTTCAAGTTATATATCGGGTATATTACAAACCCGATTTAAGTCAAAACGAATTATCTCAATATGTCTTTTAGTTTCCAATAAATTCGTGGGCCAACATAGGTACAAATATACAAAGATGCTTCCTTAAAGGTTTTTGTTAATCCCATCAGAAACTTGTAATTTCAGGAAAAAATAGCAGCTTATGTGACAAATCTGGATCGTATACCAAATTTTATTGAAAATCGTACCTATATGCCAGTATATCCACGTAGTGTAACATGCATAAGTTTACCAGCTACTTTTTTTTGAAACCTAGATTTGCTAAGCTGTAACATCACAGGAGTCTATACCATTGGACAATTTCCCTTGGTCATACTAATATGTGTATGTGGTTTGTTCTGTGATTTGACTACCATCTCTATTTTGATAAGTTGGTTGAAATAAGTTTTTATTCAATATATAAGAATATCTATACATCTCATACTCTATACAAATAAATAAAATTGGAGTGTCTGTAATATTAAAATAATTGTTTTTTACTAAATGCGTATGGATGTATGCATGGTACATATACCAAAATATGTTTTTTTACAATTTTTATCTGTCTGTCTGTTTGTTCTGGCTAATCTTTGAAACGGCTGGACCGATTTTGACGGGCACTTTGTGGTGTGTTGGTATGGTATGGTGACTTTCATTGGCACATGGCATGAATTTCCTTTTATTTTAGAAAGTTATTACATAATATGAAAATACAGACAGAGGCGATAATAATAATTAACAATAATATTATTTTAAGCGTTGGAAGTAACTTTAGACATTTTTTTGCGAATATACTTGTATAAATTCTAATGCGTCTTGGTGATTTTAACGTTTTACAAAAACGTTAAAATCAAGCAATGTGAGTAACCGCATAAAAATTAATGCGGATATGCTCGTAAATATTTCTAAATCAAATATGACGTATTCATGAGGATAAACCTGCATAAAAATATTAGATTACGTTACGATTACAATGATTTGATAGAAACATACCTATACCAAATTATGAAACAATTTACTGGTAACATAATTTTTAAGCAAACCGCGTACTTTCTTTGACAATGACTTATATTGATATTGATATGAAAACTTGTCCACGTATATATTTTATTACACGTGACTGTACAAGGTGCTTATGATATGAAAAATTAGAAAATTTCGTAGACAATTTATTATCTGTTCCAGTTAGAATTGAACATTCATAGCTTCCACGTGCTTATGTATGTGACATTAAGACCCCGCCTTAAGGATAACAACGCACTATTAACATCTTTGGTGGCTAGGTACAGGCGATGGTTGTATCATTCCTTCCGGAGAGCCATCTATTTATTTCATATCTTATGATATAATCATCCTCCGTGTTGGTCCCAGGCTCCTTTGAAGAATAGGCCAACTGTCGTTTTGTCAGGCAGGTCGTAAAAGGCAACTGATTGACAATGCGAGTCACTACCATCGTGGCTACTAGGTGGTAGAGTTCTGCATTGTCTCGCCCGGGTCTGGTACTAACGCCTTACCTATTCCTACCGCAATAGCGTCAGCCTTAGTCACTGTCGTGTTCCGGTATGGAGGGTAAGTTAGCCGGTAAACTTATGCATGTGGCATTAGACCTTGCCACAAGATAGCAACACACCATTAACATCTTTGGTGTCTATAGGCGTTGGTTGACTGTTTCCATCAGGAGACTCATCTGCTTGTTTGCTATCTTAGTATAAATAAATTACAGCGTCTGTCGGGTAAACTAGTATTATTATAATAATGAAATCTAAAAATGCAGAAGTGCAATTGTTTATTAAGTAAATAATCTTACTAGAGATAGATTCTTAATGACATTGAGTCTACAATCATGATAACAAATCAACCGCATATGTGTAATAGTATAATAATATTGTAATTACTTGTTATCGTTATGATGAAATGAAAATTAGTGTAAATATTTAGTTTCATGTTAGAAGAAAATATTATTCAAGATGCAATAAATAAATCGTTTTTCCGTCAAACATGAGTACGTACTGGGCCATGGCTTGCGGTCTGATTTGACGGTGATGAATATCGGGATATCCCGTCGTGCTGTTGCGCTCGCGACGGCCAGAATTGTAAACATTTAACATAAATACCAACATGTCCTTATCTTCGGAAGGGTAATTGCAACTACTACCCCCGAAAATTCAATCCCATAATAAGTTTAGTCCAGGTTCATGTTATGACTACTGTTGACAGGCGATCACATAAATCTATGCAAATTAGGGAAAAAGTATCTTCACGCCCATATCCCCGAAGGGATAGGCAGAGGTACAACAAGTGCACCCACGATTAGCCGAAGATACTTGGTCCTATAAATGTGATAGGTGGCAAACCTATCGCCAGCCGGGCACTTTCCAATCCCGGGCAACTTTCTGTTTCTCAGAAAACTGAAAAAACACTTTTTTTATGTGCCTGACCCGGGAATCGAACCCGGGACCTCATGTGGTCAACGCCAATTAGGGAAAAAGTCTGTAAAATTGTTTTGGCTAAAAATTTAATCTACTACATTTATTATTAATAATTATATCGTTAGATAGCAAATAAGCAATAAGCTCTCCTGATGGAAAGAGAAAAATCATCGCCTATAGACACCAAAATTTTGAATTGTGCATTGCTATCCTTGTGGTGGGATACAGTGACGTAGCGTGCCTTGGCGGGGCCCTGTATATAAATTTGTTTGGGGGTCCTTATGAAGGGTAGAGATTTCTCACAAAAAACAATAATATTACCTGTTACTTGTTTCAAAATATTTTACAAACAAAACAAATTAAATATGTATACACTCTCCTTACATTTTTTTGAAAAAAAAGAAATTAATTTTTTGACTTTTGCCATTTGGGAAGATTCCATTATGTTTTGCTTACGCACGTTGGGGGCCCCTGTGGCCCGGGGCCCCCGTAAAATTGATACGGCTACCTTACCCTGCGAACCGATGAGACAGTTAAAACAGACGCAATAAAATAATACTATATTAATAACAATAAATGATTATTTCAGAAACTTGCATGAGTGGAGTCAAGCATTGCTGCACGAGTACCATGTGCCCGAACAAGATGTGGCGGAACTCTACCACCTAGTAGTAGTCACCATGGTAGCGAGACGAGAGAGTAGTATAGCCAATCAGTTGCCTTTTACGTGCCCGGACCAACACCACCTGGATAACGTTGCAGAACTGTTTTAGTTTTAGATGTTAAATCCCCGTGTTGGTCATCGGGACTCGGTACAGTTATGCATCTCGCCCGGATCCGGTACCACCACCTTACCTATTCTTGCCGCAATAGCGTCAGCGTTTGTCACTGTCGTGTTTTGGAGGGTAAGGAACGCGGTAAACTTATGCATGTGGCATTGTAAGTCACCACATGATAGCAACGCACCATTAACATCTTTGGTATCTATATGCAATGGTTGACTCTTTCCATCAGGAGACCCATCTGCTTGTTTGCTATCTTATGATATAATAACAGAAACCAGTTACTTTAGTGTTTACACGATTTAGCCACAGATTTAGCCTTCGAATACCTTTTGCGAGTTGCAAAAGGTGACCGATCACATAAACATAATATTACATAGAATGTATCGCAAAAAAAATGTTATTAAACATTTTACTACACAGTACACACCAAAACTGTTTACCACGAAAATACACTTTATTTGGTGTTATAATTGACGTAATTAGTTCTGGCTTTTATAAATATTAAGGGGAAGATATTGTAATTGAAATCACTCAAGGTTGCGGTCAACTCAACAGTATTGCGTCTTATTAATAAAAGTTAAAAACTAGTTTAATTCAAAAGTCTGTTATTTTTTATATAATAAGATAACAAACAAGCAGTTGGCACTGTTGATGAAAAAACACGATGCCACTGCTGATGGCAAAATACAGCCGTCGTATATAGTCACCAAAGATGTTAATTGGGCGTTGATATCCGAATAGTAGGATGGTATGGCACATGCAAAAATTTAGCGGCTACTTTACCTTCCAACGCTATTGCGGCGGGTATAATAAAAATAATAATAATAAATATTTTCACGGGAAAAATCACAAGTTTACTGATCTAACCCCAAGGTGAGCAAATTATTTTACTTGTGTTATGGGTGTTTGTCAATGATACTAATACGTAGAAATACATATATAAATACTTTTACATACAAAATAAACACCCAAATCCGGAAATAGAAACATCTATGTTCATTACACAAATGTTTGTCCCTGTCGGGAATCGAATCTGAGCTCCCTCAATTCGTAGTCAGGTAGTATAACGTAAGCGGGTAGCGGGTATACGTAAGGTTGTAGACCTTACAGAACTCTACTACCATTACCAAAGCTAGTTAGCTACCACAGATCATAGGGTTGTAAATGGGATTAATCCCCTATATCTAGTGGGATAACTTGAGCCTCCAGAAGGTACCTTTGCCATACATATGGTCTCTATGTATAACCGGGCGTTTCGGGCAGCCGATCAGATTGGAAAACAAGTTGAAAAACACAATTTATAATTACAATTTGTTTCGTTGGATTTCAGAGACGACTTGACTATTACTGTCATCCTATCTATTCCTTTATATGTTTTCTAGTAAACAGCTTCGTTCTCGAGCATATTAAATCATTATCGTCAATGTAAAAAATACATACATTGCATCCCCTATTTCGGCCCTTTAAGTGATGATTTAGTACGCCTTACGCCGATGTAGCCTATGTTTGACTCCGTCTTTTCATCCATCTCTTGGCCAAATTTTATCAAAATCGGTTTAGCGGTTACGCTGTGAAAGTGTAAAAAAGAGACAGACTATTTATTTTTTAGACTATTTTACGCATTTATAAAATTACAAGCTGCGCCCTGCAGCCCGCTGCATTATTACATTTTTTGGGAAATCCCACAAGAACATGTTATTTTTCCAGGATAAAAAGTACCCTATGTGCTATTCCAGGTCATCATTTATATGTGTGCCAAATTTCATTCAAATCAGTTCACCCCTTTCGTGCGTGAAAGAGTAACAAACGTCCATAAATTCATCCAAACATACTTCTCGTAATACCTACTAGTTGCAGTGTGCAGTCCGTTGCATTATAAAAGCTTTTGGTGAATCCCGCGGGAACAACTAATTTTTCCGAGATAAAAAGTAGGCTATGGGATATCTACATGTGTGTGCCAAGTTTCATCCAAAGTCGTTTAGTAGTTTTTGAGTTAATGAGTAACACACTTCCATCCATTCAAACATCCAAACTTTCGCATTTATAATATACTAGCGACCTGCCCGCGGTTTCACCCGCGTAACTTTTGTCCCGTGGGAATATCGGAAACGTTTATATACTAAAACCTTCCTCAAGAATCAATCTATCTATTAAAAAAACTGCATCAAAATCCGTTGCTTAGTTTTAAAGGGCGTAGTTGCGTAGTTTTACATAGGGACATAGGGACAGACAGAGAAAGCGACTTTGTTTTGTACCATGTCGTGATACATAAATTACGTGTCAAGTTGTTTGTCCGCGATGGACTGCGAAACTACTGAACTGATTTCAATGAAGTTTTGTACATATTTACTGTTTGGTCCAACTTAAAAGATAGGATAGTTTTTATCTCAATTAACTCCCCCTCTCTCTCAAGTACCAAGTAATTTGTATGGCAAAACAACGTTTGCCGGGTCAGCTTTTTTTTTTATGTCATAAGATAGCAAACAAGCAGATGGGTCTCCTGATGGAAAGAGTCAACCATCGCCTATAGACACCAAAGATGTTAATGGTGCGTTGCTATCTTTTGGCGAGGTCTAATGCCACATGCATAAGTTTACCGGCTACCTTACCCTCCAAACCGGAACACGACAGCGACAAGCGCTGACGCTATTGCGGCAGGAATAGGTAAGGCGGTGGTACCAGACCCGGGCGAGACAATGCAGAACTCTACCACCTAGTAGCCACGATGGTAGTGACTCGATAGCCAATCGGTCGCCTTTTACGACCTGCCTGGCAGAACGGCAGTTGGCCTATTCTACAAAGGAGGCCGGAACCAACACGGCGAGATATATAGATGCATATACAAAGTTAGTATAGACAAAGATTATTAGGACTAGTACTAGTATGTAAAAGTTTGTGCGAGTAATAATATGTAAATAGTATGTAATGTATGTATGTGTCTATGTAAGTACGTACCTATGTAAGCCTGCATATATATATATATATATATATATATATATATATATATATATATATATATATATATATATATATATATATATATATATATATATATATATATATATATTGTCACTTCGAGTTCCACTGTGGAAGGTATAGCAGCCTATAAACTTATGCATAAATCATTAGGTACATTTTTGCCACACGGAAAGTAACACACCAATATTATCTTTGGCGTTTATAGGCGACGTTTCTTTCCAGTAGGAAATCCATCTGCTTGTTTGATATTAAAGAAATTGGATTGAATCGCAAGTACTAAGTATAAAAATGTAAATTACAAGTGTAGGTATCAAATTAGTTTGTAATTGTACAACTGGAATATGCCTTTCAATCGAATTAATCAAATTCCAATTTGATTGAAAGGCTTCCCAATTACCTTACAAGGTCTTCATTTGATCAAAATTTCGTATGCACTTATAAACATACGTCTAAGTATGTGTAACAATATTAAGCCTTGTTTAGTAAGAAATATGTTTGTACATAACATATAATATATATTACAATACCTAGTATTGATCCAAATCCCCTGTGAAGATCCTGTGTTGGTCCGGGCACCCTTTAAAGAATAGACCATCTGCCTTCGGCCACGCAGTTCTTAAGAGACGTCTCGCCCCGGTTTGGTACCATCGCCTTATCTATGTCGTGTTCAACTTTGGAGGGTAAGGTAGCCGGTGAACTTACACACGTGCAATTAAGACCTCATCACAAGCATAGCAACGCACCATTAACATCTTTGGTGTCCACATGCGATGGTTGTCTCTTTCCATCAGGAGAGCCATTTGCTTGTTTGCTATAAAGGGTGAAAGGCAGTTCAAAAAAGGTGAATAAAAGTAAAACGTGTCAACTTACCATCTGAACTAGGTTTAGAGTTTCCGACCCTATCTTCGTCTTGCAACACCGGCCTTAGCTTTTATCAAGTTCATAAAGGCGAATAAAAATACAAAAAGGAGTCAAGTTACCATCTGTAGTAGGTGGTAGAGTTTTGCAACCCCATGTTCGTCTCGCAACACCGGCCTTTGCTTTTATCAAGTTCATAAAGGCGAATAAAAATACAAAAAGGAGTCAAGTTATCATCTGGAGTAGGTAGTAGAATTTTGCATGCACCAACTATTAGCCGAAGATAGTCCCAAAATGTTATAGGTGACAAGCCTATCGCCAACCGGGCATTTTATCCAATCCCGTGTTTTTGTCAGAAAACTGAAAAAAACTCATTTTTGAATCGCTCGACTTGGGAATCGAACCCAGGACCTCATGTGGTCAACTCTGACACCGGACCACTAGACCACAGAGGCGTCATCATTAAGTTCAAAAAAGATGAATAAAAATAAAACAGGTGTCAAGTTACCATCTGGACTAGATAGTAGAACTACTAGTCTACTACTAGACTAGACAGAGTTTGCTACCCCAAGTTCGTAACGCAATACCAGCAATACCAGTCCTTGATAAGTATAAGGCAAGATTCTAGTTCAGCGCACGATGTTTAACATTTCTACCTTTTGCAAACGATGCAAGTGTACACCGTATATACCCGCAAGGTACTACCGAAATTCTGTTACCCATTTAGAATCTGAAGTGTCAGATTTTAGACAATTTAGGTCTGCCACCTGGCGCTTAAAGCTACCCCTTTCCTCGCTCTACCCCAGGCCAGGCGCCATTGGCACGACTACCTTACCTTTTCCAGTAACAATAACGTTAGTGCTTGTTACTCTCGCATTTTTTTTTAAAAAGTAAGGTAGCTGGCAAGCACATGAAACTGTCATTACAATTTACAACCTTGCCATACAAGCCAGCAGCACACCAGTAATATTTTTGGTATATATAGGCGATAGCTATATACAATCTTATGAGAGTCAAACTGAAATTTAAAGATAAACTTAATGGTGGGCTCAACCAGGAAAGGCAAGTTAGCCTTTTCTTTTTGAGTGAAACTACGATAGTGTCAAAGTGACACGTTTACACGTGAAGGTTTTGATTCAGGAGGTCTCTTATGAGGAATAGACAGCTTGCCTTTCTGTGTCAACTAATAGTTTCCCCCATTTACAAAATGACCTTTTTTATATCATAAGATACCAATCAAGCAAATGCGTCTCCTGATGGAAAGTGACTTCCATCGCCTATAGACAGCAAAGATGTTAATGGGGCGTTGTTATCTCATGGCGAGGTCTAAATGCCACATGCATAAGTTTACCGGCTACCTCATCTTCAAAACCGGAATACGACAGTGCACAACATTGACACTATTGCGGCAGAAATAGGTAAGGCGGTGGAGCCAGACCCTATGTACTCTACCACCTACTAGCTACGCGTGACTCGCATAGCCAATCGGTCGGCTCTTACGACCTGATTGGCAGAACAGCAGTTGGCCTATTCTTCAAAGAAGCCCGATCCCACACGGGGAAAACTTTAACCTTATAAATTATCGTTTATCTACTCTCTACCGGATAGTTCAGATAGATAATCTAAGATACGAATCTTATTTTGAATAATGGAATTAAGTAAAGTACCAACAATTTCAGTTGGATAGCCAAATAAAAAAGAAAAATAAATGTATCCTAATCGTAAAATGGGTCTGTTTTTTTATAGTAAAGGGGGCAAATGAGCAGGGGGTGCAACTGATGGTAAATGATCACCGCCGCCCATGACCATCTGCAATATCAGAAGTCTTGCAGCTGCGTTGCCATGGCCTTTTAAGAATGAATAAGCTCGTTTCTTGAAGGTTCCCAAGTCGTATCCGTTCGGGAACACTCCCGCGGGTAATTGATTTCACAAAAGATTAGTGCGAGGCAAGAAGTGCCGACAAAATCGCACGGTTGTGGATTTCCAGACATCGAGCTGGTGAGGATGGAACTTTAAATTTTGACGCGATGTGCGTTGATAGAATTTAGCGGCAGGAATTAATCCGAACAACTCGTCAGAATACTGCACTAAGTACATGTAGCATGCAATGCATTTATGTTACGTATGGTGTGATGGTACTTTTTTGTTAAGCCATGGTGCCTTAAGCAACGAAACGCCAAGTCACACATTTTAACTAGAATGTAGATTTTATGAAGTTAGAGCATGTAGAATTAGGGCATGTAGAGTTAAACCACGTAGTGTAGGGCATGAAGAGTCAGTCCATAGTAGAGTTTCGGCATGTGAAGTTAGATCACGAAGAGTTAGAAGCTTGGCGTTACATAAGATCTGATAACTTTTTACAGTGCAAGCCATGAGCTCTCGTCTTGGCAACATTTTACATGAAAATGTTTTTGGTTGGATTACTATTTACCATCAAATATTATCACATTTCTCTGTCTCTATTTTCTTTCTGTTATTCATATTTTTAGAGTTTCATTCGGTCGTGTACACTAATCCTACACATTATAATTATTGTCATGCCATCTATACTAATTTATTTGGTACAGTTGTATGCCTTGTTGACACATATGTTATTTTAGTTCAGACTGTAATGAATAGATGGCGCTAAATTATAGTAATTTTAATACTACCTAGATGGCACTGTTTTCCAAAAGGTGCTTTTACGTTGTTTTTTAGTGTAATATTTTATTGAGAATGACATTATTTTTACTGCACAACTAGTTTTTAGGTGCATACGTCCATACCAATTTTTGTTTTGTTTATGATATAATTGTATTTGGTATAGAATAGGTACAGATGATAACATCTATCGCACTGCCAAAAATGGCTGTTAGACCAGTTAAGGTTTTACAGGATAAGACATGTAGGTAGACTGTGTTTTGTTTTTAATATATTGTAAAAAAATAAATAATAAACAAATGCCTAGACAAATTACAAAACATGATCTAACCCCTGAATAAGCAAATTATTTGCATTGGTATGGGTTATTTTTTTTTATAAGGGCAATGGGCCCACCTCTCGTTCCCACCACTGTAACTTCTGGAAACCAGAATCAACATCGGCAACCTTCCTGATAACCTCTGAGTTGCGAGCTCAGGGTGCCCTGGGGGAAAAGCTAAGCTGTCTTGGAACCCGCATCGAATTTAATCAGAAGAGTATAGGAGGAGTAGGAAAATACATCCAGTTTCCCTCCCTTTACAGCAGGAGACAACGTAAAGATAAAGCAAATAACTGCTAAGAAATGAGACGTTTACAATCAGGTTAAGCCCCTGACTAAGCGATGAACGAAGCTTGGGTTCGATTTCCGACAGGGACAAACGTTTGTGTGATGGGCATATAATATTTCTGAGTTCACGCTTTTTATATACATTTTAGTATCTACCAATATATATGTATTTACAAGTATTATATTATCGTTGTCTAGCATTTTTTTATATTATAAGATAGCAAAGAAGTAAATGGCTCCCCTGATGGAAAGATACAACCATCGTCTATAAGATGTTAATGGTGCGTTGCTAGCTTTGTGGCGGGGTATTCATGTCACATTTATAAATTTACCGGCTACCTTACCCTCCAAGCTGAAATACGGCAGTGACAAGCACTGACGCTATTGCGGCAGGAATAGTTAAGGCGGCGGTGGTACCGAATACTCGGGCGAGATGTTGCGGAACTACGAGTACTTAGTAGTCACGATGGCAGTGACACGTATACCCAATCGGCAGTTGGTCTATTCTTCAAAGAAGCTCGAACCAAGATGGGGTAAGAAAAGATTTTTCAAAATATGGTGAAATAGGGGGTGAAATACTGATATTGATAATAAATAATGAAATTTCATACATTGACGACATGTTAATCTACCTACGAGGAAAGTTGCGCAGGGTAGTTAGTTGGTTAATAAATGGCGGAGACATGAGTTAACAAACATAAAAATTGCAACCGAATTCTCACAGACCAAATGAATACTAATAGACACGTCGGGAAGAAAACATATCGCCGTGCATATGAGCAAACGCTCCATAGCTTCCATATCACTGTCAAAAGTGTCATATATTTGTAGATATATTATATAAAAAAATAGAAATTAGCCATGTTGTACTATTACATCAAACAAAATGAGAATTGAGATAACAAGGTTTAAAATTACCCTTGGGGTGATTTTATTTTATCGGTGAGTAGTATAATTCTGTATTTCGGTGTGTAAATGTAAGCTACACTCACAAACTAAGAAATTACCTTAAATAGCGTGTCCATTAAATCTGTGCGAATTCTATTCATTTTTGGGAAGTTGGTTAAAATACTTTACAACACAGGTTTTGGCTGACTCGATATTCAAAATCGGGGCCACATGATTTACCATACAGGCTGTCCACTAGTCTTAGTTGGACTTTATTAATGAAATCCATTACAATAATTGAGATTAAACTGGCAATAACACCGTTCCGCCGTAGAGTTTGCCGTCCGGCCCATCGAGTGAGCACTCTGCGGCTTGCGGACGCTAATCAAATTAAGCTTTGGGATACTAAGGATACTTTAATGTAGAAGGGGATTCACAAACCCTCTTTATTCATTCCTTTTAATTAAGCTCTTTATCTATATTTACATTATCTATATTAACATTATAAATGCGAAAATTTGGATGCTTGTATGTATGCAGGGGCGTACCCAGGTTCCGGGCTAGAAGGGGGGAGCGTAACATTTTAAGACTATATTTTTATCTTATTATACTTTTATCTACAACAGTAGAGAGTTAAATAAATTCCAAGGGAGGCAGCTGCCCCTCCCTGCCCCCACCACCCTCGGTACGCCTATGTAATAATTGAGGCGTGATCTACAATCGATATCGAAGTCAAAAATATAGTTTTTAGAATTTTTGTCTGTCTGTATGTATGTTCCGGGGTAAACTCAAAAAGTATTGCATGTATTTACTTCAAATTTTGTATGAATATTACTAACAGGTCGGGTCAATATATAGGCTACGCTATTACCTACGGGGGAGGGGCAGTGCGGAGTAAACGAAGTCCGCGCAGACGAATTCGCTGGTAACAGCTAGTATATATATATATATATATATATATATATATATATATATATATATATATATATATATATATATATATATATATATATATATATATATATATATATATATATATATATAGCGGGGAACACATAGTGAAACAAATATATTAATATACGGTGTTTACTTTATAATAATGAAATCCAAGCATTGACGCTACTGCGGCAGGATTAAGTAAGGCGGTGGTACTAAATACCCTGGCGAGATGTGACACGAATATAACATGTACATTGGATTGTCACTGTCGTGTTCAGATTTGAAGCGTAAGATAGTCGCCCAAATAGCAATGCACTATTTACAGCTTTTGTGTCTATAGGCGACGATTTCTCTTTCCATCAGGAGAGCCATCTGCTTGTTTGCTATATTATGATAAAAAAAAACAAAAATATTAATTTGGAAATATTTTAATAATTTCAAAATAGTCTCTCTCCCTGCTAACACAACTGTGGGATATTCCAGCGATTTCGCAGCGGCGGGATATGAACGAGTGTGCAAACAAAGCGGGCTCGTTTGCGTGCTTTGATTCGACACGAGTGGCTGCTGCCTCAAAAATGGATTTTACTTTAATTAAGTAAATATTTAGACATAAAAATTATATCATATTTTGACTGCCTCGATAGTGTTGTGGTTAGTCCCAGGGCTTGTTAACCGGTTATTTTCAAACTTAAATCAGCGCGTTACATAAGGAGTGTTTTGTAAAGGTGTAACTCTAAGCTAACCTTAACAATTTATGGAGCAAAATTATAATAAACCCTTATAATAAAATTATTAGGGCTTAGAAATCAATAAACTGGTTTATAATGGTTTTTTATAAAAAATTGTTTGATGTTAGCCGCTCATAATTTTTGTCTGCGCTGTGCGTTACGTACAATTCCATGGTTTTGGCTTAAGCCGGTTTATATAGGCTTATGAAGTGCTCTCGTCTCAGATATGCTCCGAGCGAAACCTTTAACTGATTCGTTGCGGATGACATGGCAGCCGTGTCATGATTGTTTTTAACGTATAGCTTATAATACGGGAGTCGTGTCAATTTTAAACCGATTATATCTCCCTCAAATTGCATTTTAAAAGGTTCTACCCTGAACAAAACATTTATAATTTTCCACGTAAATCAAGCCTTTTCAATATGTGTTCCCGGCTATATATAGCGGATTGTAATTCGGGTTAATAAAAATAAATGACGGTGATCGGAGACCGTGAGTAATCTTGCTCAAAACTCGTCAATAATTTGGCTTACCGCCTAAGGCATTAGCCAAACCGGTGAAACCACGCCACTGCGAAGCGATTTCGAAAACCGACGCCGATTTGACATTGATTAATGAGACTGACACTTATTTTATTTTATCTCCAGGCATACAGGCGAGTGTGCTAGCGATGAAAAACAGTCACCAAGTCACCAATAAAGAACATTTACCACACATAAAGTTGGTTGCCAATGCGATGCCGGCCCTTGAGAATTTTGCTGACCCTCTATGTAAAAATCCCGATAAACTGAAATACTGCAATTTATCTAAACTACAAGCTAAAAAATCTAAAAATGTGAAAACTGGTAGAGTTTTGCGATTTCTACGTGATTTGTATCGCCATCTTACCTATTCCAATCGAAACAGCAACTTCTGTATGTATCGCGATTGTTACTCAGAAAGTTTTGTGGGTAATGTGACTAGTAATATTATGCAAGTGAGCTCACATCTGTACCAAACTGGTAGCAAAGCACTATTGACATATTATCTATTGTTTACAGGGAATTATTATGTATTTTAAGGAATTAGGACACACATACCTACTCCCACGAAATCCCTTAAAAGGTAGGCACAGATATTTGAATGCCATCTACTACGATTTAGCCCTCCAATTCAGCAAAACATCAATCGAGTCTAAGCGCTAAGGGCACTTACACACGTAAACACGATACAACATTGCGTCGTGCTACGACTTAGCATAATATGTATAAAAATGTGTAAGTACCTAAAGGCTTCGATTCGATTGACGTTATGTTACGTGAATTAGGTCCCAGACCGACTTACCTTGTTTCCTCCACATTCATAACTTTCTTCATGCATACACGCCGGTTTCGGATAGAAGAAGGACTGCCAAATTATGTAAAAAATATCTCCACGCCAGTATCCCCGAAGAGGAATGCGAGGTAAAACAAGTGCACCCATGATTAGCCGTGGTACTTAGTCCCACAACGTGATACGTGACAAGCCTATCGCTAACCGAGAACTTTCCTAGTCCTGAGCAATGTTGTTTTTATCAGGAAAATGAAAAAACACATTTTGTGGATTGCCCAACCCGGAAATCCAACTCGGGACCTCCTGTGGTCAACCCTGACAGCGGATCACTAGACAACAGAGGTGATTAAGTACTAATGTTTTAATAGATTAAAAAACAAATGGGTCTTGAGATTCCATGATCTTAAACAGGCTAACCACTGCTATGAAACAGACTAACAAATCTTATTAAAGCCAACATTTTTCAAGGATTAATCTCGTAAAAAGTTGGGATCGCTAGCTTTTAAACAAACAAAAAATAGTAAACAATGTATAAGAGACTACAATATTTCAAGTCTTTATCCTATTTCTGAATATCAAAATAAAACGGAATAATAAGACTAAATTAATTATTCCGACCGCCATTTAAGTTGAGGGCACAATATCGAAGCGCCATAATACGGGCCTTAAATTTCCTAAACCCAGCTAAAATGAAATCGCCTCCAAGAAAAAGGGGTTTGAATTTTAGCCCATAAGAAAATAAAACCCCGTAGACAATAATGTGGGATTCATTTGCTGATATAAATTCCAAATGAAAACAGAATTATACTGTCAATGTTTTATTTTACTGAGGTTTTAAGTGACGGCCATTTTGAGGCACCGTTTTGTTTTAATGTGTATACGTAATTTTTAAGATTCCACATTCAAACGGTGACAAACAGAACCCCATTAATATGCCTCTACTATCTGTCTGTTTCTCACAGGACTATCTATTGAAATAAAACCGATATCTGACATTAGTTTTTAGTTCGTACCCAAAAGGTGATAACAAACGGAACCTTATTTATATTCCTCGGCTGTCATAGCACATAGGGATCTACCTATTTTTTTTTATAATCAGTTTTTTATATTGAAACGAAAGATTTTGTAGTTAAGATTGATTTTTAATATACTACTATATTTTAGAACTCAGAAAATTGTGTTCGAAAGATTAATATCGATCATCGAAAAATTAAAACACGGCCATTTGAACAAATTTTACTTTTTTGAATTGTTGAGCTCAAAAATATATACTTCGGTATGTTTTTTTACTTCTATGAGCTTAAAATACTTGATCAAAGATCAAATACTGCATATACTTTATGCATAAGTTTACTAATCTGTTTTCAAAGCTTCCACAAGATATCGACAAGTACTAACGTTATATTTACTGCTGGAAAATTAAAAAGGTGTCACCAACCCAACCGAGACATTGCAGAAGTCTGTCTAGTAATCACGATGCTAGCAATATGTTTAGCTTCCGTTCGTCTATTCTTTAAAAGGGGCCCAATGGAAGCTTTGGAACATTCTTTAGATTCAATAATCTAAAGAATGTTCTTATATGACATATATTTTCTGAGGCACATTTTACATACTTTCTGTTTGGCCTAAGGTTGACTGGAGGAGAAAGCCGACAGGCATTAAGTCCGCCTTTTGTACAAACTTATTTAAGGTATATAATAAAATTAAATAAATAAATCTCCACTATACATATATTGCGGTTAACAGTTATATTACCAAATTGTATTACTGACGATGATTAATTCCGTACCATTTTTTAGGCAATGTAAATGTATTTGTTTCGTTATTCAAACATAGTATAGTGGATACAGTTAAACCTAGGTTAAAATGTCCGGCAGGTTAAGTAAGCCCTTACCTACCGGAGATTTCAACCTAAATCCCTACTACACACTGCGCCTAACCTTTGTATTTAACATATCCGTTCCGTATGAAAATTATTTCCATATTATTTTTGACAGCAATTATAAAATTATACAATATTGTTACTTCATTTTAACACGAGTGTTGTTGATAAAGTTAAACCTTTAATAGATTAATATCTCTGGCAGGGTAAATTAATCCTTACTCTACCGGTGACTTTAACCTAGGTCCTAAATCTCTACCATATGCTGCGGCTAACCTTCTTATTAAACTTTTCAAATTTTATTCCTTTTGACGAGTATTAATTCCGTGCCAATCTTTGTAAGGCAATGTAAATGCAATGTTAGTACATTACTCAAGCGCGAATGTTATTGATTCAGCTAAACCTATAACAGGTCAATATCTTCAGTAGAGGAAGTAAGCCCTTACCCTTTCGGAGACTTTAACCGATGTAAGTTACTCTAAGCGCAATTTCCACTATACGCTACGGCTTTAGCGAAAATTTCCACTATACGGTAAGGCTAATCTTATTATTAAATTTTTCCAAATTTTATTCCTGGCAAGTATTAATTCCGTGTCATTTTTTGTGACGCAATGTAAATGCAATATTGTTACGTCATTCAAACACGAGTATTGTTGACACAGCTAAGTAACGCGACGCCTCGCTTCATTTGCATTTCTCTTAATCTACGCTATGAATAAAGAAAAATTCGTGGAGATGTTTTTAAGCGTCCGTCTAAGCGCCGCCCGCCTAATGAAGAACGGTAGAGGGATTACCGCCCGCCCGCCGCGCGCTTTCGCGACATTACACTTTTAATTTGAACGAATCTTATTATTTTCTTTTGTTGATTTAAGCCCTCGTACCAGGAGACGGCTCGAGACGTGACCTGCAGTGGAAAAATGCGATTGCCATCTAAAGCCAACCGTTTAAATGAACGAGATTGGAGCTTAAAAAGTATAATGGACGAGGGAGAGAAGGCAGGCGGCGATCTCGGGGGGGCAAGATGGCCGATTTGCGATTGAGATGAGACCTCACCCGACCACCTTTTAAGATCAAGCAATATAATTAAGTTTGTTCACTATTTTTATTATTGTAGGTTGATTACTGATGATTTCAGTCACCCAAGATCAGAGTTGATCTGGAGAGAAGAAAAAACTCATGCAATTCACTAAATAAAATTAACAATATGAAGTTGAATTTTTATTAACGTTATTTTTGATTAAACGATTAAAAATTGAATTTGTTTTAAATAGCACCTTATTTGCCGTCTCATTGTTTTTTTTATATCATAAGATAGCAAATAAGCAAACAAGCATAATATGTCTCACCTGATGGAAAGAGAAAACCATCACCTATAGACACCAAAGATGTTAGTGGTGCGCTGCTATCCATGTGGCGAGATGTCAATGCCATATGAATAAGTTTATCAGGAACTCCTTCTAAATCGCAAAACGACAATTACAAGCATTGACACTAATTTTTTTTCTCGTTCCTCTGACATAATCAGAGACTTTGTTGTCTTATAGTTAATACATGGTTTTATTTTTAACAATTCTTTAATATTCTAATACAGTTTTACCTTATTGTATTTTATCCTGTTAATATTACATGAACAATCTTTAGCTTCTTGTTTTTCTTTATGCTATTTATACTTTCTATTTGTTTGTAAAAACTTTATTTATTTATTTTTATTAATTACTTTAATGGCTATTTTCTTACAGTATCTCAAAAATTTATTCCTACTATTTTGGCTTTTCACTATTTTGTTTATTTCTATTTCAATTTCTGCCTCCGTCTCTCTTCTTTCCCTCTCGTATATTGGGCATTCGCATATTAGATTTGATATATGCTCTGCCTTGTCCGGGTCACAAATGCATGATGGTCTGTCCCTGCGCTTGAACCTGTTCAAGAGAACCTCAACGCGGAGAACCCCCCATGCCCCGTCATTATTTGAGTCACGACTGGGTCTAAGTTTACTTTTTTCAGTATTTTAAAGGCCTCTATTGCGTCGGGGAAAAATATTTTTGTGACGAAGGCAGTTTCTTCTGTTTTATATCTCCGATTCCATTCCTCAAGCGATTCCATACGCATCTGTCGCTTGACGAATGAAATCGGGATTTTATCGTAGTCTGCTCTGGTCTTTTTGTTGAGAGCTGCTAATTTAGCTAGTTCATTGGCCCTTTCATTTCCCTCCATCTACGTATGAGCCTTCACCCAGAATAGTTTAGTTACTTTACCTAATTCCTTGGAATTCCTTAAGAATTCTCTGGCTGCTGTTGCTAGGGGATGGAGTGAAGCTCCAATTGTGATGTGAAGATGTGAAGCTCCAATGCTGATCTGGAATCACTATACATGTTTACATTTTTATTTGGATGTTTAAGCGCTATCTTTATGGCTTCAGTTAGTGCTAGCAGCTCGGACTGATAGACCGTGCAGTAGTGTTCCAACCTGGGCTTACGACTTTTGAGTTCGCTGTTTCCACTCCTGATGTATATGGCAACTCCTACCTTGCCCTCTATTTTACTACCATCTGTGTATATTTCAATGTCGTTTTGCTCATGCTGGTCCACCTCCGCAAGATCCATCAGGCACTCAAATTTCAGGCTGGTTTGTTGTGAAGGGTGCTGTGTGAAAGGTAGTTGCGGTGTGAAAGGTGTTTTTAATTCTGTTTCTCTATCTCCTGTTACTCGCCGTGATAGTTCCCTTTTTTCTTCATAGAGGAGGGCTGCTTCCCTCACTCTTAGATCCAAGGGTAGTATCCCGGCGAGTAGCAGGGCTGAGTTTAGTGATACCGTCTTGTACACTTTTATTATTTTTTGTACGAAACCCCGTTGTAGTACGTTGAACTGTTTCTTAATTCCTAGTTTTTCTGCTGCCGGTGCCCAAGCACTTGCAGCGTACAACACTACTGGTTCGACCACCGCTGTATAAATGACACTATTGGGGCAGAAATAGATAATTGGGTATTTGTAACATTGATGATAATTCACAATATCGTAAGCAAATAATTTGCTTACTTTGGGGTTAGAACAATTTGTGTTATTAAGTATCTTCACGCGCGTATCCCCGAAATGCTAGGCAGAGGTACAAAAAGTGCACCTACCGAATGTGCGTCGATTTGTGATTAGCCGAAGAAAGTGCACCTACCGAATGTGCGTCGATTTGTGATTAGCCGAAGATATAAGTCCCACAATGTGGATAGGTGGTAAGCCTATCGCCAACCGAACAATTATCCGATCCCGGGCAACGTTGTTTTTATCATAAAACTGACAAAACACATTTTTTTCATTTCATGTGGTCAACACTACACCGGACCACTAGAGCACAGAGGTAATTAGTGTAGCGAATATTCATGATCCATATTTAATGTACGAATGCCTGTCTGTCTGTCTGTTACGCATTCACGGCTAAACCGCTGTACCGGTTCAATTAAATTTGATATAGAAATAGTTTGAACATTCAGGGTCAAACATAAGCTATTTTTTTTTAATAATCAACACCTAAACGACTGAAATAAGCATTGAAAGATTGATTGAAGGTTGTATTAAAAACTATATATAATATAGATTATATCATGTTACTCTATTTATAACCGGGACCCACAACTTTACGCGTTTATCTCTCTATCAAACTCCGAGTTGCTACTAAGAGTTAGATTTTCGAGAATCTAATAAACTAATATTACAAATCAATAAATTAAATATTGCCGGACAAATTACACGAGTTGATGTCACCCCAAAGTAGGAAAATAATTTACTTGTGTTATGGGTGTTATTCAACGATACTAATGCATAGAGATACATATATAAATATAGTTACATAATTAACCACCAAACCCAGAAATACAAATCCCTGTCGAGAACCGAACCAGAGCCACCTCAAAGATTCGCTAACCACTGGACCAACGGGGCGATAGAAATATGGAAGTTAGGATGTTTGAATGTATGCGCGTATTCATATTTGGATGTGTGGATGTTACTCAATCACCCGAAAACAAGGGAGCCGATTTGGATTAAATTTGGCAAATAGATAGCACATAGGATATTATTTACCTGGAATAGCACATAGGATAGTATTTATCTCGAAAAGATTAATTGTTCCCGCGGGTTTCACAAAAAAAAAAATAATGCTGCAACACCGTTTGTGGAACTCGATAGGATCGAATACACGACTAAAGCCCCGACTTCACTTTTATTAGTGCATGTGCAAGTGTTTAACGCAGGTGCTTAGTATGAAGCAAAAAATACTTGAAGACAGCCGTTGATCAGTGCGAGTGATTAGTAATCAGCGTAGTATAAGTGAATAGACGCTTTTCTAATCATTCGCACTGATTGTTGTTAGTCTATTAGGCTAGGCTAACAGCTAGAACTGACTACTAGATGGTACTGTAACACCTCTATGGTGTTACAGGAAATGCTGGCCACTTGTCGATTTTTAAATATAATATCTAGTTGAATTTGAATTATACAGAATTGTATTAGAAGTGATTCTGATCGGTTAGTCCTAGTAAACGAAAGTATACAATAACACCTTTAATTTAAAAGTTCTTACTAGATATAGTCGATCCCTGGCACCTGGAAAACCTCTCGCATTTCCGTGCTTAATAAAAATGCTACAGTACACTCCTGCAAAGTCTAGCCCAGGTATTCCGTTTTAAACGTTAAACTCATGTAGGGTATATATAAGTATTAAATCCTTACTTTCTAAGTGGATATCAGAGCAACACGATTTTTTTTGTGAGTATTGGTTATCTTATTGTAACAGGAGAGCCATTGGCTTGTTTGTTATGAATCCTATGCTATTGAAAAAGGAAATAGTTGTCACTGGCCCTTGGCATAACACATTTGAAATCGATTATTATATTTCTAATTTTCATTTGAAAATACTGAACAAAGTCTCAATAAGGAGATTCTGTAAAGATTTTTGATTTTATTCATAAAATATAAGCTACTAAATCGCCGGGACTAAAAACTTTGTGCAGAATATGATTCTCGCATACAGACTAGTTGGTTTAACTTCATTGTTGAAATTTCTGCAATATGACTGAAGCGTGACAGCTTCAAGTTTTCATCTAGTCAAGATAGATTGGGTTTTTTCCAACTAACCGAAAAATGTAGTGTTTTATAGCAAACAAATAATGGCTCTCCTGATGTTAGAGACAGCCTTTTAGAGCGCCAAAAGTGGAGCATTACTATCAGTACGGCATATAAGTTTACCGATTAATTATGTAAATACACTTGTACTGTTACACAAAATAATTTTTATTTTATTTCATCTTCAGGGTTACCATACTTCCATTTAATTGAACCTCCAGACCCAAACACGACAGTGGCAAGCATTGATGCTATTGCGACTGGAAAAGTAAAGGTATACATAATGTTAGAGAAATGCATACTATAGCTTGAGGATGAGTTCAGTATCGATAAAAGAACCTGTAAAAGATAAAAAATAAATACCCTAAAAAAGTTTAAAAAACTAAATTTTAATTTCCATACCGTCGTCGCTCGTAGCGGTAGTGGCACAGAGGGGAGCCATTTTTAGTGAAAATTTTAATTCTAACCGATTGCTATTTCAAGTTAGTTGGCACTAAATTAGATTGATCATTTGATCTTGCAATATTTTTTTTATTTTTGTATATATTTTTATTTTTCCTGGGTTACTTTATCGATACTGAACCTATTGTAACAAGATATAATTTAATGTTTTGCCGTTTAGAAAAAAACAACGGCAAGATTAATCTGTAGCTATTGGTACAATGCTGCGCGCGCACTGTATTCTTAAAATAATGTATTATAAAGACAGTAGATGTCACTATAAATAATCTATGCTTGTAAATAAAGTTTTAGGTTTTCACTTTTATCGACAGTCCTTATGATTGATTAACTTCGATTTTTATCCACACAGGCTAATCCACAGATATACATCTTGATATATCTCTGTGCTATTATCAATATATCCTTTGATAACTCGTGCTAAATAGCTAGCATATGAATATGGCAAGAATAGCTTTGGACCTACAGACCCTACAGAACGTAAGGTCCCAATCTTTTTAATAGCAACTAATTTTTTAAAAGGAATATTCTTAGGAATATTGTTAGAAAATTGTACAGAACGTAAGGCCCTAATATCCTGACATACAAAGATGAAATTTTGCAGAAAGGTCGTTTATATTTAGTGAATATCCGCTGAGAACTGATTTTGCGACAAGGTCAGTTTAAGGGGGTTTAACAGACACTTTTTAAGAATAAGTAATTTTTAAAAAGGAATATTTTTGGAAGGTCATGAAAAATTGAAAGCCCTGTTTTGCTAGATGGCTCAATAGGATCTGTTCAGCCGTTTCAAGGTCAGAAGCTCTTTTCAAATTGATGAAAAGATTTAAGCAACTTGTAAAGGCTTTATTAATACTAAATTTTATATTCTGTTATTTTATTAATATTGAAATTACATAGTGATCTTGACCTGATACTTTAAGATCTTCAATCGAAAATCATCCGCATCTATTTAACTGGCAAGTTTCGTTTGTCAATAACAGATTTTCTAAACATTGCAAGTCACTTTTTAACGATTTTCTGTTAGCCATTTTTATAAAAACTTGGCAGACTTGTGAAGGCTCACTGACAATGCAATACCTACTATGATACCATCTAACTGAGCTCATGATGTAGCCTGGCCATAGGGACTGGAACTCTCTGATGCAGAGTTTTAATAAAACGACCTTGTTTGGTTTCATTGGTCTTGTTGCTATAAATACTAAGATTAATTATTGCTCATGATTTTATATTTACTAATTAGGCTTCTTTTCTTAAAGTAACTTTATTTTGAAACATCATTCAAATACAGCTAGGTATATTTATTGTATTGTTTGTTGTTTTGTACAAATCTTATATATATATATATATATATATATATATATATATATATATATATATATATATATATATATATATATATATATATATATATATATATATATATATATATATATATATATATATATATATATATATAATGTAAATCCATAACTAGCCGAAAGCCCAAGCTCGCTTCGTATGGCGCTGTGGATTTTATTGTTTAAATAAATAAATGATGACGAGAATTTGAAGATGGAGCTGAAAAAGTGTTATCGAAACTCACGCGTAGAATGTAGGAAGAGATAAGATAGTCAAGTTCGGACTTAATGGATTTATGATGACGTGTACTTTCAATTACATATAATGTCGGATATCTGAAATTGGAGCCGTAGAGTGGCATTGTAACTCACAGATAGAAATTGCTAATATAATGAAGTTTGGAGTCATTTCATTTGTTATAGTAAGTTCTTTGTCATGATGATAAGGCTCTGAACTTCTAAATTGAGCCGAAAAAGTGACAATGGAACTTCAAGAATCCAGATTCAAAATGCAACTACAATGAACTCTTAAACTGACATTTGTTTTTGTAAACAAAGTAATGTTTTTGAATTAGCACTTAATTGCATTGTAAACACCTTAGTGTTGAATGATTTTCAGACTCTGGTGATGGAACTGGAAGGTGACCATGAGAACTCCTAAACTAAATAAGGTAAATTTATCGAAATTGGGCTTATTTGTTCTGTTTGGACAAACATTCTAATGCTAGGCGATTTCTAGAGTCTCATGATAGAGCTGAAAGTATATAGGAACTTTGGGATAAAATAGAGCAACACCATCGACTTCGAGCACAGCTTTGGGGTCGTTTGATTCGTAATTATAAAGAATTTGGAGCGGAATGCCTTCCAGTATATGATGATAAAGCTGGAAGATGTACCCGAGAACTCCTAAGCTTAACTAAGTTAATCCATCAAGAGTTTCACAAACAATTTGGTGCTGAACGATTTCTACTATCTGATGATGGAATTAGAAGGTAGTCATGGAAACTTCTAAACTAAACAAGATAAACCTATCGAGTTTGGGATCCTTTGTTCTGTTTTAACAAACAACCTGGTGCTAGATTTCCGGGGTCTTATAATAGAGCTGATGATGGAGGTCGTGGGAACTTTGGAATAAAATGGAGTCAATTTTTACAAGGACTTTGAAGCACGATGGTTATCAGTGCCTCATGATAAAATTGAAAAATGTATAAGGATAAGAAAATCCAGATAAACTCATTGAGTAAGGGCTGATTGGGTTTGTTTTTAAATACACTTTGGTGCACAAACCATCGAGCTTAGATTCATTTGTTCTGTTTTGACAAATACCTTAATGCTAGATGATTTCTTTGGTCTTATAATAAAGCAGGAAAGAGGTTATGGGATCTTTAAATCAAAATTTAATAACGCTTCTAATTCGTTCTTTTAAAGTCTTAGAAAGAAATAGATCGGCTTACTTTTTTATTTTATTTATTAAGAGTTATATATTAAAGTTCGGTTTCCTTTGCTAACCGTTCAAAAAAGCTTGATGATATTTTTAATTTTTAGCTTGACGTTTAAGTGGGACGTCAAAATCCCATATGAGTGCTTTGGATGGATTATAAATCTAAACTTAAATCACTTATCTTAACACCAATTATGTTTGTAATATTTTTTCGTCATGATTATCCATATAAAAGCAGTGGTATACCAATAGACGAAATTAAATGAAGCAAAGCCTTCCTTTGATGAGTTAGAATAAGGAAAAGTTGAGAAATATCTGAGGGAGCTCGACCGCAACCCCACCTGGATCCTCAAAAAATATAGCATAAATGAACCGAAGGGCCCGCCTCTTCAGCCGCGAAATTTCAGTCATACTTCCAAACCTATAATCCCTCATAATCATCTTTACAAAGCAAAGATTAAAAACGATTCTCGCCCCAGCCTCCCTGCTCCCTCTGCTTTTATATGCGAGACAGCGAAAAGTGAGATTAAATCATTATTTTTCTTAAGCTTCTCTCGTTTTTTCTCCGCTCTAGTGGAAGTTTTTTTACTTGGACTTTTGATGCGGACGATCAAAGACTTGTGTTCAAATTTACATAACATTCTTAAATAAATTGCGGGGAGAATGGGGTGGCAACATTTAACACGATCGCTGGGTGTATAAACTTATTAATGCGAATACCATGATTGATGTTGAATGCATTGTTAATGTGTTCTGTAGATTATATTGACTACTCTTTGGTATATGAGCCGCCTGGGTACGTTACATAGGTCGACATGTGCTGAGAATTCACTTGATTTTCAACCGAGTTTCCAAAAAGGAGGTTCTCCTTTCGGCTGTATTTATTTTAGTTTGTTACATCAGAACCTATTCAACTGTTAATTTTTTGTTGTTGTTTGCAAGGGTTATTTGATTCCATATAAATTTAATAAAGATCAGATTCGGGGTTCCAGAGATATAGTATATTTGGAAGCCGCTTGTTGCAGTTTTTAAACGTTTAAATTATTATCCACTTTGAATCAGTTTTTAAGATTTAATTTGATGGGTATATTGAATATTCCATTTCAAATCACAAAGTGGCCATGTTTCCGATCCGGTAGTAGTTTAAAAAAATGTCGACGCGTCAAAATAACTTGTAAAAAGTTTTATTGAATAAAGTACTTTCGATTTCTGATTTCTGAAATAATTCACTCAAATATTCACAGTTATTATAATATTAGTGAGATTTAACGCCGGCTATAACATATGTTTTTAAGTTTAATTAAAATTTAAACAAATATGCATAATTACTCGTAACTATCATGTGTCAAAAATATTAGGTCTCTACCTACGAAATTGCCCTTTTGCAGTACTGGCCATTTAGAATCAAAATTATTCGGCTACAAAAGAATTCTAATTTCAAATTAATTTTATCTTAAATGACATTGTTTTTTTTTTAAATTAGTCCCTAGTTTATTGATTAGTGTTTTATTTTCACTAAATTTGTTCGTCAGTAAAAATTCGAGTAGTTCTGGAATATAAGTACCATCGTAGTAGCAACTTACTATAAGCGGCACGCGGCATCAAAGACGTTTACGCAGCGAATACACACTACAAAACAACGCATTACCGTGCCCGTTTCCGTTCTGGAAATTTCGAGCTGAAAAATAAACCATGTGGTCGTTCGAAAACTTTGGTCGAGAAAAACAAATTAAAGGTGAATGTTGAAGCTGATGATACTCAGTTAGCAGCAGCTTTCCACTGTAGCATCAAAACTGAAGGATCCTTGTATTTATAATAATACGAGTTGACGCTACAAAGATTGTATTACCATACAAATTGCTTGTATTGAATATTGTGGGATACTTAAGAGGGGGGGAGGGGGGAGTTAATTGAGACACAAACTATCCTATATCTTTTAAGTTGGATCAAACAGTAGATATCTACAAAATTTCATTGAAATCGGTTCAGTAGTTTCGGAGTCCATCACGGACAAACAACTGACACATAATTTATATATATTAAGATATATACATATCAGTTTAACGCCAAACAATTCACAAAATTTACTAATTACAGGTTATAATATCTCAGGTATTTTATAATTAACTCCTACTTAACGCTTATGCTTATTAAAATGTTCTAATTATGTTATTGACAGTATTTCTTTGTGAGATTTATTTGTTCCAACTTCTCATTAATTCCTCTCGGTCTCATTAATTCTCCATGATGACTACGTTCATCGACTTATGAAATATTTTTAATTAGTAGTAATTAAGAAAAGTTGCTCAATAGTCAAGACGTTCCGACTTCGATATAAACGCATTCCAAGATGGATTCAAATCTTGGGTTGGGCAAATCGTTAACTCTAAAAAAAATTTAGATATACATATATTTTTTATATTATAGGACAACATACAAACAGATGACTCTCCCGATGGAAAGAGACAATCACCGCCTATTGACACACACGATATCAAGCTTTGTCTGAGCTATATAAACCGCAACATACAGTGACAACCATTAATGTTATTGTCGCAGGAATAGGTAAGGCGCTAGTATCTTAGGTGTATTACAAAGTACTCTGTGGGTGGTACTAAGACCCGGGCGAGACGTTGCATAACCAACGACATAGCTCAGGTAGCACATATGTAGGGTCATTCCATAATAGGTGAAAATATTTTAACACAGCATTCGGTATGTCTAACCAAAGATATACGAAATTTTATTCATACAAATCAAAAAGTTTTACACCCTTGAATGACATCTGTTTTTAGCTGGAAATCTTTGATTAGACGTTCCAAGTGCTGGGTTAAAATATTTTCGCCTATTATGGAATCATCTAATATTTGGTTTACAATTATGGTTCAAAACAGCTAAAATCTTGATCCATATTTTTATTGTAATTTTGAAACATTGTGAAGCCTATATTTTTTTAGATATAGGTAGAGGTACATCACAATATTTGCAAAAACGGTCACTTTTTCTTTGTTGCATACTATCTTTATAAATTCGATACCTACTTGTAATGTTGTGTAATGATTTGCAAAGTGATGCAGCTGCAAACGTATCAGGGGCTCTTTCACTTGAATGTTCTATAAAATTGATTATTCTTATATAATAGGTTCTACCACTTGAATGAAAATACGTAGACACCTCAAATGTTCACAGAAAGCGTGATACTGTTACCGATATCACAATAAAAAAAACTGTAAGCCGGTTGACCCTGCAGGGCATATCTCTGTAACTTCCCGCTAAATTGAGCTAATTTAAGCCTCAAGGAACAAAAATCTATGCTTATAGATTTTTTCGGAGTTCAAAAACCTAAATTTTGTTAAATATGACCTACCTGATATCTATGGGTACGCAGACGATAGCACCGTTGTGGAGAGTTACACATCCAGCGCGCGGGTCAGTACGGCACAGATCTAGTCTCTCAGGGAGGCGATGGTCGATCGATTGAATCTGTCCTTACAGGCAGTCCGGCGGGATGATCACGTAACTTGCAATGCGAAATTATCGTGATTGTTTAGTTATTGCAAGACACGTAACAGCCTTGCACATTAGTGGTAGTCGTTGCCGCTTGATTAGTTTTGATGCCGTGACATTGCAAAAAGTGCATCTAGTGACCAGCAAGAAATTGGCGACGTTTTTGAAAATTTTTTCATTACGTTTAAGAGTCATCGCTGATCGCTGGCGAATTGCAGACATTAGATGATACGCCTACCGATTGGTACAATGCCAGTCTGGTCAAGTTTATACTACCACCGGTGGTTAAAGTTCTACAATGTTATGTTATCTGCAATGTTATCTTTATATAAAGTAGTTCACTCGTTACTTCGTTTTTGGCACGGGGCACTTTCAAAGAGTAGACCAGCTGCTATTCTACCAGAAAGTTTGTAAAAGTCAAACGATTTGCCATATAAGTCGCTATTATCGCGTCTACTAAGTGATAGGGTTCTCTAACGTCTTGCCCGGGTCTGGTAACACCGCGTTATCTATTCCTGTCCCAATAGCGTGAATGCTTGTAACTGTTGTATTTAGTTTGGAGGTAAGGTAGCTGGTAAACTTATCCATGTCGTCTTAACGTCCTGTCTCACGGATAGCAACGTACTAATAACATTTTGGTGTCTATAAGCGATGGTTGTATTTCTTGAGAGCCATCTGCTTGTTTGCTTATGATATATTGAAAATTCTATCACTGAAATTTTTGCCCTTAGGGGCCATCCATAAATTACGTCACATGTTAAGGGGGAGGGAGGGAGTCGACGAAGAGTGACATTGTAAGACAAGGAGTAGGAAGGGGTCTCAAATTTTGAGACATCACATTTTTTCAAAATATAATATTTTATGTCTAATTATTACAACAGTGAATTTAGAAAGGTACATCTATAGATGAAAAATAATCGAATGAGATCATTATTCCAACGTAAAATTGTAAAATATGTGACGTAACACTAGGTAATAGGGGGGGGGGGGGTTCTCACAAATGTCACTAGCTGTGACAAAGACAGGGAGGGGTCAAAAAATCATGAAATTCCTGTGACGTAATTTATGGATGGTTCCTTATTGGGAACTGAACATCAGTTCTCTATGCGTCATGATTAAAAATTATTCATTCAATCAGGAATGCGTAATATTCACATTCAGAGAGATATAACGAAGTAATCACAGAAGAGTCTTTCGCTGTGAATACACCGATAGTCAAGTAGTTAATAACATGACCAACTATATTAATCCCGGCAGAAACAAGAGCTGTGTAATAAACATAATTTTTTTAAATTATTAGATAGCAAACAAGCAGATGGCGCTCCTAAAGTAAAGAGAAACCATCGCCTATAGACACCAAAGATGTTAATGGTGCGTTGCTATCCTTGTGGCAGGATGATTGTGCTACATAAATTTATTGGCTACCTAATCCTCCGATCCGGAACACGATAATAACAAGAACTATTGCGGCAGGTATCGGTAAGGCGGTGGTACCAGACCCGGGCGATACGTAACAAAGCTCTTAGTACCACTTAGTAGTCACCGTAGTAGTGACACGTCTGACTAATCGTTCGCCTTTTACAAAGTGCCTGGTAGACTGGCAGAAGGCCTATAGTTCAAAAAAGCGGCCCTCTTTGATTGTAGGTTTTCTGCCATATTGTACCCCTAGATACTAATGACGAATTTAATATATTGTCTCTTTTTGTAGATATAACTCTCTTCTAAAGATTGGTTTCATTAGACATACATATTAACTTTAGTTGTAAACTTACTCTATCTCGTAAACTTAGCTTAAACAGTAAGTAGCGACATATTTCACACGAGCTCAGGTACCTGTGCCTAAAACAATCAAACAACCACTTAAGGTACGTACAAACAACAACTTAGAGCGCTGCTTAAGCTTAACTAAATACTGTGTGTGGCTTAACATGACTTAGAGGGCATGTAAACATACATTGTGGGCCCTGTGTTACAGTTTCGATTTTATCGTTTCTAATTCTGAATGTACTTTTATTATATACTAGCTGACCCAGCAAACGTTGTTTTGCCTTACATATTAGGAATCCATAGCGGACAAACAACGTGACACTTAATTTATATAAGTCTACGGGATTAAACTTTATATGGTGGTTAAGTATTCTTAAATTTTCTAATTTTCCGCGCAATTTTCTTAATATTTTCTTTTATAAGAACCTTCTCCTTACAAGCACAAACACAACAAAAAAAAAATATCGAAATTGGTCCAGCCATTCAGGCGTGATGTCGTGACCAAGGAAAATAGGGATTGATTTTTATATATACAGATACAGAGCTGATCATTTGACTGTCTCGTAACCCTGGGTTCAAATTCTGAAACACATAGATATTATTGAAGATTTTCTTTGATCGCCTCTGTGGTTTAGGGATCCGGTGTCGGTGTTGACCACATGAGGTGCCGGGTTCAGTTCCCGGGTCGGGCAATTCAAAAATGTGTTTTTTAAGTTCTGATAAAAACAACGTTGCCCGGGATTGGATAAGTGCCCGGTTGGCGATAGGCTATCTGCCTATCACATTGTGGCACTAAATATCTTCCGCTAATCGTACGTGCACTGGTAAGACCCCTGCCTACCACTTCGCGTATACGGGCGTGAAGATACTATAAAGATTTTCTTTCCAGGAAAGTTAACAATTATTCCAGTTGATCTAGATTATTGGCAATAAAAATAGACTGTCGTCAAATGTGTTGTTTTATACGACGTTTGGGATCTCCATAATTTTCTCTAAATAATTAACTGGTCAGCCATTCCATGTCTCTCTCTCCTAATTGATATTGGAATCACTCGGATCTCGTAATGAAAGCGATAGCGGCATCGGTAGAAACGTGTGAGTTCCAGGATTCACCAGGTATGACGACTTATTTAAGTTTTTTTTGGGGATATTGCCGAAGTAGGAAAACTCAGTAGCATCTCGATGTCTGGTCTGGAAGATGAAATGAAAAATATTTATTAGCAATAATAGGGGTGTTACAAGATATTTTAAGCTTCGAAACTGGCCACTGTAGACAGAATTTTGAAAACATTGTTTATATGATTAAAATTCTCAACTACTTAGATCGATAAATTTCCTACAATAATTAGTAATTAACACTTTCGTTGGATACGCTTGGGGGCTGGGTAGAGATGAAATGGTTTGAAAAGTACGTTTTTTGGGTCAGGCAAAGTCGGCGTCAATGCTGTTAAAATTAATCAAAGTTACTAGCAAATTGTACTATGTTATGGTGAGCAAATATATAAAAAATATCATAATATGTTCTATCTATTTAATTAAGATAGGGAACAATCAGATGGCTCTCCTGATGGAAAGAGAGTTCTGCATAATCTGGACTGGGTTTTATACGGGTGTTCCGGTGCAGCCCGCCCACAGTCAATTTTGTAATTTATAGACATAAAATTTAAATGTTCTTTTAATGTTCTTGCAGTACCAATGAATAAATTAAATGTACCTCAAGTATATCTCCTTAAAAGAGCACTTTTTGGTGGCCGGGAAGTAACGTATACGCTGCAGCCCGGCCACGGTTATATTTTCCAGTAGGATGCTCAGAATGTTCTTAAATATAAGCCAAATAAATGTACCATTTGCGTTCTTTGGTTTTTTGAATGTAATATACGAACAAAAACGACTATATAAACAAAAAATGATTTCAAATTAAAATGTGCACTTAGCGCCTGTAGAATTAAAATAGCAAATCTGCTTATTTGTAAAAAGCTGCTATCGCAATTTTTTTAGGAGCAATTCTCTAGAATACCAGACGTAAAGAAAAACAGTAAAACAGTTTTGATTGTAAAACGATGGTGTATTTTCCTATATGATATATTATTATTATAAACAAAATAATTATAAATATATTATATGTATCTAGATGTACGTAATTGCATTAATAATTTTGTAGTGAATGGGTACTTATTCTGTTATATCTAATTAAAATATTTATAAAATTAATCGCCCCGTTGGTCGAGTGGTTAGCGACCCTGACTACGCAATCGACGGGGCTCAGGTTCGATCTCCGACGGGGACAAGCATTTGTGTGATGAGTATAAATGTTTGTATTTTCGGGTTTGGGTGTTTATTAAATATGTTCTAGTTTTTATATATATATTTCTATGTATTAGTATCGTTGACTAACACCCATAACACAAGCAAATAGTTTGATTACTTTGGGGTTAGATCAGTAAGTGTAATTTGTCCCGTGAATATTTATTATTATTATATCTATGATTTGTCTTCTACCCTCACATTTTTTTATATATCATAAGATAGCAAACAAGCAGATGGGTCTCCTGATGGAAAGAGCCAACCATCACTTATAGACACCAAAGATGTTAATGATGCGTTGCTATTTTGGGGTGAGGTCTAATGCCACATGTATAATTTTACCGGCTTAAGGTTTAAGCACTGACGCTATTACGGCAGGAATAGGTAAGGCGGTGGTACCAGCCCCGGGCGAGACAATGCAGAACTCTACCACCTAGTAGCCACGAAGGTAGTAACTTACGTAGCCAATCGGTCGCCTTTTACGACCTGCCTGACAAAACGGCAGTTTGTTTATTCTTCAAAAAAGCCCGGGTCCAACACGGGGAAAAATCATGCCAGACCCTGTCAAAAGCCTTCGAGATATCAAGCAAGATAGCTAGTGCTTCACCATGATTCTCGATGACCGCGCTCAAGATGTAGGTGGCATACGCTAGAAGATCCTACCGATAGTGATAGTACACAATTATCAATATAAATAAAAATATGTGAGTGTAGAAAACAAATCGTAGATAAAATGCAATTCCAATTCCATACAACATTTAACATTTTTTATTATTTTAATATTCTATGCAATTACGTACATCTAGATACATATAATATATTTATAATTACTCTTTGTTAATAATAAAATATATTATAGGAAAATGCACCATCGTTTTACAATCAAAACTGTTTTACTGTTTTACTAATACATAGAAATATATATATATATAAACTAGAACATATTTAATAAACACCCAAACCCGGAAATACAAACATTTATACTCATCACACAAATGCTTGTCCCCGTCGGAGATCGTACCTGAGCCCCGTCGATTGCGTAGTCAGGGTCGCTAACCACTCGACCAACGGGGCGGTTAATTTTATAAATATTTTAATTAGATATAACAGAATAAGTACCCATTCACTACAAAATTATTAATGCAATTACGTATATCTAGATACATATAATATATTTATAATTATTTTGTTTATAATAATAATATATCATATAGGAAAATACACCATCGTTTTACAATCAAAACTGTTTTACTGTTTTTCTTTACGTCTGGTTTTCTAGAGAATTGCTCCTAAAAAAATTGCGATAGCAGCTTTTTAAAATAAGCAGATTTGCTATTTTAATTCTACAGGCGCTAAGTGCATATTTTAATTTAAAATCATTTTTTGTTTATATAGTCGTTTTTGTTCGTATATTACATTCACAAAACCAAAGAACGCAAATGGTACATTTATTTGGCTTATATTTAAGAACATTCTGAGCATCCTACTGGAAAATATAACCGTGGCCGGGCTGCAGCGTATACGTTACTCCCCGGCCACCAAAAAGTGCTCTTTTAAGGAGATATACTTGAGGTACATTTAATTTATTCATTGGTACTGCAAGAACATTAAAAGAACATTTAAATTTTATGTTTATAAATTACAAAATTGACTGTGGCCGGGCTGCACCGGAACACCCGTTTTATACCACCTTTTTGCCTATTCCTACCTCAACTTTTCACTTTTCGGTCGGTACTCTTAACCATCAAACAGAACTGCAGTGTTCCAGTTTGGTGTGTAAGGTAGTCAGTAAATTTACGCATTTTGCATTCCAACTCCTTTACACGGATAACGCATTATTCACATCTTTATTATTTATAGGCGATGATTATCTCTTTCCATCAGGAAAAACATCTGCTTGTTTTTGTGAAATAAAAAAAATAAGCAGTCATAGTGATGATGCTTATTTATTTTTAGTAATTGAATATTGACTAGTATAATTAAATTTGAATGTTTGTAATATACCGCTAATATATATACTGGTAATACCGCTTTTAACTGCAGGAATTATATGCACGCTACGTGTAGATACCCAAATCTTTTTTTACATTTTTTTCTGTCTCTCTGTTTGTTCTAGCTAACTTCTGAAAAGGCTTGAGGGATTTTGGCGGGACTTTCACTCGCATATAGCTAACGTAATAAGGAGTAACTTAGGTTACTTTATTTTAGAAAATTTTCTATGCCGACAAAGTCGGGACAGCTAGTATTGAAACATTATTTTTAAACTTACTTATTACTAGCATGGTTGATAATTATCTAACAATATCAACCGTAGGCTCTGAGGATGCAAAGCGCGGCATCCGGCGTTCAAAAACTCAATAAGTAACATTATTAGCAAAACAGTAGCGCCTGATTGAATCATCTACGTCAACCCTCGCGGCGCCCACCTGAATTACAGAGCGTTGCTTTTAAATAATTTAACCCTTGCCCGATGGAGATAAGTTTATTTTGAGCTGGCCAAGTGCTGGGACGTTTCGTTTAAGTGCTTCTTTTGTGACAACATTCCGCTTTGCCTGTCTCAATTAACTTGACGGGAGTTCAAAAATTAAGTTAAATGCGCCGACTTTGTCACTGTTTACTTATTGCCAATCGATGTGCTTATATAAGTTTATAAAAACAGACACGGAAGAGTTTTGTGAGGGACTAATTTGTTTTATGTTGATGGTCGGTCGTCCTGTATAACTTTCACAATATCTAGGTACTTATATATTTATAGCTATTCTTGACTCTTGTGTGAATACAAAACTTTAAGTTTCTCGAGAACTAATCTAAACATTTAGGTCAAATTTTATATTTAGATAAGGTTTATTTTTGTAAGTTTAAAAAGATATATTTTTATATTTCATAATAAAAACGGAATGTAACTTAATAAAAATGTAATTGATATGATTTGTTCATGATGTGTTGATGATGATTATGATTGAATAAAATGATAAACTAAAATAAAATAAATTAATAAAAAAATTATATAAATAAAAACAAACTTTTTTACGCCAATTACATACAGCGTCTCAATTTTTTTATGATACTTGCAGCTAATGTATAATTAATCATTTAGCTCAACATTTTCTAAGATAGCGCTATGAGGTATAACAATATTTAATTGGCATGTAATTTGTGTCCAAATAGAGTTTTGGAATTACCATGATTTTACATGAAAAAAATACTGGCTGCCTAGGCAATCTATTGGTTGGCCTTATCCATCAAAGGAGGCATTTTGCTGTTTATTTATTCAAAATAGAATCTATATTAATACGTAATATATTATATTAATACGTGAAGAAAAAACATTGTACCCCTTTTTAAGACAATTCCGCGAACGGTAGAGTACGAATTTTGCGCAGTTAAAGTTTACTATTACTACAGAAACTAAATATTTTTAAATAATATACAATAGAAATACCTATAGTAAATTCTTAAAAAATAAACATTACATACACCACATTCATGATAATATACACATGCATACTATTTTCTTTACGGTTAAAAGCTAAAGTATGTTGTCAAACTAAAAAGAGATTTTATTGTTTAGTCTAAGGTAGAATTTCAGGATTTTCAATCGCATTTGCTGGTACAATATAACACTATATATTCACATAGACTCGTATCTTGCTCCCTATGTACCAATGACGTGTATAATATTACCACTGGACAGGTTATCCTATACAAATGACAGCTAATTTTTTGTGTCACTTTGAAACGCTATACACGAGGATCTCGGGAACTAATTTTGACGTATGCTATAAATATTAAACGATCGATAGATAAACTTATCGAAGATGTCGACATCACTAATTTTAGTTCCATGGACGCTCGCATCGGTCTACAGCGACAAAATGGCGATATTAAAATAGGCACAAAAATTCTTTGACAGCAGCAAGTCCAGTGGCAATATTATACAAGCCATGTATTCGATTTGAATTCATTAGTCCCGGAGGGCATTGAATCACCATAATAAATCTGCGCGTTCCATCAATCAAACCAGATGACTTCTTTTAGAGGTTTCTTAAGCCCTCACTTTCATCTGTATTTTAACAGATCTTTTTATAATAAATGTGGCTCTCTTTATTAATTTAAATTAATGAACTTTTTCGATAGGTATTATTTTGTGATTAAAATATGTACATCTTTTAATCTATATTGTATATTAATATTATAAATGCGAAAGTTTGGATGTTTGGATGGATGTTTGTTACTCAATCACGCAAAAACTACTGAACGGATTTGAATGAAATTTGGCACACAGGTAGACGATGACTTCAAATAGTACATAGGCTACATTTTATCTCGGAAAAATTAGACGATCCCGCGGGATTCGCAAAAAACTTTCATAATGCAGTGGGCTGCACGCTGCAGCTAGTATAAAATATACATGTATATCCCCCGTGTTGATCCGGGCTCCTTTGAAGAATGGGTTAACTGGCGTTCTGGCAGGTAGGTCGTAAAAGGCGACTAATTAGCTATGCGAGTCACTAACATCTACTAGGTCTACCACCTAGTAGATGTTAGTGACTCGCATAGCTAATTGTCCTGTCCTGCATTGTCTCGCCCGTCTGCTTGATTGCTATCTTATGATATTAAAAGAAGACGCCAAAGTAGTTCACTAAGTAGTTCAGTAAGTTATAAAACTTCGTAGTTTATATGTTATTTTTATTTTATTGTCTTTTGATATGTCAGATTTATTTTTATCTTTTTTTTCTTTAGTTTATTTTTTTATCAATAGCTTTAAGGCCACATTTGTTTTGTTTGTGTTGTGCACAAGTGTCTATGTTTATTTACTGTATTCTTCATACTGGTTAGCTGGAAGAAACTCAATAGGAACTAAGCTCACCTTTTATCGTAATATATATTATTTTAATTTATTTTATTTTAGTTTACCTTAAATAAAACAACATAATTTTACAATTTTTTCAACATCCTTAAACTTCGTTGTAGGTTTGTGTGGATGTTTACTTGTAACTGTTTTTGTGTACAATAAAATTTTAAATATTTTTTGAAGTGAAAACTTCTTTAGGCGCGTTGAGCGTTTTGGTAGAGGGTAAAATCCTCGGTTCGCGTCACCGACATGCTAATGATAATAGTATATCTATAGCTATGTTTTGCATATAGTTTTAATTACTCTCAACTTAATAGTTCCGTTTTTTTATATCATGAGATAGCAAACAAGCAGATGGGTCTCCTGATGGAAAAGGTCAACCATCGCCTATAGACACCAAAGATGTTAATGGTGCGTTGCTATCTTGTGGCGAGGTCTAAGGCCACATGCATAAGTTTACCGGCTACCTTACCCTCCAAACCGAAACACGACAGCGACTGGCACTGACGCTATTCCGGCAGGAATAGGTAAGGCGGTGGTACCAGACCCGGTCGAGCCGATGCAGAACTCTACCACCTAGTAGTCACGATGGCAGTGACGCGCATAGCCACTCGGGCGCCTTTTACGACTTGCCGGGCAGAACGGCAGTTGGCCTATTCTTCAAAGGAGCCCGGGACCAACACGGGGGAAAGTTGGAATACATAAATAAAGATATATTCCAACTCAGGGAACAGTCCAAGTTTCATTAAAATCGGTTCAAATTGAACAATTTAATTATTTTTATGTTTCTATTTCACCATTATACTATTAAATTATCATTTGTACATTACTTTCCCTTTTTTACTTTATTTTTAACTTACAACACTTTGTAACTTACAAAAATCAATAGTTAATTAAGTATAATAACATCCTGAAGATGCTTCAAAAAGTGAAACCGGTTGAGTGATATGTTAACAATAAAGTCAAAAAGTGAAATTAATGTACAAATGATAATTTAATCGTATAATAACAATGGAATTTCAACAAGTGCTGACGATAGAAAGTATTGAATATATTTCTACGTCACATTACTATGTAAACAAAATAACCGGCATGTCTATTGACATTCGGCTCTCTTCGTCTAACCTAGTGATATTTGTTAAATTATGAAGACCAAGCCTGAAAATCGTCTCAATGGTCTAGCGGTTTAAATACGATACGGATAGGCCAAATAGTTCCAAATATTTTTTTTAGTTTTCTGGAACTTTCCTGAGAGTTGGCTACTGTTACATCATAGAACTTCATGCCGTTGAAATGTTGCATTTAAGGTTGCGTTTCTCAAAGGAGGCAATTTTATTTTTTTGATGTGTAGGGACTGGGGGGTTAGTATAATAAGTTTATATTTTAAGTATATAGTTCAGGTTTGTGGGGTCGCCACACTTGACCCCTGGCCGCTATCTTAGATAAAGGGGTGCAAAGTGTTTTTGCGCTGCATCTCGTAAAACTAGGAACCCTACAAAAAAAGAAATTATTACATTAAAAGACATTATTTGAAACAAATTAAATTGTCTATAATTTTTTATTACTTTTTATCGTTAAATGGAAAATAAAAAAGTTATAAACAAAAATAACTGCCATATTTTGTCGTCTGATCAATTATACTGTCCTTTAGATTTTATGTTACATGTCAACGTCATTGCAGAGAATTTGCTGTTTCTCCATGCTTTTTCAGGATGCAACACACCAGCAGCTTATAACATAGGCAAACTCAAATTCATCAAAATTTGACAAAACATCCGACCTTAGCTTATGTCATTCCGCTATGACATTATTTCTCAGTGAGAAAGTTGAGCCATCTGTGATCACCGTCGTTTGCAATTGTTTTTTATATGATGGCAATAGAGATTATTCTCTGGACAGCAGCCCCTATACATAAAAAACGGGTTGTGGTTGTGTCATGGACACAGCCGTGAATCTTTTACGTGAATACGTCTACGTCATGACTAATATCTTGCGATGGTAAAATTTTTCGTTCGTCGTTCCAATCACAATTTTCCTCATCAAACCAGCTAGACCTCGTCCATCTTGTAGATAGCGAAGTAGAACCTATGGCGGCGCTACCACCACTCACCAGAGGGTGACCCGCTATGACCCACCGATACCGAAGAAGTAGATGAAATAATCAAAAATGTATACAATAAAAAGACCCCAGGATATAATAAAATCACAAACAAGGTAGTTAAATATCCAGGTATTTAACTACCTTATTTGAGTTCCCTTCCTCTCTTATATTCCTACTAGTGTGCATCTTAAATTCACTCCTAGCCTGTTGCGCGTTTTCGAACGAGTGGAAAGAAGCCACCGTCAAAAGAATACACGAACAGGGAAATCCCTGAAATAACATCAGTAGTTACCGTCCCATCAGCCTAATCAACACGTTAGGTAAAATCTATGAAAAAAAAAACATACTATCTCGCCTTAAGGCCTTTGTTCACGAGAAAGGTCTCATAATAAATGAGCAGGTTGGTTTCCAAGCAGCTCACTCTTAAACTCATCAAGTGTACAGACTCGCAGAGTACATTTTAAGGGGTTTAAATGACGTCGCCAAGGCGTTCGATAAGATCTGGCATAATGACCGTATATACAAGCTATCAAGCTATGCCAAATGTGACAGTGCCTGACGGACTTGTACTCATAACACGGGAGTACCTGACCAACCACCGATTTCAATTCCGTGTAGAGGATTTTCTCTCCACCCATAGGCCGATCACAGAAGGGGCCCTGCAAGGCTCTATACTATCACCCCCTATTTTCTCCCACTCCACTCTCGCTCACTTCCTACCTCACTCCCCGCGAAGCACTGCAATCTGCACTGAGCTTATCAAGTTCTTTGATTCTTTAGCTATCCAGTGGTATAATTAGATTTTGGATGTTGGTGATAGTTATGTAGCTATAACACCAAACTGTATCCCCCAATTTTGTTATCATCCGTTTTTTGAACTCTCATTATTTAGATTTTTATCGCAAGTCCAGATAAGTCTAAAATGAAGGCTAAGTAATGTATTTGGCTTTTAGTATGTATTATGTAAGTATGATATGCGTAAGTTACAAATATATCTATCTATGTTCTGTTATGTACCTAATTGCTGATTAGATAAACCGTTTTTAAAATTTTATATTTTGTTTAATTCATTTCAGTGACGCGAGTGTCTTAAGACACTCATATATGAAAACAATATGAAATTTCGAAAAAATGCGAAATGGCGAATTTTGGTCACCATATTGAGAGATATATTTTTGAAGTTATACTTCTTTTGTCGCATTAGGGAAAAATTATGACAGTAAATTTTTAAGACGCACGTACACAGTCACGAAAACCCGTCATCATGAAATTAGCTAGTCAACACTTCAGTTTTTAAAGTTTTTAACTAGATATTTCAATTTTGTACAAATAGTACTAGTTCTTTCATAATACTTAAAAAATATTTAACTAGATAATGCGTTATAATAAAATTTTCAATATATTAAATAGCTTTTTTTTCTTATTAGTAGAGATGGGCCGAATGTGGTTTGAACCAAATTCGAACTTCGGCCGAACATTCGGTGAAAATAAAAAATTGGGCCAATTTTGGTTCACTTATGGCGCGTTTTCTCGAGAGCGTTACGTGACTTAGGAATATTGCTAGACGTACCCCGCCCGCATACCGTGCTCCTCCGTGTGGCGTCTAGCCAGCCGGTCATAATTCGGGGATCTCGGTCAGGCATCTGCAATTTTTTTTAAATATTTTTAAATATAATATAGTCTATGTTACTCGGGGATATTTTAATATATTTTTAAGCGTGAAAAAATTATCAAATCGGTCTAATAGTTTCTGAATTTATTCGACACATATTGAAAAAAACAAAAAAAAAAACAAATCTTTTCTCTTTATAACATTAGTGTAGATTTTAGTCAAAATTATTAGGTCCTTTTTTCTAATGCTGAATGTTCGGCATTTAAATCGAATTTCGGACGAATGTCGAATTTCGTCTCAAGCTGCCAAAATTCGATTAAACCGAATATAAAACGAATTTCAGCCCATCCCTGTGTCGTTTTCTCTACAAAGGTAGAGTAAGGCCCTGATTAGTATTAACCAAAAAATATGTGTACATTGTGTACACAGCCGTTGATTGGTGCGAGTGATTAGTAATCAGCGTCTATTCACTTTTATTATGCTGCCTGCACGTGGTTTTTGGTTAATACTAAGCACCTGCATTAAACACTCGCACTCGCTCTAATCAATGTGTAACCGGGACACAACGCAAAAGATACAATTTTTAGAAGGATTTTTATCTTGTGATGCCAAAGTAGTATAACTCCTAACGTGCGTAGGTACGTAAGTACACATATAAGTTTTTTTTTTGTTTTAAGAAATATCAAAATTACAAGAGGAGTAAGTAATTGTAATGTTATCAAAAATTTATAAACAGCTTAATCTATATATATATATATATATATATATATATATATATATATATATATATATATATATATATATATATATATATATATATATATATATATATATATATATATATATATATATATATATATATATATATATATATATATATAATATATATATATATATATATATATATATATATATATATAAATCAATCCCTATTTTCCTTGGTCACGACATCACGCCTTAATGGCTGGACCAATTTCGGTAAATTTTTTTTGTTGTGTTTGTAATTGTAAGGAGAAGGTTCTTATAAAAGAAAATATTAAGAAAATTGCGCGGAAAATTATAAAATTTAAGAATACTTAACCACCATATAACTTATATAAATTACGTGTCACGTTGTTTGTCCGCTATGGATTACTAATATGTAAGGCAAAACAACGTTTGCTGGGTCAGCTAGTTAAATATAAAAATAAGTAATGCAATCAACGACAAACAAACATTGATATAAAAAACCCAAGATCAGTGTATCAAAAACGTACTCTAAAAATGAGCGCACAATTTCAAAGTGTGCGCTCATCTCAAATAGAATCGCGTCGGGCGCGATAATGTCAATTATATTATTTTTGTACATTGCTTCGTAAAATCAACTATAAGTCTTGGGCTTAAGGTTGGATATGCAAAGACATATGTTTTTACCATATCTATAAATCTTATGTGAAATTAGCGACAGTTCTGAGTGTCAATTTTGTTCGGGACTGTGCATCTTGGATATTTTATATATCAATGCAAACAAATGACTAATTTCGACGGGGCCCGGCGCGCGTCGCGGCGTGAATCTGCGAGATTTTGTCTCGCCAAGATAGGTTAGCGGCCGTGTAAACGACACGTCTGTGTGCGTGCGGCGATTCGAGCGCTCTGAATGGAGTCGTTGTACTGTGTAACTATTATTCTATTGTGCGCCAGGGCCTAAAAATGTAATATTTCAATGGGGAACTTGCTATGTTGCATCGCTGCTTACATATTCGAAAAAAGGGTCGTGACGATATTGTTTTTCTGGGTGCAAAAATTTTAATATCCAGCCCATATTTAAGCTTTCAATCATTTGTTAGATCATCAATAAGCTCCTATATAAAAAAATATTGAAAAAAAAGCGGGCTCGTCCGGGATTTGAACCCGGGACCTCTCGCACCCAAAGCGAGAATCATACCCCTAGACCAACGAGCCAGTTATCAACTTGACCAAAATATGCGAGTAAGTCAGCGTGAAACTAATTTTATTGTATTACGTAGAAAACTTGTTTAAACAAATCGTACGGTATTATAGTGAAAGTGGCATCATAAAGAAAATCAGGCTGGCCCGTTCAGCTTTGCCCGTGAGTAGACTTACATGTCGTCGGTATAGTTTTTTATACAAACTTCATATCTTGTTTTAAACACTTTAGGGTTGATTATTGAAAAAAAACATGTTAGCCTATGTTTGACCCCGGATCCTCAACTATCTCCAAATTTCATCAAAATTAAAGTGGAACAGACAGACAAGCAGAATTTCGCATTTATTATATTAGTATGGATACTAGCAGCCGCAGCAGAAGAAGATCACAAAAATAACGCCTTTTAATCATAGAATAACAAACATGCAGGTTACTCTCCTAGTGGACTTAGACAACTCTCAAATATAGACATCAAAGATAGTTCGCATTCACATCATATAAATGTCTAAGTATGAGAAAATGCGAAACATGTCACTCCTTCCGTGTCTCTACCGGTAGAACTCTACCACCTAGTAAATAACTAGGTGTAAGAGTTCTACTGGTCGAATGCTTCTCGTTGTCATATTCTGTTGTAAGGTACTCGTAGGTGGCAAAACGCATGTCGGTAGATGGCCCCGTTATCGTCGTCATTACCAATATATTTTGTGTGTAAACGATGGGTGTCTCTTTCTAATAGCATAACAACCTGCTTTTCATAGGATAACAAACAAGCAGATGGTTCTCAGGATAGAAAGAGAAACCACTTTATGCGATGGCGTAATACATACAGACACCAAATACGTTAATGGTGCGTTGCTATCCGTGTGGTGAGATGGTAATGCCACATGCACAAATTTGCCAGCTACTTTACTCTCCAAACCGAATACGTAGTGACAAGCACTGACGGTATTGCTGCAGAAATAGGTAAAGTGGTGGTACCAGACCTAGGCAAGAAGTTGCGGATCTCTAACATCTATAAGTAGTCACGATGGTAGTAGCACGTTATAACTCAAACTAAAAAAACTGTAAATCGGTTGACCCTGTCGGCCACCCTTGAAAGTTCCCGCTAAATTGAGCTTAAAGGATTAATAAATATACATAAGCATAGATTTTTGAGCTCGGAGAGATTTAAAGTTATTGTGTTTTAATTTTTGGAAACCTGTATATTTTGAATACAATAATCGATATTAACTTTAGAACGTCATTCAAGTTTTAAAAATGTTGGTTTAGTTTCAAAATCGATTGGTTGAAAAATGAAGTAGTGTCGAAAATGCACTATTTTCAGTTCATCATTGACAACTTCCGAAGAAATCAACTGATTTCGATTCAGTTTAGGGCATTTGACGCAGTAGTTTCTAAAAGTAGTTTTTAAAGGAGAAAAGCAGATAAGATTTTGAAATCAATCGGTAATTACTTTGAAAGTTTTTTTTTAACTGAAGTAAGTTTATTAAAACAACATAATTTAAATATTTGAAAAGCTGTAACTTTTGAACATTTAATGCGTTTTGATTTCGCAAACAGGATTCGACGCACTTGTTTGAGTACTAAAATACTGTAGTAGGTTAAAAAACGACTGGTTGAAAAATCTGAGTTATGTCGAAAATTCACTTTTCATGATTTTTTCCGCCAACGATAAATCCTGAACGGTAAAACTGATTTTGATGCTATTTATGTCATTGGATACAATTTTTCAAGGAAAAGAGCTGATTAGATTTACAATCAATAAGTACATTAATCTGAGCGTATAATTTAATTTAGAAGGTGCTTAATCAATCCACACACACACACACGCCTGATCTCACAAATCTCCTAAATTAATTCAAATACTTGGGAAGTCCAAGTTTAACAGTAAACATCATCGTGAAAATAGTCGGAGATGGTTCCTAGGACCCTAAAACTTAGAGATCTGATGAAAACTCGATCTTTAAAAATCGGGGCATAATCAGTAACTTTTACTACTACTTAACGTAACGGAAAATTATTTTATTCAAATAAACCTTTTCAGGTACCTTTGAATAGTTGATATTTAAAGAATTACTACCGGATCGGAATGCGGCCACACACAAAACAACAAATAATTTTACCCAACCTTTTGCAAACTGCCTAGCAAAATGGCAAATGGTCTATTCTTCAAAGCGGGCCTGTACCATCACGGGTGCTTGTATGCTTACCCTCAAGACTCAGACCGAAAAAATATGACCGCTCTTTGTTTTATAACTTTCGGTCGGCCTCAACTCGGTAAAATGTGATCACAGCTATTTTGAATATATACTCTATTTAACATAATATTAGTGATTAATTTAGTTTGAATAGACTTGCTAATTGACGGCCTTGGATATATTCTGTGAAATGAGACAGTTATATTGACATTTACCCCTGGCTTGTTTAAATTTTTAAGCATTTTGAGGTAACAGCTTTGGCATGTCCTTTTAACGGTCAAAGGACAACGCCAGCGATTAATTCGACGCGTGCGTCCTTGGTTTTCGAGGAGTTAATGATTTGAGTATAAAAACAAATGATTATTATCATGCATTTATTTATTTCATTTCATTTCATCTCTTTTCATCTCATTTCGTCTCATTTCATCTCACTTTATCTCACTGCATCTCACATCATCTCATTTCATCTCACTTCATCTCACCTCATCTCACCTCATCTCACCTTATCTCACCTTATCTCACCTCATCTCACCTCATCTCATCTCATCTCATTTCATCTAATCTAATCTCATTTTATTTTATTTTATTTTATTTTATTTTATTTTATTTATTTTATTTATTTTATTTATTTTATTTATTTTATTTTATTTTATTTTATTTTATTTTATTTTATTTTATTTTATTTTATTTTATTTTATTTTATTTTATTTTATTTTATTTTATTTTATTTTATTTTATTTTATTTTAATTTATTTTATTTTATTTTATTTTATTTTATTTTATTTTATTTTATTTTATTTTATTTTATTTTATTTTATTTTATTTTATTTTATTTTATTTTATTTTATTTTATTTTATTTTATTTTATTTTATTTTATTTTATTTTATTTTATTTTATTTTATTTTATTTTATTTTATTTTATTTTATTTTATTTTATTTTATTTTATTTTATTTTATTTTATTTTATTTTATTTTATTTTATTTTATTTTATTTTATTTTATTTTATTTTATTTTATTTTGTTTTATTTTTATTTTATTTTATTTTATTTTATTTTATTTTATTTTATTTTATTTTATTTTATTTTATTTTATTTTATACTTTTTTTATTTTATACTTCTTTATTTTATACTTTTGGTACTTTTACTTAATTCCATTATTGATAATAATATTGCACATAATCTAAGATATGAAACTATCCAGTAGAGTGTAGATAAACGATAATTTATAAGGTTAAAGTTTTCCCCCGTGTTGGATTGGGCTCCTTTGAAGAATAGGCCAACTACCGTTCTGCCAGGCAGGTCGTAAAACGCAACCGATTGGCTATATGTGTTACTACCATCGTGACTATTAAGTGGTAGAGCTTTGCATTGTCTCGCTCGGGTCTGGTACCACCGCCTTACCTATTCCAGCCACAATAGCGTTAGTGCTTGTCACTGTCGTGTACCGATTTGGAAGATAAACCCATCATCAGACAGCCAACTTATTTGCTATCTTATGATATATAAAGATATGTGATACTCATATGAAAAAAATAGAAAAAATGGTGGGTTATTTATTACGTCGAATAAGAAGCCAAGGTATAAGAAATTTCTTGGAGTGGTGTTGTTTCATAGGTACTCGGTAACTCTGTTTTTCTGGGCGTAAATGCAAGCTACACTGACAACCTAAGATATTGAATTATAAGGCGTGTCCAGTTTAAACCGTAGTAGATACGACTTCATGCGTTTTGAAATTGAACGTGACTTTAAATATCCTATCTTTAGAGGCGAAGCTCTATCGTAGTAACAGCGCTTAGCGATTCTAACTACGCATTATAAAGATAGCAAACAATCAGATGGGTCTCCTGATGGAAAGAGTCAACCATGGCCTATAGACACCAAAGGTGTTAATGGTGCGTTGCTATCTTGTGGCGAGGTCTAATGCCACATGCATAAGTTTACCGGCTACCTTACCCTCCAAACCGGAACATGACAGCGACAAGCACTGACGCTATTGCAGCAGGAAGGTATGGCGGTGGTACCAGACCCGGGCGAGACAATGCAGAACTCTACCACCTAGTAGTCACGGTGGTAGTGACTCGCATAGCCAATCAGTCGCCTTTTACGACCTGCCTGGCAGAATGGCAGTTGGTGTATTCTTCAAAGGAGTCCGGGACCAACACGGGGAAAATTGATGGCGTTTGGGTTTGAATACTTACGGTATTTCAGGATTTGCGTGTTTGCTAAATATATTTATATAAACAAAACATTTACATAGTTTTTAGGAAGAAAACAGTTGTGGCTGCGTGGTATATTTCTTTTAATAGTCAAGTAAAGTAAATGTTTCTACTCATAACAGATGCCTGGTTCTTATATCTGTAAAACAACTCGCTTTTGTTACGACATAAACTAATATATAATCTATGAGTATCCCCCCTAATAATCTATAAGTTATGACGGATAATCTATAAGTTACGAGTAGTAACACTAGCTACGAGGCGTACTTAAGCTAAATCTGTTTCTATAAATATTAAATTACCAAATTTCCTAAGATCTTGTTGAACTCCTCATTCCTCAATCCTCATTTTGTTAACAGTAGTAACTACGAATGACGGATTGTTAATATTAGTAACCAGGCAAAAAACGAGTCATTTTAAAAACCTATCCAATAATACCCCACACGACTATGCTCTTTTGACTTTGTGTTTTCATCCCTCAGTTACATGTATGGCTAGAAGTAAACTCAGCGGTGGATTTACACTAGGGGCAGTCGGGGCAAGTGCCCAGGGCGGCAAATGTTTTAGGGCGCCAAAATTTTGAAAGTGATAAAATTTTTTTTTAGTCTTATCGAGATTCCCCAATAAAGTAATTCTATTAATTTATAATTTTTTGTTTAATTGATAATTCAAGAAATTCAATTCATTCATTATTTATGAATTATAACTTTGGCACTTTTTTAGTAAAAATTAATAATCAAAATGATTTAATCAATTTGTTTCCTTGAAGATTTCAAATAATAATCGATTTTTCTATTTTCTGGAATTGAATAAATTTAAATAGTATTTATTTTTGAAAAATTAAAAAAAATTCGGAATTATTTTTTGCATTTCTTAAAACATCAACTTTAACAATCAATCAATTCAAAAAATGTTGTAATTTATCGATTTCACCAATTAATTTTAATTTAAATGAAAAATCGTATATTTTTTTACACGCTTTTCATTAGCTTTACTTGTATGTATGTTTGTATGTTTGTAGCCGACTTCTTTGGGCGCGATTTTGACCCACTTTAAACGGCCAGATTTCGTTTAAACTTTGTAGATTTATCGAGGACCGATGACAATACACTAATTTGATAAAATTATTCCATTTTTCAATTTGCAAAATATGATTTTTGTTAATTTATATAATTTTCATCTATAGTCGATAAGGTAAGAAACTTAATTAAAATTTTTTATAATTTTTCTCTACAGTCGATAAGACAGGACTTGATGTTAATTTTAATTTCCAATAATTTTTTTGCCGATTTCTCTAACATTGACAAATTTTCGAATACTAAGGAGAATTTTAATTCTACAAAACAAATAATAGTTTAAAAAACTAAAAAATCGCGCTTTTATAAATAAACCAAACTAAAAAGTAAAAAATAAATAATAGTTAAAAAAAACTCAAAACTCACTTTTTATAGAAAATCAAACTAAAAAATAGAAAAAAAAAATTAATAAATTTAAATTAAGAATGGTGTCAAAAATTTCAATAAATATAAATAAATAATAATGTGAATAAAAAATATATTTTATTAAAAAAAAGCGTGGGGTGATTTTTAAAATATTATCAAAATGATAATATATGTAAATATATGTATGAAATAACCTGATAGTTTCAATATATAACATTAGTTTTCATACCTTAAAAAAATTAATAAAAAATCAGCATGAAAACGTCTTTCTACACGTATTTCCCCCCTTAAGTAAAATTCTAGTAATAGGGCGGACTCTTTTCCGGTGCCCAGGAGCGGCATTGAGTTTAAATCCGGCCCTGAGTAAACTATTTGCACGGATTATAACAAGCGAATATTTGCTTACTTTGGGGTATAATGTCAATTCATATAATTTGTGTAAATAATACTCGTATTTTTTACTTGTTGATGATGGTTATACTACAATCTGTATGCTTGCTATTATATGCTTGAAAAGTAAACAAGGTTTAATTTCCTTTTGTTCTAAATTTAAAGCTACACCAACAATAGACTTAAAACTGAAGTAATTGCTTGAATGCCAAGAGTGTCTTAAAATGATCTCAAATTATGAACGTCACAGCAGCACAAGAAACGTATTCTCTTAAGCCCAGAATTTTCCGTTCGGTACGAGCGACCACCCATTTATGTAGTTTTAATTCCTCCATTCCTTAGCTTGGTACTGGGATCTTATTTCATTAGCCGGTCACGAGACGAGTCAGCCATTTAGTCTAAAAGTTAACTAAATTTGACACTTAGGTATGTCTGTAATGCTACAAAGTGTATATAAATTATTTTATCTTCATCATTGCTTTGTTGATCTAACGTTACTAGTTTCTTGTGTAAGTGTAGACGCTGAAGTCCTCGGAAAACTGTTTGGTTGATTTTCAGGTTTTTAAAAAAAAACTAAAATGTTGCAATTTAATTTCATATGTTGCCGTTCCATAAATTTAAAACGCGCTAAACTGACATAAAAATCTATCAGATTTGAAAATAAAATCTTCCAAAAATTTGCTATATAGCGCTAAACTTTTTTGATCATATTTATGACTAATTTTCTTCACATGGAACTCGTTATGTGTACCTACCGCAGTCATAGAATTAGAGTACTTAGGTATTAGAACAGAGTAGATTTAGAGTACTTAGAATTAGAGCACCTACCTACTACGCAGTGTCATGCATAATTTTTAAAATGTATAATTAAGTAATTCTAAATTTGGTAGTAAAAATAAGGAAATTTCTTTCAACTAGAACAAACAGTTATAATCATTTATAAATCAACAAAAAGAAAACAAAATTTTAACAATTTTCGAATCAACAAAAATTACCGTCCGCGATGTTTAGTGCTATGAGCGGGTTTTTTATATCAATGTATGAGCGCTGTTAGCACGCGTTCGTACATACAAAATAACGATTCATTCAGTACGAAGAATGGCTACGTGAAACTGAACTTTATAGGCTGTTTTTAAGTAAAACCAGCTTTTAAATTTGAAATTAATTCTTAAATTTAATTATAATTACGTAGTTTGATTTAGAAAATAATATGAATTTGCATCTATAATAATTTATTCGGTTGTGTTAAAAAAAACGGCTAAAATCCGCTAAATATTTATTTCCCGCTAAGACTATTTCCTTTTGCGCTAGAACATCACAAAATCCACCAGTTCTAGCGGTAAAAGCGCTAAAACGGCAACATTGACCAGAGTTGTCGTAATATAGCAATAACTGTATGCGCTATATTACCATGTTAACTATTTCAGAAAAAATGGTGTTATTTTATATATTATGTATTTAATTAATTATTATTCATAAACACTTTCTTCAACTCAACTGTTTCATTACTAATGACATATCTTTAGTGTCTATAGATGATGGTTGTCTCTTTCCGTCAGGAGAGCCTTATGCGTATGAAAAAAAAAACAGATTCTCCGGTTTACCATGATTCGCCGGTTGTTCGGTTGGCGAGATGAGCGGTGATCCACATGGCCAAATTACATATTATTACAATACGCATTATTGTGGTAGCCGAATGTATTTTGTACTCACCTGATGTACGTGATAACACACCACCAACACACTCCGAGCTGCTACTGAGATTTAGATTTTCAAGGATTCCCCCCAAAAAAAAATTCAATAACACCCCTCCTCATCTCTTGGTGTTTCCTTATGATCTGAGTTGAATAACTTAACACGATACGTGGTAATAAAAACAGTCCATTTTACGTCCTGCTTGTAAACTAGCACTCATTTTCGGCGTATTCAATCAGAGGTAACATAACGTTTTAACAAAGTTTGCAAATACTGTTGACTGATTGAATTATTAATAAGATTCTTCTTTTTGATTTGAAAAATGATCATGAAAATCACAAGCTTATATAATCATTAACAATGTATCTTATAGCTTTGGAGTGGCAGTTTATGATTGACGACATTTTTAATTACGAATTTTTACGTCGACAGACAGCAAATCTTACCATTCACTAACCACAATGGGAGTGAAATAAATTATGAATCTGAAAAGCTTTTATATCTCAGTAGTCCTGTTATAACTTAGGACATTAAAATTTAATTACTTATAAATGAATATAAGATTTCATAGACAAACAAAATTCGTAGAATTATTTCTTCAGCCGTATTTCATAAAAAGTTTTGATATTTTATAGATTATACTCTGTTAAATTTTTGTCATCCCTCTGTTACATTTATTGAGAACTACCTTTAATATTAATATAATTTTATTTTTCTTAATCGTACTGCATAATTTTTTAATGGTTCCTAAAATAGACCTATTTTTCAAATTTCAATCATACAGTACGCATAGTCTCCGAGTAAAATGACTGTTACATACGGACGGACGGACAGACAGACGGAAATAACGAAATTATAAGGGTTCCATTTTTTGCCATGTATGGAGAATTACCATTAATAATTTTCTTTTTCAAAATCGTACTGCATCATTTTGTAGCGGTTCCTAAAATACACATATTTTTCAAATTTCAATCATACAGTACGCGTAGTCTCCGAGCAAAATGACTGTCACATATGGACGGACGAACAGACAGACGGATATGACGAAATTACAAGGGTTCCGTTTTTTGCAATTTGGCTATAGAACCCTAAAAATCTGTGTACGTAATGGAATAAACATACCAAAGGTCTTCGACTTTGACTTCGACTTATTTATTACTCCAATTCTTGTTTGTTTTTTATATCACAGGATAACAAACAAGCAGATGGCTCAGCTGACCGAAAGAGAAACCATCGTCTACACACAATAATATGTTAATGAAGCGTTGCTATATGTGTGTTGCTGTGTGTGTAATGCCACATGCGTAAATTTACCGGCTATCTTACCTTCCACACCGGAACCGGACACCAAACCGGATAATGCAGAACTCAACCACCTAGTAGTTACGATTTTAGTGACTCGCATAGTTACCTTTTACGAATCGTTTCCTTTTACGAATTTCCTGGCAGAACGCTAGATGGTCTATTCTTCAAGAGAAGCCCGGATCAACTCAAGGTATAATAACTTGTCACTACTTTTAAATAATATTATCTTACAATATTTTCTGAATAAACTTGTGTTCAATTATATTTCAAAGCTTCAAACTAATATTGGTATTAAGTTACAAAAATATTAATACAACTATCTGCGCCCTGCAGCCATGGAAACAACTTATTTTTCCGGGATAAAAATATCTTGTACGCTATTCCAGGTCATCATCTATATGTATACCAAATTTCATCCAAATCCGTTCAGCTATTTTGCGTAAGAATAACAAGCATTCATCCATCGATTCATCCATACAAACGTTCGCATTTATGATATTAGTAGGACTGGAAGTCTCGGTTGATGTCTATTTAGAACAAACTAGAGATCATGTGATATCGAAATTCGACCATCTATATTGTTAATTAATTAATTAATTAATTATATTATAAATGCGAAAGTTTAGATGTTTGGATGAATGGATGTTTGTAACTCAATCACGCAAAAACTACTGAACGGATTTGAATGAAATGTGGCACCCTGAGCTCCCAATTCAGAGGTTATCAGGACGGTTGATTTTGGTTTACAGAAGTTACAGTGGTGGAAACGAGAGGTGGGCCCATTGCCCTAAAAATGACTAAAGGTTGCAAATGAAAAAAAATAGTGTAGGTTGTTAATGTCACTGCCACACGGAATGAAGCACCCCATTAGCGTCTTTGGTGTCAGCAGATGATTAAAGACGACGTTATCTCTTTCTAAAAGCAGAACCAGCAGTTCAGCAGACAAGCTATCATGTTAACATATTGTATTGTTTTAAGCAACAACTCTTTTGTTTCTCTTTATGTACGCAATTACAAACTTCATCATCCAAACACGTTATTAGCATCTAGAATACCTTAGAATATAATTTTTAATTGATATCTAGTATATTGTGTTGTTAGATGCAAAAACTTTTATTCCTGTATGCAAGAACCTCAAAAGAAACCATTGCAAAATTCAGTAAAATAATAAGTACTTAATCCAAAATATCTTAGAATACAAACATGCTATGACATAAAGAATTCACTTCAAATTCTCGTTTCAAATCTGTCTCGATTTTATATTAACTTGCCGTTACGCTGCAGTTTATTTGCGAAATAAAAACAGCACAACGATGGGGACTGCAAAATTTACGATTGTAAATAGGGTATTTCATTTGTTTACTTATGGGAGAGTAATTCGTTGAATCCGTATAATTACTGGTATTAAGATGAATCTGCTCCCCCGAACAAGGCGCTTTGCCAACTTAGGTATTTTAAATAGGTATAAACATTCAAATGTCCGCGGATACTGAGCTGACTTTCGAAGTGGTTATAAATTTTCGGACTGTTTCAAGAAACGAGAGTTTCGCCTTTTGTGAGATGGATTGTAAAGACCCGAAGGCTTAGAGATTTGATTTATTATTGTGATGCTTTTAAATTATTTATTATTACAAGTTATATCATAAAATTCTCTAATGATAAATAATATTATAATCTTGCGGGCAATTACAAACCTTCCAGAGGTTCTTTTCAGTGTGGTTGCTTTCCGATCCGGTAGTAATTTTAAATAGTTGACTTATGAAAAGTGCCTGTAACCTGTAAAGGTTTATGTAAATAAAACGTTTTTTAAATTGGTTTGATTATTTTCCACGTGCTCAAGACCTAGTAGTAAGTCTTTTCGGCTCAGTTAATAAAGTCCGAGTTTACTTCCTTAAATCGAAGAAAACTGTGATTGAGATTCTGTTTGGGTTATCCTTGAAAATCAAAATCTAAATAATAGCTCGAAGTCTGGTTGTTATGTGTTACCAGAACCTCAGAGGAAAACGTGAAGCTGTCAATCCCAATTCCCAGTTCATCGTTTGGAAAAAAAGTGGCGATGGAGTCACCACATTTATTTAATACTAGCTATTGCCCACGACTTCGTCCGCGCGGACTTCGTTTACTCCGCACAGAACTTCTCCCGTAGGTGATAGCGTGATAATATGTAGCCTACATGTTGACCCGACCTATTAGTAATGTTCATGCAAAATTTGAAGTAAATCCATGAAGTACTTTTTGAGTTTACCCCGGACATACATACAGACAAACAGACTAACAGATAAACCTTTAGTTTTTTCTATATTTATTAACACTGTTACCAAGTTTATCTCTTCTAACTTTCATCTGTATGCCGATGATTTGCAGATATATCGTCATTGTAGTTACGGGGATATAACGGAAACTTTAGGTTTGCTGAACAAGGATCTTAGCGCAATTTATTCTTGGGCTGAAGCTATCGGTCTTATGGTTAATCCATCTAAATCTAAAGCAATCATTGTGGATAGTTGTCAGATGATAAAATCCATTGATCATTCAAATTTACCACCATTACTTTATAATGGGACTCGGATCCCTTTTTCATCTAGTGTAACAAATTTGGGTGTTATTTTTAGCTCTGATCTATTGTGGGATGATCACATCAGTAGCATTAGCAAAAAAATGTATTTCACTTTTCACTCCTTACAGTTACTGAAAAATTTCCTGCCTATTAAGACAAAAATTTCTCTTGTGCAAACTCTTATCCTTCCTATTCTGGATTATGCAGATTCTTGTTTCCTTGACGCTACTGAAGTGCTTTTAAATAAACTCTAGAGGCTTCAAAACTCATGTATAAGATTTATTTTTGGTCTTCGTAAGTACGACCACATCTCTACTTTCAGAGTCCAGCTCAGGTGGTTGCCTATCCGTTTTCGTAGGAACACGCATATTCTTTGCCTTCTGTTTAATATATTGTTCAATCCTGCTGCTCCCAAGTACCTTCGTGAGCGTTTCTCGTTTTTGCATTCCTCCGATTCCCCATGTCGTTCTCATATTGGCTCTCTTCTTCGTTTTCCTGTGTCACATTCTCAAACGTATTCATGGTCATTCACTGTCCACGCAGTGAAGTTGTGGAATTCTCTACCCACTGAGATCCGCAGTAGCTCCTCATTGCTAGTTTTTAAGAAGCGGGTTAAGGAGCATTACCTGTCATTGTCGTAGTTTTTTTTTCTGTCCTATTTATTTTATTACTGTGTTAACTTCTCTTTACTATAGTCATCAATTTGCGTTTAAGCCTTTTCTTATCTATGTGTAATCTTATTCTTGCAATGTATGAATAATTAGAATTTCAATGTAATTTATATATTTGTGTTTGTCTTTATGCTTGTGCACGATGCCTTCCACTTTCCTTTCCCAGCTTCACTTTCTGGGTTAGCTGGAAGAAATCTCTGTCGTTAGGGATAAGCTCACCTTTTGTGCATTATTTTAAGTATCGTTTAATTTTTTTTTGTCATTATATAAGTGTACAATAAAGTATTAAATAAATAAATAAATAAATAAAATTCTAAAAACTATATTTTTGGCTTCGATATCGATTGTAGATCGCGCCCCAAGTATTCTTATAGAGTATTCTCCCCAAGTATTCGTATTTCAATGTAGAGTTTTGACTTTCCTACGATTTTATTATGTGTATATAGATTAAAATTATTTACAATAATTGCGCAGAGGGATATTTGAAATTGGTTTCGGATAGAATGGCCTCGTGTAAAAGTATAAAATTCATAGCATATTTTTGTTACAATGTCGTATATCGTGTTCACTTCAACTACGGACCACATGTTTACTCTGTGACTTCAACTATGTTATCACTTATCGGTAATAAACTACGGCTATAAACCGCGTCAAGTATGGCTCAATAGTAGCATTTACTCGAACTCCGCTAAATAATCAATTTATGACTTTATTATTTTAACATAACATAACAGATAACATACTTATTGCCTGCGGAAATAATATATCAAAGGAACGATTATATTTAGTCTCTATTGGTAATTGGTTATGTTTTTATGCATTAATAACTTTGTACATGTACACTACAGATGGTGGAAAAATTGATCCTTCTGACGCGACGGTTAGTTATATTATTTTCCCAATATTTCAGCGCTGTTAAAATCGTCATTGTTATGGAAAAGCTATTTGCTAGCTAGCATGGTTATATATAGCGCGAAAATGAAAGATTTTAAAAAACTTACTAGCTGACCTGCCAATCGTTGTTCTACCATATATTATCTTTTACTTGCCACTTCACTCGCGTTAGTGTCTTTAAATAAGTGTCAAAATAAATAATTGTCATTAAAATTAAATTATGTAATATGATTTTCATTTGCTTTATGTTTTTTTTATTGATAGATCTGGGCCCATTTAAATTTAAAAATTTTGTAATTAAGGTGAATTAAAAAAAACTGAAAATATACTTTTTTATAATAAATAATAACGGAAATTCAATAAACTAAATCCAGATTGAATTAACTGATCCAATATACGTTATTAGACGCAGTTTTTTAAGTAGAATGATTGATGTAGTTTTTTAAGTAGAATGAGTAGATGAATGATTTAAGTTTTTATATTTGAAAACCTGTAAGTTTTGAAAACTTGATTCGACATTGATTTTGAAACAGCATTTGACGCAGTTTTTTAAGCACAAAAATATTGTGTAAATTCAAGAATCGATTGAGTGAAAAGTGATGCTTTGCCGAAACACACTTATCTTTTGAGAAATTCTGCGGCAATTTGCGGCACGGGTTGCATTTTTTCAAGGAAAAGAGCTATATATATATATATATATATATATATATATATATATATATATATATATATATATATATATATATATATATATATATATATATATATATATATATATATATATATATATAATGAGATGTTTATATACATATGTATATACACACACGCACACACATTCCCACAAACACACATACATATATTGTGAAAATAGTCGAAAAAGATTTCTAGAACCTCAAAGCGTGGAGATCTAGTAAAAACTCGATTTTTGAAAATCGGGGCAAAATCAAAAACTTCCTTATATACTCACTAGCTGTTGCCAGCGACTTCGTCCGCGCGGACTTCGTTTACTCCGCACATCCCCTGTAGGTGATAGCGTGATAATATGTAGCCTATATGTTGACCCGACCTGTAAATAATATTCATGTAAAATTTGAAGTAAATCCATGCAGAACTTTTTGAGTTTACCCTGGACATACATACAGACAAACAGACAAAAATCCTAAAAACTATATTTTTGGCTTCAATATCGATTGTAGATCATGTCTCAAATATTCTTTTAAAAAAATTTTCAATGTACAGTTTTGACTTTCTTACGATTTTATTATATGTATAGATAACGAACGTTGCCGTAATTTAAAAACATATACAGCCTGTGTTACTACTCTCTACTGAAAATGTAGCTTTCTATTGCTTAATAAATTCTTAAAACCGCTTGAGTGGTTTAGGCGTCAAAATGTAACAAACTCACTTTCGCATTTATAATAATACTAGCTGTGACCGTGACTTCGTCTGAGTGGCAATATTTCTGAAGTAAAAGTAGCCTAAGTTACTCCTTATTACTGTGGTTTAAAAGATAGACAGTCCCAGAGTTTTATCCGCATAATTTTGTTCCTGTGGAATTTTCGGGGTAAAAACTATCCTATGTCCTTTCCCCGATCTCTAACTATCTTTGTGCCAAATTTCATTGAAATCGGTTTAATGGTTCAGATAGACAGACATACAGTATTATTACTGCTTTACTTTCGTATTATTATTATATATTTAAAATGGTGACCATACTTTTAAAAATAATATTTAAAAAGTATGGTTACCGTGCGGCCCGCTTATAAGCGTAGTAACAAGTCCGATACATTGCTTTTAGTAAACAATGAACTTAGATTTCTATGCACAGAGGCCACTAATAAATATTTTTAAGTGGATAATTAGGTCAAAATTTAAATTTCTATTTTTATCTATAAATTCGGTATCAGAATCAAGTTCTGAACATTGTCTTTCAGTATGCACAGTCTTTTATTGGTCAACCTTTATTCCCGTCCACAATTTTACTATCGACTGGCGTATACTTGCAACCATCAGAATTGTTTGTGATTTTTTTTAAGTTACAAAAAATTTTGAAGTTGTAGGCTTGTGCCAGAAGGTTACGAAAAAAAAATATATACATTTTTAAAATTTAAAAAAAAGGTAACGCAACCGCAAGACGCCTGTCAGACCGGCATTTTCTTAATTGCCAGGTAGTAAAATAATATTTAGGAAATTTCTAGCTTTGTGCGAAGCGGGTTAGTCAGAGGGTTCAGTAGCTCTTAGACTATATATTTTGTCACGGTAGTTACAATAGCCGCTTACCGTAATGTCGGTTTATATCATAAAATATGTATTAACGCGTATAGTGGCTCGTTGGTCTAGGGGTATGATTCTCGCTTTGGGTGCGAGAGGTCCCGGGTTCAAATCCCGGACGAGCCCATTTGTTTTGAACAAAAATTTGTTTTCTCACGCAAATGATTTACCCTCTTTTTAACAATCACTAACGACCTGCCCGCGGTTTCACCCGCGTAGTTATCAATCATCTAGTTCATCATCATATCATCATATAGTTATCAGTTATCAATCACCGCGAGAATCAATCTATCTATTAAAAAACCGCATTAAAATCCATTGCGTAGTTTTAAAGATTTAAGCATACATAGGGACATAGAGACAGACAGAGAAAGCGACTTTGTTTTATACTATGTAGTGATTATGACGTGAAACTTCAGAGTCGCTTTCTAAATTACTTAACTCATCAATGTTCAGCCTAAGACCTACAAAATTGAATTTGCACTTAGGTGTTTTTAATAACGTAGATAAGGAATAAGACCGGAGTTTTTGAAATTCCATCTTTTCGTCTCAAACTGGGAGGGGTGAAGTTCCCAAACAGAAGTTGTGAAGTTTTCTTGACTAGTTAAAAACTAAAGACCACAAAGTTTCAGTTCCTAAAACTCCCAAAAAATTCCTTTGTTGGTTACAGCAGTGAGAATTTACATTCGTTACAATCATGATGGACATACTTTAGGAAAGTCTTTATCCATTAATTATCCAATAAAAATATTAAGTACGAAAACCTGTGCATAGATAGATATCGAATTTTATTTCGTGTCGCATTAAATCGGTTTGAAACACAATCCGCTGGCAATTAGTTCCACATAGTAGTCGTACGAGGTAAAAAAAGTCTTGAAAATTACACTGTAGTGGATTTGTAGACATCAAGATTGTATTGTATTGCACGCTGCGATGCGGTGCGGCACGGCTGTGCATTATTACCGCTGAAAGAAAATGTATGGCTCAAGCAACTTCAATCACCTCAGTATTTAATTCATACACTAATTTCACATAAAAAATATGATTATAAAGAGAAACCTCAATTCTTCAAATTCTGTATAACTTTAAGCCTTTGAAAAGAGTATATTACTCTAAAAAATCTCGTTAAAAATTTTTAATGGACGTCAGTTGATTATTTTATGTTTGTAAACACGAAATAAATTGATTGGCTTTATGAATTCACTTTATTTTATTATTAATATATAGGTCCCTATTGAAAATTATTTCATTCGAATCTGTTTTTTATAATAAATAATTTAAAGAAAAAAAACGTTGCGGCGTGCAGTTTTGGATTTTCCAAACTTTTATTGTACTTCCCTTACTTCAAATATCGTTCTATTAGAAGACGGACGTAATATATACTCTCCGATTGTAAGAATAACAGTAGTATATTCCAATAGACTGTGACTCTGCTTTTTATTTATACATATACAAACGGGAGGAATGTCACGTGAACAAAGTCACGGGCAACAATTAGTAATTTATAAGGAAAGATTATTCTCCAAACTGGAAACGTTTACAGTACGTAGCTTTGCATATGCTAGTCCATACAATAAAAAATCAGATTTACATTAAAAAGTGTCTTCGCGTTTTAATTTTCCCCTAGCGTATATTTTTCCAACATTAGTTGAGTCTTGCCGATTGATAGGAAACGGAGCGGCACTTCAGAGAAAATGTACCGGCTAATGATTTGCTAACGACGATGTTTATATTTTAATGCACCAAGGGAACAGATTATTTCCTTTGAGAGCTCTGTTTATGATCATTCGATATTACAGGATTCATTTGATATTTCGTTTTTTTTCGCCAACCGCTTTATGGTAAAAAATGGTTCGAGATGTTTACTTAATAATGATGTTTAATATGATTAGTAGATTCTGCGATGATTTTGATTGCACATTTTTATTTAGAGCAATTTCATAATGATCGATGAGTGAGGGTTCGATTTCCGGGTCAGCTTAAATTGGTATTAAGGTTTTTTCGAGGTTTTTCTCGAAAATCTAAAAGCTTAGTAGCAGTTCAAATACTGGCGGGTTGTGTATTACCACTGCCGTACCTCAATTAGCATGTAAAGCCATCGGCCCCAGTTATCGCTAGATATAGTTGATAATCATTGATATAAAAAACCCAAGATACACAATCAGTGTCTCAAAAACGTCCTCCAAAAATGAACGCACAATTTAAAATTCGCGCTCATTTCAAATAGAATCGCGTCGGTCGCGACACTGTCAATTTTATTACTTTTTGTACATTGCTTTGTAAAAACAACTATAAATCTTGTGCTTAAGGTTGGATATGCAAAAATATATGTTTTTGCCAAATTTATTACTACTTAAATGAAATTGGGGACACTTTTGAGTGTCAATTTTGTTCGGGACTGTGCATTTTGGGATTTTTATATCAATGTTGAAAATAGTTATCAGGTCGATGAAACGAGGCAATGGGGATCACCACTCATCTCGCTAACCGACGAATTCGTAAATCGTAGTAAACCGAAAAGTCTATAGACGTTCTATTTACTCTGCAAGGGCGTGATGATTAAAAAGCGAGCCAGTGAAGAAGGAGATAACCTTCGCTCGCCTATAAACACAAAGATACTCGTACTAACGGATCTTTGTAGTGTATCTTATGCCACAAGTATTATCCGGTTTGGAGAGTAAGGTAGCCGATAAATGCATTACATTCCTGCCACGCGGATAGCAATGCATCGAATGCATCATTAGTATTTTTAGTGTCTATAATAATATTTTTTGTATTCTTTTTTTTTTTTTTTAAATGTTATAAGAATTTTTTATGTTATAGAATAGCAAACAATCAGATGGCTTGCTGGTAGAAAGAGACAACCATCGCCTATAGACACCAAATATGTCAATAGTGCTTTGCTATCCTTGCGCGCAGGGAGAAGTTAACCGGTTAACCGGTTGAATCTTGTCTGCTATGGGTGTTACTGTCGACTAACATCCATAACACAAGCAAATAATAATTTGATTAGCTTGGGATTAGATCAATTCATGTAATTTGTCCAGCGATATTTATAGCCTCTTCTCTGTACCATCGCAGTTTATATTTGAAAACTTGATGTATATTTATAAAGATATTTCTTCATTGTGAAATAGTCGTAACGTACATCATTTTAAATACAAGGAACAAAAACAATCTTGCTTTGCATGTATCACGTCTCCACAGAATAAATAACTCTTGTATTGGGCAGTCTATACGCTTTTGCAATAAACTTCCAAATGCTATTAAATATATATCAATAAACAAATTTAATAAATGTATAAAACCAAAACTCTGGAAAAAGTTATCATAGAATATCTGAATATTTGGAAGATGAAAAACATGGGATTAATTGCTCCTTATACCAATCTCATAGTAATTATATTTTAATTACGTACATTATTATAAATACATTGTTTAAAAAATGTATATGCACAAAAAAGACACACCCGCTGAGTTTCTTCCGCCGAATCTTCGGAGTGTGTGGCCCCGTTTCCGATCTGGTAGCTGTAGTGACTAAGAAAAATGTTGACTTGTCAAAAGTGCATATCTATATATCTATATACGTATAATAAAATCGTAGGAAAGTCAATGTATGTCCGGGGTAAACTCAAAAAGTACTGCATGGATTTACTTCAAATTTTGCATGAATATTACTAACAGGTCGGGTCAACATATAGGCTACATATTATCACGCTATCACCTACGGGGGAAGAGCTGTGCGGAGTAAACGAAGTCCGCGCGAACGAAGTCGCAGGTAACAGCTAGTAAAGAAGTAAGTTCTATGTATGTACGCGTTATTGACCCTTTTATATATTTTTAAAAATAGTAAAGAATAGTTTGAATAAAAATGTTTTGACTTTGACTTTAATTGTGGTCTAGAGGTCTGGTGTCGGTGTTGACCACATGAGTACCCAGGATCCATAACTGGGTCGAGCAAATCAGAAAAAAAAATTTTTTCAGTTTTCTGTTAAAAACAACGTTGAACGGGATTGAATATTGCCAGGTTGACATTCCTATATCTTACTATATAGCAGTACCTATGCTGTATAAGATAGGCTTGCCGCCTACCTGTTATCCATACTAATTATTATAAATATGAAAGTAACTCCGTCTGTCTGTCTTTTTTTTATTATAGATAGGGAGCGCTTGATCACGATCTCACCTGGTGGTAAGCTAAGATGCGGCCTAAGATGGAACGCGCTTCCCTAGAAAGTACCTGTTCAATCTTCTGTCTGTCTGTCTATCTCCTCTTCAAGCCTACACCACTGAACCTATTTGTATGAAATTTGTTACAAATATAGTTTGAGACCCAAGAAAGGACATAAAATAGTTATATCTCGGAAATTCCAAGGGAATGGAAACTATATGGGTTTTAATTAAAAAAAAATTCCACGCGAAGTTGCGGGCACAATTAGTATTTTATATTATCTATTATATTTAAATACCCGAATGACCGTCCAGGTGCTGAAATATACTAGATAAAAGAATTTATTATACATTTTATTAATAAAATGATTTTTTATCAAGTACTTACTATCAATAGTATGAGCTATTGTAGATATTCCATACGTCGTGCTATATTAATATAATTCAATCAAATTATTAATAAATTATTTAATGACTAATATCCATATGACTACTTGTTCAATAGCTGTAATATCATATCACTTGTTCAAACAACAAAAACATTAGTAGATTTGAATTTTTCATGGTATAGAGGTGGTCTATTTGGCTTTGGCTCAGATCATAAGATCCCGGATTTCAATGTTCGGGCAAGTATTAGTAATATTTTTTCGAGCTTTTTATCAAAAATTTCAGTACCAGCTCGGATTGTATTCGTTCATATGTTGGATGTCCAGCTGGGGATTGCCACCCATCTCACTAACCGACAAATCGGTGAATTGTGGTAAACTTGAAATTCTCTCCAAAGACGTTCCGGAAACCAAAGTATAATTACGCAAGATGCAACTAGCGTAATTATAGTTTGGTTTAAGTATCTTTACACCTATATCCCCGAAGAAATAGGCAGAGTTACAAGTGCACCCACGATTAGCCGAAGGTACTTTAGTCCAACAAAGTGATAGTGGCAAGTCCATCGCCAACCAGGCACTTTTTCCAACCCCGGGCAACATTGTTTTTGTCACAAAACTGAAAAAACATTTTTTGAATTGTCCAACTCGGAAATCGAACTCGGGGCCTCGTGTGGTCATTTCCGATACTGGACCACTTGACCACAGAGGCGACAATACTTTGGTTTAGTTGAAAAAAACCATTTATAAATAGCAACTAGAATATTAGCTTGATCAAAGCATTAATATAAATCTAATGTTACTTCTTTCGTCAAGCTGTAAGAGTATAGAAAATTCACACAGAAATTTGATATACTTACATGTAAACGAAAAACAGCACCTTCTTTCTCCTGCGGCACCAGCTCCTGCAGCAGCACTTTCCTCTCCTCTCTTTGGCAAAAAGAGATCTCGTTTAGAATTTGACCACATTAGGTACTTCTTTTATACGAATTTGCTATCGTTAAACAATGTTTCAAAATGATTGTTAAGATTTAGTAGTAAGATGGCAGTAAGTAAATGGAAATTTTATTCAAAATAGACGGGCTCGTCCGGGATTTGAACCCGGGACCTCTCGCACCCAAAGCGAGAATCATACCCCTAGACCAACGAGCCGCTATACGCGTTCATACATAGTCTGTAACATAAGCCGACATTATAGGTAATCCGCTATTAAGTAATATAATTACCGTGAAGATATATGTAGGTGGTGGTATGGCATCATTGACGTGTATAATATTATATGCACGTCAATGTATGGCATATACCACTGGATAATAATGAACCTTATTTCCAATATACTAGGCGTAATATAATTTATTAATACTAAATGAGTAAATTTAGAGTTAAGATACATATATAGTCTATGTCCAAACTAATTAAATGAGTTCAATTTCGATTAGTTTATCTTATTTAGTTTAGGAGTTCTCATGGCTACCTTCCAGTTCCATCATCTGATCCTAAAAATCATCCAAAACTAAGGTGTTTGTCAATACAAGAAAATTAAGTGCTAATACCAAAACATTACGACATTACCTCGTTTAATTAAGGAGTTCATTGTAGTTGCATTTTGAATCTGGATTCTTGGAGTTCCAATGTCACTTTTTCAGTTTTACATTCAGAGCCTTATCATCATAAGAAAGAACGTACTGTAACAAATGAAATGACACCAAACTGCACTATATTAGCAATTTCTATCTGTGAGTTACAATGACACATTTAAGGTGACACAACACATTCTTTGACATTATAAATATATAATGGAAAATACACGTCATCAAAAAATCCATTCAGTCAGAACTTGACCATCTTACCTCTTTATACAATCTACGCGTGAGTTTCGGTAGCACTTTTTCAGTTCCATCTTCAGACCCTCGTCGTCATGAGCACTGATCAAACTTAGTACTTATAGCAATAAGACCAATGAGTTCAAACAAGTTTATCTTGTTAAAACTCTGTATCAGAGAGTTCCAGTCCCTATGTCCAGGCTACATGAGCTCAGTTGGATGCTACCATAGTATTGCATTGTCACCGAGCTTTCAAAAGTTTGTCAAGTTTTTGTACAAACGGATATCAGAAATTCGTTAAAAAGTGGCTTGCAATATTTAGAAAATCTGTTATTTACATACGAAAATTGCCAGTTAAATAGATGCTGATGATCTTCGAATGAGGATTCTAAAGTATCACGTCAAGGTTACCATGTAATTCCAATATCAATAATGTAAGAGAATACAAAATTTAGCATTGATAAAGGATTTGCAAGTTGCTTAATTCCTTTCATCAATTAGGGAAGAGCTGGTGATCTTGAAACGGCTGAACATATTCTATTGAATCATAGCTAAAAACCATTTTGCAAAACAGGGCTTTTTAATTAAAAAAGCCGGACCAAATCGGACCATCCGCCAGGGTGCTACGATACCACGGACAGACACGCAGATACCCAGATACACAGATACCCAGATACACAGATACACACCTGACTCTTATAACACCCCTCGTTTTGCGTCGGGGGTTAAAAAACTACGACGAATACCGTTTTAAAAATCAAATATTCTGTAATTTTCAAAAGTTACTTAATATTTTTGAAATAACAATCACAAACGCTACACGCCTATTGATTAAAAAATCTTAACAGCTTATCTCCTTGAAAATCTGCTTCAAATACCGTTAATTGGAACAAAATCGGCCAATTTCTTTGGGATCAATGGTGAAAATTTTTGAAAAAAAAATGTTTTTACAATTGCTTCGAATTTTTTAAACGTATCGATTATGTAGAATAACAATAATAAGAATAAGAATTGTGTTCCACACAGTACTATACATATACATTAAATAACAATAACATGCGATAAGAAAAAAGAAACAAAAAGCCTACAAATACAGTAAACAAAAGAAAATATGTGGAATAGTATAAAACAAAGTCGCTTTCTCTGTCTGTCCCTATGTCCCTATGTATGCTTAAATCTTTAAAACAACACAACGGATTTTGATGCGGTTTTTTAAAAGACAGATTGATTCTTGAGGAAGGTTTTAGTATATAAACCTTTTCAATATTCCCACGGGAACAGAAGCTAGGCGGGTGAAACCGCGGGCAGGTTGCTCATTAAAAATATATGAAAGAAAATTTATCTAAATTAATGTAGCTAAATCAATATTAATTAAGATCTAAAAAATTAAGTTGAATGCCATTCAAAAGATCAAAATTGATCATCGTTTTCAAAATATACAGCTTTTCAAAAATCAATATCCTGTCATTTTTAACAAAATTGATGTTTTAACTGAAAAAAAATTATGCTTATATTTTTTACTCCCTTGAGCTTGAAGTTTCAGGGATAGCTTGCAGGATCAACCGTTTGCAGATTTTTTTATTGTATTTTTATTGTTTCAAAATGTACAATTTTTTACCGGCCAGCCATTATCATTACATAGTATAAAACAAAGTCGCTTTCTCTGTCTGTCCCTATGTCCCTATGCATGCTTAAATCTTTAAAACAACGCAACGGATTTTGATGCGGTTTTTTTGAATAGATAGATTGATTCTTGAAGAAGGTTTAAGTGTATAAACCTTCCCGATATTCCCACGGGAACAAAAGCTGCGCGGGTGAAACCGCGGGCAGGTCGCTAGTATATTATATTTGTGTTAAGTTACCAAACAATATCTTGGACGATCGGACAGGGTTTTTGTTACACACTGTATATATTAGGCAAGTAGTGTGTTTTATTATATATACTACGAGTACTAGCTGACCCGGCTAACGTTGTTTTGCCACACAAATTTTTGGTGAGGTACTTAGACGGAGGGGGTAATTGACTGAATCTTTCATTTCTCTACTGAATTTCATTGAAAACGATTCAGTAGTTTAGAAATCTTCTCTTAGTAGTCTTTAGTTTTGGAATTTCTGCCCCGTACTATTTTACCGTACCTACCTTTGTGGAATCAATTACCGGCGGGGGTGTTTCCGAACGGATACGACTTGCGGACCTTCACGAAAAGAGCTTACTCATTTTTTAAAAGCCGGCAACGCAACTGCTAGACCCCTGGTATTACAGGTGTTCATGGCGGCGTTGATCACTTATCATCACGTGCAACCCTGCTCATAGCCCCCCTCCTACTATAAAAAAAAAATTAAAAGAATAATTAGTGACTCCTGCAAAAGTTTTGTCTATGAAACGGTTTGTGTTTAAGAAATATTTTCTCAGGCGCTTTAGAATCTTACATCAGCTTAAAAACATATCCATAATTAACCGATAATAATTCGAGTTATTTGTGTAGCGCCGGTACCACAGTGGAACTCGTATTTGTAAATAACGCGGTTTTTAAGTTTTCCATAACAAATTGATGTCAAAGAAAAACTAAATCGCGCCAAAACAAATGAATAACTGAATTCGAAAAACATTTAATGTAAGTCAAATTTGTAATTAATTTAACGAATTTCAAATTCCTAAGCGCCAGATACTTGAGATCAAACTGGTAAGTTTGCCATAATGCCAATTTCATATGTAATATTAACGACTAACACCACAAGACTCCGAGTTGTTACTGGAATTTTCTCTGTTGGAGTAAACTATAGAACAATTTCACAAACACGGATTGAGCCCCGGATCTCGTTAAGCGTAACAGGCAAACCACTAGAGTAAAGGTTCCCACCTTTTTTCTCATAGAACACTTAAAAATTTTGCTGATTCCGGTGGAACCCCTAAATCTAAATTTCTACCACAGTCCCAAAACTCTATACGATATTTTTACTTTGCTTACGAATTGTGACCCCTATTTTGTTCACACTAACGTAGACCCCCGTTGAGTTTCCTATGGACCCCTGAAGGTCTATCTGGACCACTTTGGGAATCAGTGCACTAGATCTATGGCAGATGATTATAACCTAAATAAAATTTACTTAGTTTGAATCATGGCGGGATTTTGGACAGGTTTGATTCCCGGACAGAACAGAAAGGTTTGGTTATGGTGTATTAATAATACCCTTCGCCTCGTTTCGCGTGTTTCGGTCGGATAGTCAGTAAAATCAGACAGGCAAAATGGGGCGATAAGAATTACAATCTAAATTTTATTTTATTATCTAATTTTCTTAAATATTTTGTCAATCACCTAACCAGGGAATTATGATAAATCGCTTAATAACGTTCTGCTTACTCTGCCTAACCCTTAAGGGGCACAGCGTGGTATTTATTAACTCAAGTGATATTTAGCTTTATTTTTTATAATGTTGTGTGGAGTGGCAGTATAATCCGTATAGGACAATTTTGTGCAAAGAGAACTTAGAAATTGTCCTGTTTGTCACGTTTTCATATTATGGCATTTGTATTGAAATCGCAAATATCAAGATATCATTATTTTGCCCGTCTCAATGCTAAGTAGAGTGAAAAACATCGAAAAATCCACATATTTATATCTTAAACAAAATCTGTGGGCGGTGAAATGTTGTATGGAAATAATTTCGAGATAAAGTTGATATCACACCAGAATTAATTACTGACAGCACAAGTATGAATAGTGTTTATTAATAATCAACTTGAAGTATACAAAATTTAAACAAGTTATTAATCATTTAGGGCTATCAATCTTGGAGATTGAAATAACAAATTGTTGGTCAGTTGATATAACTATTATTTAGAAAATAATTTGTTTGACCAGTTAAATTACAGCAGGCAAACCCCTACTCATGGGCGTACCCAGGTTCTGGGCCAGGGGGGGCAACCGTAACATTTTAAGGCTATTTTTATCTTAATATCTACAACAGTAGATAGCTAGTATAGAGGTAAATGGATTCCAGGGGGGGGGCAGCTGCCCTCCCCCCTGCCCCCCCCCCCCCTCCTCGGTACGCCCATGCCCCTACTGATAGTATTATAAGGTTTTGATCATTGTACATCGATATTTTTATCGTCCAGCTAATAACTTTCAAATTCTCATTATATAATTTCAAACAATTTCATCCATAACACGAAGCTTTAACAGTGAGTCATAATATTTGCATTGGCGGCGTGACATAGGCACTTAAATGATCAACGTTACTGCAAATATAACAGAAAAAAAATCAGTTTCCGTGCTTATAATGTATTTAAAACTAAATTATTAATTTTCAAATATTAATCTTCTGTTTTATTTTTACATCCATGTGGCGACGAATTTATATCATAAAAACTGTTTGTTGGAATCTGCTGAATATATTAGTATTATTATATTTTTTATGTTTAATAATAATTAAATACCTACATAAACACGCTGCACTAAGATAAAACTTTAGATTCAGAAATTAGTAAATAAATATCCACAAAATATTCTGTGATGGCATCAGCCCATAAATGAAAACAGCTACTCAATAGCTAATAATTTAAGCTTAAAAATAGTTTTGTCCAAAATAAATTACAAACAAATCGACATATATTCGAATGACATAAAGTTTAATGGCTCTACATTAATACGTGGAAACTTTGTACATACATATCTTCACGCCAGATCCTTTACAGGGTAAGCAGAGAGAACCGAGTACCATATATCACGATCCTTGCAGGCTTGTCTCGCTTCCTCCACATTCATCACTCTCTTCATGAACACACGCCGGTTGCGAAGACTTTGTAATCCCTTTATTATAAAATATATAACATGTATTACTCTAATCTCTAATACATATTAACTAATATGTATTAGAAACACATTAAATTAATAAAAATATACATTACACTCACATGCATTTGACACACTTCACACAATATTACACATGTACACTATTTTGTTTATGGTGACTGTCTGTGACAACAGACATTCACCATACTTACTAAAGAATGTCTACCAGCTTGCCATCGTTAATTAAAAAATCTTCCCGTCAATCTTCCCGTCGAAAAATCTTCCTGTCGAAAGAAAATGAAATTTGGCACTCGTTTTTCTATTTAATGTATGCAAACAGGTATACCAAATGTATGTGGCCGCGTTCCGATCCGGTAGTACATAATTTTTAAATAATGACGACTTTTTAAAAATTCTGTCATAAAAATATTATTAATAATAATATACTCATATATTTCAAAAAGCGACTTTCTCATTGTGCCATCAGCTTAATATAGAGCGATTCGCGTCTCACTCTCCGTACATTTAAAAACATATTTAAAGCATAAGAGAAAATTCTTATTGCGGGCGTATCGGTCCATAATATCGTATCTGGAAATTATTCAATATTCGCATCTGTGGCCCGTTCCACTTTGGAAAAATAATAAAGTCTCGTTTAAACGCTATTCGTATGTGAGATACAACGAATGAGGCATATAAAATGTATTAGACGAAGCGTATTGCAAATAGAAAATGCGAGGCGCTTATAAAAATATTGTAATTTTATTCAATACTTTCCAGATAATAATAATTTAAGAATGTTAAGTGATGTTACACTTATTTAGTTTTCAATCAGGTAAATGTTTGATAATCTTATTATTTTAGTCATGTATTATATATCTTAAGTTAAAAACCGGTCAAGTGCGAGTTGGAATCGCATACCGAGGGTTCCGTTGAAACTTGTATTTTTTATGTGCTGTAACTAAAAATTTACGGTTTTCGGATTTTTTCTTTTACATTTGCTGTCAGAAATTGCTTCTGGCCTAATTTCACAATTCTAGGGTAGCGGGAAGTACCGTATAGATTTTGATTCCCTTTTGAAGTCGCAAAAATCGCAAAACATTCTACATAAATTGTCTTATCTTTTCATCGCGTTGACTTACATGTTTGATTTTTTTCACAGTTGAGGGTACTTCATCATAGACTTAAAAAATTGAAATAAATGTCAATTTGATAACTTTATGCGTTCCTGAGAAAAAGGGTTTTCCCAGACGGACAGCCGGACAGACGGACGACGAAGTGATCCTCTAAGGGTCCCGTTTTTCTTTTACAAGTACAGAACCCTAATAAAAATAATTATGACTACGAACGAACCAAACTTACGAACTGATTACTAAATGGGCAATGGTCTATTCTACAAGGGGGTCAGGACCAACACGGGAGAAAAGAGATTAAAATTAACGAGTTTTATTCACCAATCAGAAAAAATAGTGATAATTATTTAACTATGTAACAATGTTAAACTTAATGTAACTAAGAGTATTTAATGGAGAGTTGTGTTTGATTCTCGATAGGCACACGCACTAGTAAAATGCGTAATGACATATATTTGTATTTCAGGTCTAGATTTTATTTTATTTTTACACGAATGTGACAAGCACTGACGCTATTGCGGCAGGAACAGGTAAGGTAACCAGACACGGGCGAGACAATGCAGTACTCTACCACCTAGTAGCTACGATGGTAGTGACTCGCATATCGATCGCCTTTTACGACCTGCATAGCAGAACGGCAGCTGGCCTTTTCTTCAAAGGAGCCCGGGACCAACACGGGGTAAACTTTTGGATTGACTAACATTGACGCTGTTACGGCAGGAATGGATAAGGATTGTAACAAAACTAAATGAGACGTTGCAGAACTCTGATACCGAGTAGTATCGATGGTAATAGTTTGTCATTCTCCCAGGCATTTTGTAAAAGGCCTTTTATAAAATGCCTGCGCAATGGCAGATGGTCTGTTATAAGGGTAAATTAAATATTATACTTTTCTCTATTTCAGTATAGTTGACTAACAACCAACTTACAAGAAAATAATTTTGTATCTTAAGAACTAGAAAAATTCGAGTAATTTGTTAAATAATGTTTATAGCTCATCATCACGCCCGGTTCTCTTGTAGAGTAGACAATGTACACAGAACATCTATAAGCTTTTCGATTCACCACGATTCACCAGTTTGTAGGTTGGCGAGATGTGTGGTGATCTCCATAGCCGCGTTTCACCAAACTGATGACCATTATCGACTATTTCTTGTGATAACCGGGAACGGCGGCTTTACGTGCTCATTCAAGGCACAGGAGCGGTAAGGCACCACCTGCCAGGCTCCGAACTGCTACTGAAATATTGGCTTTTTGGAAAAACCTTGAAATAACCTGTTTTACCATTACCATTAATTACCATTAAGACATTTTCCTAACCCGAGAACAAAACCCGGGACTTCATGATCTGAGCCGAATTGGTTAGACCACAAGACAATAAATGATTATAATTACATCCTTTGTTTTATAGATAGTTCGGACTCAACTAGGTTTCTGTCTTAATTTTCGTTTATTATTCAGACAATATGATATTAACAGAAAAAAAAATAATTTACAATATAATTTGAGCGATGACTTTATTAGGAGAAAATGAGTTCTACGAATCGATAATCCCTTATCAAACACAAATATAAAAATGGTATAATGCGGTATATTCGCGCGGTCACTCGTTGTTTGGCTAAGGGTAGACGAAGATAGAAATCAAGGCCAAAACGAGGCGGTCAAATAGCAAGTCATATTACCATAGAGTTAGGAAATTGAGACACACCACATGAAAAGTATCTTTAAATGGAATTTTTATGTAGTTACCAATTGCTTAGATAGGGATATATATTACAGAATAGAGAGATTAAAAAGAAAGATAGGTAGTTTAGACGGGCAAATACGTTAATCATTGAAGAATTAAATTATATTTAATTTTATATGTAAGAAAATTTTATTTAAAAATTATTAAAGCTAGTTTGGAATTGTTAATTTTTTTACACAAAATCTGTTTTATTATCATCACTACCGTCTTGACTATTAATTGTTAGTGACGTCTCACATGGGTTTATAAATACCATCCTACCTATTTTTTTCGCAATTGTGTCAATGTGTGCATGAAGCTCTGCCATCCTGTCACACAGGTAGCAACGCAACATTAACGTCTTTGGTGTCCTATAGACGATTTTGAGAAAATCCTCAATGACCCATGATCTGAGATGGATAGGCTAATCCCTAAATACGAGGCAGTAAAACCACCAGTCTCGACGACGAAAACTTTTCTTACGCACTTAACGCGGGGGGCGTAATACCACTACCCGAACGCTGTATTTTGCCATGGTCCAGCCTCGCACTAGCAGCCCTTAACGTATGCATTAGTATCCTAAAAAATTTAAACTCTGGCTGAGCACTCTGCTCGCCCTATAAGACCGGTGTCACAGTAACGACCGAAAGGTCAACTGTAGTTTGTAATTTCGAAAAAAAAAGAGGCAGTAGAAATTATCTTGCCACCAACTTATTTTTTTAGTAGACAAAATCGGAAATACAGCCTCCATTCTGTAAAATGTATTTCCGCTGTCGGTTTTTCTTGGTAAAAATCTTAAAGCTACACTAAACGCCTTACTATCGACGCCATTTTCTGAACTTACTTGGTGGAACTATAATATTATTGATTAATAACAAGCAGATTTTTTGTGAACGGCTTCATTTTGTCGAAACACCCATCTTTTCTATCTTCATAAAATCTCAAATCCGGTAATTAATAAAGTTTGGGGCTTCGAACATTTTAATTAGATGAGGGCAAAATATTGATTAATAACAATATTAGTTTTTACTTAAATCCCTTGATTATTTTATGAAAAACACGATAATACTTTTCTCCTACCTACACATTTGATGATTTTTCTGACGAGTGAGTGATTTTTCTGAGATGAGATTTTTAAATTGATCTTAATCAATTTAACAACCTAATTTTCTCATAATAGCTTAATAATTATTATTATAATTTAAGAGTTACTTTGTCCTACACGCAAAGTGAAAACTTTACTTAGTTCGACACTCTAAACTTTTCTTTTTTATCTATCTTTATTAGTTACCCGAATCGAGATTTTTGAAGATAGAAAAGATGGGCGTTTCGTCAAAACGAAGCTGTTCACAAAAATTCAGCTTGTTATTAATCAAAACAAAGTTTGTTCCTGGGACCACTGTCTAATAATATTTTGTTATATTTTTGCACCAACTGTCCCTGTCTATGACATTGTAAACACATGACAGTTACCTGTAAGGGCAGGTATTCACGCGGGGCGAATTTCGTGGAATCCGGCGATGATCCGGCGCATTCAGCCATTACTTTTTCATCTTCATCGATAAAACACTTAACAAAAATAGCTCCGTTATTATAAGATTCAAAATCGTTTATATTTCCTTGTACTTGGTACGTTTTGATTTAAAAATTTCAAAGTTGTTTCGATAAGATTGATCGAGTGGGGTAAGCAGACCAGATAATCTGAAGTAAGTAAAAAATCGGTGACTTGTCAAATTCATCGCATTCTGAGCCCGATTTATATTGACCGTTAATATTAAGATTAGTTTCGGTCGCGTTAACTTGGCTAAGAGATTAGATAATTCCAATATATTCCTTGCACAAATAGGTAATAAGAAGTAACATTGTGCTGTTTCTCTTACAGGATAGGCAAAGTTAGTGAAAACTCTCGTAGTTGGACACTAAGCTTCATGTTTTGCCAGTTGGGGGCTGGCGAGTCATAACGGTACTAGTTAACCATAAGAACAATGACACGGTATTTTTTATATAAGATAGCAAACAAGCAGATGAGTTTCGCGATGAAAAGAGATAACTATCTCCTCTAGACACAAAATATGTTAATGGTGCGCTGTTGTACTAGTGGCGGGTTGGTAATACCATATTGCATAAGTTTATCGGTTACCTTACCCTCATAACCGGAATACGTCAGTGACAATATTGACGCTATTGCGGCCGGAATAGATAAGGCGTTAGGACCAAAGACCCGGGTGGGATGTTGCAGAACTCTACCACACGTAAAATTAACATTAGGTAAAATACCTGTTATGTGGGCATTTGGAGATTTCTACATGTACACTATTACGACTAGTTTACACACAACATTTTCATATAAAAAGACTGCTATGTGATTCTAAGCGTTCAGTGTGTATAAGTGTAATATATGTGTTACAGCAAACAAGCAGATGGTTCCCTTATAGAAAGAGTCAACCATCGCCTATAGACATCAAAGATGTTAATGGTGCGTTGTTATCTTGTGGCGAGGTCTAATGCCACATGCATAAGTTTATCGGCTACATTACCCTCCAAACTGGAACAAGACAGTGACAAGCACTGACGCTATTGCGGCAGGAATAGGTAAGGCGGTGGTACCAGACCCGGGAGTGACAATGCAGCACTCTACCACCTAGTAACCACGATGGTAGTAACACGTATAGCTAATCGGTCGCCTTTTACGACCTACCTGGCGGAACGGCACTTGGTCTATTCTTCAAAGGTGCCCGGGACCAACACGGGGATAATATAAAAAGGTAGGGTTCCTATATTGGTTCGATTTTTTACGATCCTCTGTTACCTTACTAGACAGATTGTAAAAGGCTGAATATTCACAGAAACACATGAAACTACAATGATGACTTCTACTAAGTAGTAGAATTCTGCAACGTTCTGCAGCACATATTTGGTACAACCGCTTCACGGATACGTGCCACCAAGGATTAAACTGGATATGCTTTTTAAGGCAAATTCTTAGATTGTCAGTGTAGCTTGCATTTACACCTATAAATATAGAGTTATAATTTTAACCGATGAAATATAATCGCTCCAAGAGTATTTGAGGCTACCAGAACCACAGCGGCCCAAACACAAATGCCAATCATGTGGATATGAGCTAAAATAGTACAGGAGACATTTTAAGTAAACGTCATTTAAAAAAAATTATACGCACTATGTTTAAAATTTGTAAAATATGATATGCGTTATTAGTAATATTTAGATGAACTAATAAAATAATTAATATTTTTTTGAGAAATTACTTTTGAGCCACTCTGGCAATGAATTTGGGGGTTTGAAAAAGGGCATTACTGTGATCAAGTAAATTATCACAAATTGTGGTTTGGGCCGCTCTGGTTCTGGTGGCCTCATTTATACAGTATTGGCTTCTTATTTGGCACGATAACATAGCAGAACATGGCGTATTTCTATTTTTTTTTCACGATATAATACATTTACAAACGTTTGATACTCATCTACAAACATTTGTTCATATGTGCGCCTGTACTTTTCTCGCCCGACGCCCTGTCTGTTAGGATTTGCGTGGTCTGTGCCTGTCACCATAGTGTCAACATATAATACTGAAGATTAATAGAAGTCAATGTACATACAAGTAATATTCACACACACAGTACAAGTAATATTTTCGCCGTGTTGGTCCCGGCCTCCTTTGTAGAATAGGCCAACTGCCGTTCTGCCAGGCAGGTCGTAAAAGGCGACCGATTGGCTATCGAGTCACTACCATCGTGGCTACTAGGTGGTAGAGTTCTGCATTGTCTCGCCCGGGTCTGGTACCACCGCCTTACCTATTCCTGCCGCAATAGCGTCAGCGCTTGTCGCTGTCGTGTTCCGGTTTGGAGGGTAAGGTAGCCGGTAAACTTATGCATGTGGCATTAGACCTCGCCACAAGATAGCAACGCACCATTAACATCTTTGGTGTCAATAGGCGATAGTTGACTCTTTCCATCAGGAGACCCATCTGCTTGTTTGCTATCTTATAATATATATAAAAAAAAAAAACACAGACAACTCTCACTGACGCGATATCTTGGAAAGTTTCTGAACGAACTGTCCCGATATACATTGACTTCTATTAGTCTCTAGTATTATATGGTGTCAATATGTTCTACTATAGCTCTCCGGTTTAAAAGACAAGGTAGCCAGTAGACTTATACATTTTGCGTTTCTTTCTCTCCACACGGATATCAAATCGTTAACAACTTTGGTGTCTGCAGGCAATTGTTAGATTTACTGGTTTGCTGTTCTATAATATTAAAACAGAATAAAAAGATATGGAATATGTAGAGTTGGAAGATAAAAGATCCGATAACTTTCTCTACACCTTTTGTCAAGATTAACCCGAAGATGATGAGGCGATCTTCTCACTTGAAAAAAACTGCTTCAAATCGTAAATGTTATTCTAAGACCCACAGGTAAGTTGAAGTGACATTCGATTAATTATCCAAAGCGTTTCATATTCTAAGGATCATCGTAGAAACGCAGCGGGTTCCAACCTTTTTGTAAAAATAGTGGTTTTGCAACTTTCAACCTAATTACAAGATGATAAGAAAATATTACGTTTAACAGATAAACTTGGGATAGATGTATGAATACAGAAGATAAGTATTGGATTGACTAAGCGATGTTCTTAAAAACATATAAGAGACTAGCTGTTTCCCGTTACTTCGTTCACGTGACCTACATACACTACTTCCATTTACTTATTCATGTACTAAAAAGTAAAAAAGTATCTTCGCGCCCGTATCCCCAGAGCGGTAGGCAGAGGAGCAAAAAGTGCGCCAACGATTAGCTGAAGATACTAAGTCGCAATGTGATAGGTGGCAAGCCTATCGCCGACCGGGCATTTTTCCTATTCCGTGCAACGTTGTTTTAGTCGGAAAACCTAAAAAGAACTAATTTTTTTGAATTGCCCGACTCTGTAATCGAACCTAGGACCGATACCGGACCACTAGATCACAGAAACTTACTTATAACACGTTACAGTGGTACTAGGTAGTAGAGTTCTGCATTGTCTCGCCCGGGTCTGGTACCACCGCCTTACCTATTCCTGCCGCAATAGCGTCAGTGCTTGTCACTGTCGTGTTCCGGTTTGGAGGGTAAGGTAGCCGGTAAACTTATGCATGTGGCATTAGACCTCGCCGCAAGATAGCAACGCACCATTAACATCTTTGTTGTCTATATATATGCCAAATTTCATTCAAATCCATTCAGTAGTTTTTGCGTGATTGAGTAACAAACATCCATTCAAACATCCATCCATACATCCAAACTTTCGCATTTATAATATAGATTTGAAAAACTGTAACTTTTGAAAATTTTATTCGATTTAATTTTTTTAATCGGGATTTGACGTAGGTTTTTGGTACTTAAATATTGTAGAAAATAAAAAAATGTTTAGTTGAAAAAATTCGAAGTTATGTCGAAAAAACACTGTTTTAAAAATTTTCGTGAACAATAACTCCCGAACGAATAAACCGATTTCAATACAATTTCCACATTATACGCAGTTTTTTAAGAGATAGGCCTGATTAGATTCTGCACTTAATTGGTACATTAATTTGGAAGTGAAATTAAAAAAAATTACATTTCGCCGATTTCTCAAGGTTTTTTTAATATTTCTGAAAATTTCCTTGGTCAAATCGGATCTGATTTTCAGGAAGTTTATGTTTGGTGGAACCTAATCGAATCCCATCAACTATATATTCGATCGGTCAAGCTGTTCAAAAGTTATGAGATGTTTACATACACACGTACACACGTAGACACGTGTTAATTTTTTGTATGTTCAAACTAGGGTTAAGGGCTCGTAGATTCTAACACAAAAAATTAACGAAATTAAAGGCTGAATACGAGCATTTTAAAATATTCTAATTGGAGTATATTTAGTATTAAAGTGGTCTGTGGTATATTTATAAATAGAACTCTTTCATTATCACAAATTTTATTTTATTTAAGAAATTAAAAATTCATTCAAGACATGCAAAACCACGCGCATCATCAAGATCTCTATAAAGAACTTGGATCGACATGAGAGAAATTATTATATACCACTAATATTATCATATTACAGCATTGTTTAAATGTTAGCCTGTTAATAAACAAGCAAGGTGTTCAAGCAGAACGACTACACATCGATCGCATGCCTCTACATTGTTTTCTTATTAATGAACGAATAATTACATTAAACTTTGATTGTAAGTATATAGTAATTACAATGCGCCTAGTAGTTAATACTTTACGAGCTTGTTCAACATATTATTTTTTGCGCATATTTTAACCTTTAGTGTTATTTATGGTTGATATATAGTAAACGCTTAGCGTGCTATTTACAGACATTATATGTATTATCTTACATCAATATCATAGATTATGTAATAAAAAGGCGATAACCATATCTGTTTGTTTGTTCGCTTGGTGTTTTGAAGCAACACAACGAATTCGAGTGAGTTAAATATTCACGGGACAAATTACACTTACTAAGTAAGCAAATTATTTGCTTGTGTTATAGGTGTTAGTCAACGATACTAATACATAGAAATACATATATAAATATTAGAATATATTTGATAAACACCCAATCCTGGAAATACAAACATATATGCTCAACACATAAATAAACCTAGCAACATTTTGATCTAAGAATTAAACCTAGGACTTTATGTGCGAAGTTCTCCTCCAAAACATACCTACCAGCCATTGTGTAAATCAGTTACATTCTTGCAAACACTATTATACTTCTTAAAAATAATATCCTTAACATGTTCTTATATTTTGGTGGTATGCGTATTTAAAAAAAATACCAGCTTCTGTTGACAGATATACACACGAAGTAAAAGGAAACATTTTGATTGTATCCGACCGAGTTGTTGCAGAACCCTACCACTGTTAGTCCAACAAACTTTTTTTGATTAATAACAAGCTGAATTTTTGTGAGCAGCTTCGTTTTGACAAGCCGCAAAACTTTTCTATCTTCGAAAAGTCTCGAATCGGGTAACTAATAAAGTTATAAATAAAGCTTCGAACATTTTAACTTGGTGAAGGAAAAATATTTTATTAATAACAATATTGGTTTGCTTTAATCGCTTGATTATTTTATGAAAAATACGAAAAAACTTTTGTCCTATACATTCGATGGTTTTTCCGATGAGTTCTCCACTTTAAACATTCAAAATTATAACATTTTTTAAATCGATAGCTTAAAACTTACTTAAGTTTTAAAACAACCTAATTTTCTCACAACAGCTTGTTAATTATTACTATAATTCAAGGGTTACCTTGTCATACACGTAAAGTGTAAACATTTATTAGTCCGACACTCTAAAGTTTTTTTTATCTGTCTTTATTATTTACCCTATTTGAGATTTTTCAAAGATAGATAAAATGGGCATCTTGTCAAAACGAAGCTGTTTACAAAAATGTAGCTTGTTATTAATCAAAATAATGTGTAAACGGTTGACCCTACGGGCGATCCCTGAAACTTCCTACTAAATTAAGGTATTTTTCATTTTAAGCTAAAAAGAGTAAAAATTATAAGCATAGATTTTTTCAATTTAAACATCTATTTTGTTAAAAATGGCAGTATACTGATTTTTGAAAAGCTGTGTATTTTGGAAACAATGATGGCATTTAACTCAATTTTTAAGATCTAAAATATTGCTTTAGCTAAATAATCGATAGGTTAAAAAATTTCGATGGAATGTCAAAAAATTTTTATTTTTAATTTTCTTCATTGATAAATCCCAAAAAAATTGACCGATTTTGATTAAATTAAGGGTATTTGACGCAGTTTTTAAAGGAGAAAAGCTAATAAGATTTTCAAGTCAACCGGTGGATTAACTTGAAAGTTGTATAAAAAAATTAAGATAGTTCGCTAAAACAACGTAATTTTAATATTTGAAAAGCTATAGATTTTGAGAATTAAATTCGATTTTGATTATTAAAACGACATTTGGCGTAGTGTTTTTAGTACTAAAATATCATAGTATACCAAAAAATGATTGTTTGAAAAATTTCGAAGTTATGTCGAAAAAACACTTTTTTCCCTCCTAAACGCACAAACCGATTTTGATGCAATTTATGTATTAGACGTAGTTTTTTAAGGAATAGGGCTGATTCGTTTTTGTACTCAATCGGTATATAAATCTGGAAGTTATATTACAAAAAATACGTTTCGTCAAAATTTTTTTGTTGTTTTTTCAAAATTTCTTAAAATCTCCGGGGCCGAATCGATTCAAATTTTCAGGAAATCTAAGTTGAAAGGAATCCAATCGAATGCCATCAACCGCATTTCGATAGGTCCAGCCGTTCAAAAGTTATGAGATGTTTACATACACACATACACACACTCACATACATACAGACATACTGACGTCATTGTGAAAATAGTTGGAAAAGGTTTCTAGGACCTCAAAACATAGACATCTGGTGAAAACTCGATTTTCGAAAATCGGGGTAAAATCGGTAACTTTCTTATCTACATAAGTAGTGGGAAGTTAAAAGAAAATGTTCCTGGGACCACTCTCTATGTATTGTGGTTGTATCAGTTGTGAGCAGACTCGTCGTCAAATAAAATCTTTTGAACAATATTTATGACGTTAGTGCCACGTATATGGAAGTGACTACATTAAATTTACTTGGCCCTTGCTAAGAATTTGAAGTTCATATATGTATAGGCATGATCGAATGGCCACGATGAATTTTCTGGGCCTTTGGCTGTGAGCTTAAAGTTTATGGAGCTAAATAAAAGGTCACAATAAATTCACTGGATCCTTGCTATAAGCTTAATGTCTATAGAGCTACATAAAATGTAAGATTTAATTCACTGGACCCTTGATAAAAACTCAGAGATCATGGAGCTAAATAAAAAGTAGATGCGTTGGGTCTTTAAGTTCACGGTAAATGCAATGGGCCTTTGTGAGGTCAGAGTTTTTGGGACTGAATAATAGCTATCAGTTTTCCCCTTGTTGGTCCGGGCTGCTTTGAAAAATAGGTTGACTACTGTTCTGCCAGGCAGGTCATAAAAGGCGACCGATTGGCTATACGAGTCACTGCAATCGTAGCTACTAGGTGGTAGACTTCTGCATTTTCTCGCCCGGTTCTGGTACCACCGCCTTAACTATTCATGCCGCAATAGCGTCAGTGTTTGTCACTTTCGTGTTCCGATTTTAAGGGTAAGGTAGCCAGTAAACTTTTGCATGTGGCATTAGTTCCCGCCACTAGATAGCAACGAACAATTAACACCTTTGATTTCTATAGGCGATGGTTGACTCTTTCCACCAGGAGACCCATCTGCTTGTTTGCTTTCTTATGATATAAAAAAATCTGTTTTAGCAGTAACACAACTTTATGTCTTATGCTGCTTATCGGTATATTATTTGACCAATATTAAGTCATATGTTGTAGAGCACATTTAGGAGTGAATGTATTGTATTTTAAATTAAATTATTATCATCTTAAGACTAAAAGTTAAATCGCACCAGCTTTCCTAAGCTCAAAAGGCAGAACGAATCTCGGCGCTAAATATATTGACAATACAAATCACGTATATATAAATACCGTTTATCACGACTGGGGTGCTCCGCCGACGTATCAAAGACAAAGTAAATGTTATTCTGACCGCGTAGTACTTGAGATAGAGAGACGCTGATAGTTACCTATTTACCATCAGGTTAATATATTAACCAAAATTTATGTCATTTGGCCGCCAGTAGTCTAATTGTACCAGCTTTGGTACAGACGAATAAAATACTGTCTTTATTATATTTTTATTGATTTAGTATAACCATTAACTATTGTATCATTTAAAATGTACAATCTTTTACCAGTCAAACTGTACATTAGAAAAATTAAAAAAAATGATAGCTCGCATTTTTTTGATACCATTATATAGCAAACAAGTAGATAGCTCTTCTAATGGGAAGAGGCAACCATCGCTTGTAGACACGAAAGATGTTAATGATGCGTTGCTATCCTTGTGGCGGGGTCTTAATATCTTGTGTATTAAGTTACTGGCTACCTTACCCTCCAATCCAAACTGGAACGCCACAGAGAAAAGCACTGACGCTATTACGATAGTAATAGGCAAATGTGGTTGTACCTCGGGCGGGACAATGCAGAACTCTACCACGTAGTAGCTACGATGTTAATGGCTTACATAGCAAATCGTTCACATTTTACGAATTGCCTGGCAGAATGGTAGATGGTCTATTTTTCCTAGGAGTCCGGAGTAACACGGGGAAAATACCAACTATTTGAGACATTTTGTAAGAGTGATATAATCACGTCGCCTTCTTTCAGAGATCGACAAAGAGCATTTAACACTCAGAGACGTTTCTAGTTCACTACGACTTACCGGTTTGTCAACTAACAAGGTGGATCTCATCTTTATAATCGACATATTTAAAGATTGTACCTAAATAATATCGGTTATTGCATTATTTGCAATTAACTGACGGCTTTACGTGATTTTCCGAGACACATGTGTGTTCATATATGGTTCATTAGATACTAGATTTCTGTAGTAGAATTTATTTAGATACAAAACTGATAACGCAACGTCTCACCCAGGTTTGATTTTATGTATTCCTGCCTGTCCTGTAATATCGTGTTCCGTTGGAAATAAAAATCTGAAATTATCCTTATGACTACCAATATTTGATTGGCTAAACGTATCACTACCATTCTGACCACTAGGTGGTAGATTTATGCAATATTTCGCTCAGATACGGTATCACCGTCTTACATTTCCCTGCCATAATAGTATCAGCGCTTGTCACTGTCGTGTTCCGGTTTATAGGGTACGGTAGCCGGCAAACATGCTCGTGGCATTACACTAGGAGTACATTCTACTTATTTTATCTCATAAAATAGCAAACAAGAAGATGGCTCTCCTAATGGAAAGAGAAACCATCGCTTATAGATACCAAAGATGTTAATGTTGCGTTTCTATCCTTGTGCTGAATCACAACGCATAAGTTTATCGTCTATCATGCCCTCGAAACCGGAACACGACAGTGACAAGCACTGACTATTATACGACTACTATATTACGGCAGGAAAAGATATCAGACCAGGTTGAGACAATGCAGAACTCTATCATCTTGTATTTTCTCACTACCATATATTATATCAAAAAACTGGCCATTTCGGTAGCCGAACCCGATACCTCATGATCTGAACCTGAAATCCTAGGGACTAAACAATATTGGCAGTCAATTCGGCTTCTTTGTGCTTTAAGAATAATTGAAAACTCAGTTTTATAAACTGCTAACTCCTTACTATACCCATATTATGAATGTCTCTTCACTACGTAAGATTTTAGATTTAATTAATTTTAATATATGTATAGTTAATTTTGAGATCTATTCAGAGCGTCTAGCATGTCGCGAGAATTAATCTTCCATCGTATTACTTTGTCGAGATAACAAATTCGTATCAGGGAGGCCCCGTTCTTCTTCACCTCCTACTCCCACCTCCCCCTTCATTGTCTCACGGTAAAGCGTCGTTCCGCTGGATCACTTGACATAGTCTTGCTCCAGTCCGGAAAATACGGAATCTAGCTTTAAATAAGCAATATAGTCTTACTAATTTAGATTGCGATTTTATCGACGTTTATTATAATTTATTACTGAAGTTGACTCCAATATTGTAGAGTGGATTTTGTTTCAGTACCGAAATGTAGCTTTACTCAAGTGGTACTTGTTTTAACTAACTTAAAATTTATTTATTGACTACTAATTGGTCTAGTTAGCGCAAACTAAGAGGATTCAATTCTGGGATAGTGAATAAGCCTCAATATCACCTTTAATTCTGTTGATGATGGGTTAAAAGTCTCGCCCCTAAGGTTAATAGCTGTGATCACATTAAATTCTTTAAAAGTAAGTCAGGGATCTGGAAGGGAAGACTTGGGCGAGACAATGCAGAACTTTACGAAATTGTAGCCACGATGGTAGTGACTCGAATAGCCAATCGGTGACCTTTTACGACCTGCCTGACAGAACGGCAGTTGCCTATTCTTCAAAGGAGCCCGGGACCAACACGGGGAAAGTTGTATTAAAAACTATACCGACGAGCTGTTAATCTATTTGCGGGCGAAGCTGCGCGGTTCAGCTAGTTATAAAAGTAGGATGATATATTTTATAGTAACTATTTTAATATACGCCTTAATCGCATTTGTTACTTGTGCTAGAGGATTATTGGATTTTTATGAATTTATAAATAATTTTAAATAAAAAGTATTTTCATGCCTGAATCTCCGAAGAATTAGGCAGAGGTACAACAATTGCAAGCGATAAGCCGAAGATACTTAGTCCCACAGTATCATAGGTGGCAAGCCTATCGCCAACCGGGCACGTTCCTAATCCCGGGCAGCATGGATTTTATGAGAAAACTGAAAAAAAAACAAATTTTTGATTTGCCCGACCCGTAAATCGAACCCGGATTTCATATGGTCAACACCGACATCGGGCCACTAAGCCACAAAGGCGACAATAAATACTCTTTATTTTAAAATTATACTCTTTTGTGAAGTAATGTTGAAAAGGGTAATGAAAGACTAACTTTTTTATTCCTTTTATTTATTTATTTATATTTAAAATAAAAAAATGAAATTAAGATGTTAACAAACGCTGACGCTATGAAGGTATTTGTAAGGCACATAGAGTTGGAGGGTAAGGGATGGTACCAAACCCAAGAGAAACATTGCAGAAATCTACCACCTAGCAGTTATAATAGTGGCAAGAGTGATTAATTGTTTTGTTTGTACAAACTGCCTGTCAGAGAAAGGCACATTGTTCATTCTTAACAATTCGACGACGTTGTCCAAAAATTAAATACGAACAATATTTGTTAATTTAAATAAGACTTGTTTTAAGAAAATAGTGTTAGATTTTCATCCAATAACTAAAAAAATAAACAATAATTTTAAAAAGTGATGATATTTACGTAATTACGGAAATATAATTATTTTTCTTATTATTTGAATGCATTTTATTGGTTCCTAAATATAGCCTAAAATGTATTAACATCAAATGATTTTCTGTCTTTTTATATTATACTAGCTGACCCGGCAAACGTTATTCTGCCTTTTTAACTACTCTTATTTTTTTAAATATTTTCTCATCTTTTAAACCTTCCCTGGACTTCAACAATTAATTCAAAACCAAAATTAGAAAAATCGGTTCAGCCATTAACGAGTTTTAGCGAGACTAACGAACAGCAATTGATTTATATATACATAGATTTCCTATTACGCCTGTACCAAATCAGTTAAACTGTCAGTCACTAGAACATAAAAGCCATTGTATCTGCGACGTACGTCAATGACGTCACGAAGTTAGAGTTACCGGTGCTTATCGGTGACGAGCGCCGGATGAGCGAGTTGCGTCTCCGATAGATAACGGCACAATGAGCCAAGTCTGCCGGTGGTCGCCCGCATCGACCGGTAGGCGTGGCTCGAACCCGCCCCGCACAAACTGCGCCTAATCTACCGGATAACGGATAAACCTAACCCCGACACACCCGTATTGGAGGAGGTTTAGCGAATGTCAACGCCTAGCTCGCTATTGGTATCTCGGATATAGGCGGATTAGAATATGTAAGCCAAACTCTATGTTTAACCCGCTTTTCACATATACAAGGCTGCAGGCGGGGAAGTGGTGTGGGGAGGTAGAGTTCCTTCGCAGTTCTGATCTCAATTGTGATTTAGTTTTATGTAAAGACTAAAAATATATCTGTAATACGAGAGTATTTTACCCTTAATATAATAGTTTTATTGTGTTTATATATTTTATTTTATAAATATTAAAAACGATAAGTATATAAGTATATTTTATAATATTGTTTACAATAAATAGTAATATTGATCTATCGTCATCGTGTTCCAGTTTGGAGGGTAAGGTAGCTGGTAAAGTCATACATGTGGCATGAACACCCGCCGTATGAATAATAACGTACCACTTACATCTTTGGTGTCTATAGGCAATGGTTTTCTCTTTCCATCAGGAGAGCCATTGATGTCTTATAATATACGTATAAAAAAAATCACCAAATTTTATACAGCTAAGTCTAATGCCCGTATTTTCAAAGGTAGCCCAGACCAATTTTCAAACTATGTAGTTTTAATAATTACACTGATTGAAAAGTTACACATTGAGCGATTACGTAGAATAATCTAATTAGATATAAAAAAATCTCATCTCAAATCTACTTTTAAGACTGAGCTATGTTTTGGAATTCGAGGTTACGTGTTTAAAAGTACATTATTTTAGTCATTCTTATGTTTATTTCAAAAAATACAATAATTTCAGGTTTCTTCTTTACGGTACCCGCGAGTACAGTTCACTGGACTACAACGTGTTATTAAGTAAACAACTTTCAATAAATTTTGTTCAAATTATTGTTGTTTTCTTAAGAAGTTACTTCTTAGCCTTATTTATTAGAGCAAAATTCTTACATCAATCTTAAATCTTACTTTTAAAACAAATTATTACTAACGAAACCGTTAGTAGAGTTCTACTAAGTCTACTAATATATTTATTTAGTTTGTTTTCTAATACTATGATATTCTTGTAAATAAGTACCTAATTAATCATGATTAGATTTTAATAAAAAGGTGAAATCAATTAAATCTGCTATTATCCGCGAACCATTCTATGTATTTAATATTAAACCGACGTGGCTCTTCTCGGTACCATCACGGAGGATACATAGAATGGTTCGCGGATAATAGCAGATTTAATTGATTTCACCTTTTTAATAATAGATTTCCGCAAAGTAACGCCTGAATCAATAAAGTAGATTTTAATACTTCAATTCGCAATATGTTCTTATGCACTACTCAAGTTTTTTCTCTCAGTATAATTGAGGTAAGCTGTGAGATAATGCTTAATAGCATTAAGTTACGCCTTTAATACTAATTTTGTGCACTAAAGTGTTTATATAAATAAATAAGTGGTAGAGTTGCGTTATTGCCCAAGTTTTTGTACTAGGTACTTACCTATTCCTGCCCCAATAGCGTCAATGCTTGTCACAGTCGTGTTGCCATTTGGAGATCAATGTAGCTGGTAAAGTAATGCCTGGTTTATTAGCATACCGCGACACAGAGAGCGACGCACCAGTAACATTTGTGGTATCTGTAGTTGATATTTGCCTTTTCCATCAAGAGGTCTACTTACTATCTTATCATAATAAAAAAACTGAATGGATTTACAAGAAAACAATTTACGAAAGAAGAGAACACACTTTTTATATTTGACAAAATTTATTAATTTGTATGTATTAATAAGAAATACTCGTATAAATATAGATACATTTTTTATAAGATATCGTCTTTCTGATGGAAAGAAACAACATTCGCCTATAATCGTCAAAGATGTTAATACTTGTTTTCCTTTTATCGGGGTCTTAATGCGACATGCCTAAGTTTACCAGCTACCTTACTCTCCAAACCGTAAGACGACATTGACAAGCACTGACGCTATTTCGACGGCCATAGTTAAGTTGGTGGTATCAGACCCGATTGAGACAATGCAGAAATCTATCATCTAGTAGCCACGGTGGTAGTGACTCGCATAACAAATCGTTTGCCTCTTGCGAACCGATTTATGAACCGATTGCGATATATAAACAAAATAACTATTTATTTTTTAAATAACGTACATTTATAATAAAATATTTCACTTTTTAAAATTGAAAATAAAATTTACCACGAAAACTGTCATGGCATCCTAATGACATCAGGCCGTGGTAATATCTACATTACATACTTTGTGGTTTCTTTGAAAATGACAATATCAAGATTTCGTCTTAACACGGTGTGACGTAAAACTTCCAGATTTGCGTTTACCGTCAAGTAACTTAATGTTTATTTTTGCCGAATTTAAATTTAAAAATATTATTAATCATCATATTTTAGAACAAATATTTTAGATTTTTGTTATCTCCATATATGACATAGAGCCAAAATAAGGGAATTAGTTCTTAATCGAAGGATTACAATATATCCGATTCATTCTAAGTAGACCTATTTTAACAATATTTTTGGCAAGCCCTGCAAGTTTAGATAAACAACGCGAGATACGCATCGACATAGTAAGATACGTCTCGATCGAGAAAGTGACGTTTGCTCGATCTTGACTAATAATTGGATATCATTCTAATTTAAACCGTCACAGATAAATTACTCAAAATTTACTTGAATAAACTAATGTAGAATAATAGCACATAATTACAATATGGCACTGCCATTATTATTAAATATGTATAGTGTATACATATAAACAGGACCGAAATCTCCAAAAAAGACCTTACTAGGTTCTTAATTAACTTGCAATAAAACGTGTGGATTTAATTAAATGAATAATAGTTTATTACTATGAAACAATTACCAATATCTTAATAAAGTATCAAATCGATAAAATGACATCGAGATTTTCGATCGTTAGAGAAAACAATTACTATCTAGTAAAAATGATGATTTTCTCTTCTTTTGAATTAGCATGTCTAATGAAGTGTTAAATGCGTTAGAGAATAGAAAAATTGACATAAATGTCAAGAAAATGTGTCGATAAAATTTTTTGCACTGCTTCTAATCCAATACCATCCTAAGCCTGCTGAATTTTAACTCTTTATCGTAATTAAGAGTTAAAATTCAGAGCTTGTCAAAAATATCGTTTATATTTAAATAAAGTTAAAATAATTATTAGGCTAATCAGGTATAGATCCATGGATCTACATCTGATCAGACTAAAAATTATGCTTAATAGGCATGCTTCATGCCTATTAAGCATAATTTTAAGACTTTTAATTCAATGAATCATGCTTAGATAAAATACCTACTCAATATCTTCATATTGAGTAGGTATTTTATCTAAGCATGACTCATTGAATTAAAAGTCAAGCAAGATAAATGTTTAGTCAAAACTAACTGTTTAGAAATTAACGCAAGGTAAAACAAACCAAAAATAATATATCCAAATTAGAATAGTATTTCGCTAAGATCAATTTAATAAGTTTAAATATGGTATGTTAAACTGATTCTATTTTTAAAATCGATCACCGTAAACGTGTCGAAGTTGTGAAACATGCTCGATGACGATAACAAGTCACTGCTCTGTTAAACAAATTACACAACCTTTTGTCTTAAAGATGATCAAATTTACACTGTACACTAGTGGAAAAATCCAAGGCTGCGGCTATGTATTTTTAGAGTACCTATAGTGTAGCACTATGATTTTAGTACAATGGGTATTTAGTAAATAATATACCTTTGCCACAGCAATTACTTTATAATGATTGCTGTTGCTAACTAAAAAATGGCACAGCTGTATTTCAGCTTATTTACAATCAGAATAATTTTATATTCGCTTTTATATCTTGTTGGTCGAGTGGTTAGTGACCCTGATTACTCACTCGACCGGGCTCGGGTTGGATTTCCGACAGGGATAAATATTTGTGTGATAAACAAAGGTGTTTGTATTTCTGGGTTTGGGTATTTATTATAATAAATATATTTCTGTATCTGTATAAGTATTTCTATGTATTCATATCGTTGACTAACACCCATATTACAAGCAAATAACTTGCTTACTTTGGAGTTAGATAAATTCGTGTAATTTGTCAAGAGATATTATTATTATTATTTATTATTAGCTGTGCCCAAAAACCCCCAAAGTAAGCAAGTTATTTGCTTTTGATATGGGTGTTAGAGAACGATAGTAATACATAGAAATACATATATAAATACTGTAACTTACATAATAAACATCCAAACAAAGAAATATAAACATCTATGCTTATCACACAAAAATTTGTCCCTGTCGGGAATCGAACCCCAGCCCCTCCATTCGTAATTAGGTTCGCAAGCAACTAGACCAATGGGGCTGATCAATAATATATATTAAAATAGTGGGTACGTTATATTTTTTGTAAGGAATAAAATATTCTAAAATATTAACATGTGTATTTTGTAATTTGGTTTCGCTATTGCTGCATCTTCATTATTTTTTTTTCAATAAATTACTAAATTGTTACATTTGGGTCATTCCATGTCAAATCGACTAATAGTTGGAATCGACCCCTTTCGATTTGGATGAATTTTGGTCAGAAGTTTTCTTTTATCATAAAACAAAGTTCTGCCAAAGGAAAAAAAAAAATAAAAAAAATTTTTTCGAAAGATATACAAATTCAAAATTTCGCGATTTTTCCAGTTTTTCAATTTTGTTTTTGCAATATCTCGAATGCTATTATAGATACAGGAATGAGCTTTCGTTTGCTTAAAAGGGGACACTTGGGGCTATAGAAAAAAAAATTTTGAAAAACGCCAAATTTGTAAAATTTTGAATTTTTGAAAATCGTCAAAAATGAAGACCGCCATGAAAATTTTGGCTCAATTTTTTCTCTTCTCAAAGAAAACTTCTGACCAAAATTCATCCAAATCGAAAGGGGTCGATTCCAACTATTGGTCGATTTGACATGGAATGACCCATTTGGAGATATAGAATGGTCTTAATGTGATCGCGCTACACTATCTTCTTAAGGGCTCCTTACCTATCACCAACTATTTTCACAGCTAAACAATGAATGAATAACCTATCATTATAGCAATAGTGACTAAATTCAATTGTCTTATTTTTATAACATGACTAACGTAAAATTGTCGTGGTAAATAAACTCAAACTAAAATAGAAACATAGAGTTGCTAAAAAGATAAAAGACTTCTTCATTCAGGTGATAATTATTGACAGTTACAGTTGGTGTGCTCACACAATGAATCTTGTCAGTGTGAATCAATAGTATTTGGGCTTATTTTATTGGTGTAGTAGTATTATTGCTTGTAATAGCGTCAATAAAATATGGCCCGTATTGTACATATGTATGATATCCACACATATTGATTTTTATAAATGTGAAAGTCTGTCTACTTAAAGGCTAAACCGCTGAAGCGACTTTGATAAAATTTGGCAAGGAGGGAATTAAATAGCCACGGTCTAACTTTTTTTTTGAAAAATTTTAGGTGCTGTCATAGGGGATGAAAGATTGTGTGAGTTTCTTATTATATATCTCTACTTTTAAGCTTTCGCCGCTTTTTTCAAACGAATTATTAAAAAATAACGAGAACTTACCGCGATAGGCCACGCGTATTATCGACAGAACGCTATTACGTATGAAAGAAGTCATTGAAATCAAAAAACATCCGAATTTCAACCGGGAAGACGGGTTTAAATTGTCGGGATCGTGGAATTAGAATCAGTGCAATAAAAAACAAAAGACAATCAATATGCCCTAATAAACGTAGAGATGTGGTTATTGTGTATTGTCGAGGTGACTTTCGTGCGAGTTCCAACAGTACGAGAAAACGAATTAGGAAGAGGGTAGATAGGCTTGTCTGCTCATAATTGGTTAACTACCCGCAATACTTCAGCTCTCCCGTGATCATGGTGCTTGCAACAGCGCCGAAATATCGGGAAAATCATCCATCAACTAATCGCGGTAAGAACCCGTTGATTTTTAATAACTCTACTTTTATTACTATCGCGTCCCAACGATGTTCGATTCTCGGGTCCGGTAAATCAAAAATCTATTTTTCAGTTTTCTAATAAAATCAACATTACCCAAGATTGGATAAGTGCCGGGTTGGCGATAGGCTTGCCACCTATCACATTGTGGTACTAAATATCATCCGCTAATCGTGGGTGTACTGTTTGTACCTATGCTTCCTTCTTCGGGGATACGGCCGTTAAGATACTTAACTTTTATTGATTGATTTTAGTAAAGTTTGTCGATTCATTTTTTTTATTAAAAAATTTGTTGACTCTTATACATAGCACACATAGTTCTTTATAATTCTCCGAAGTTATTTTTCTGTAATATTTTAAAATTATCAAGAAAATCTTAAGGACACAATAAGAATAATATGGATGTTCATTTAAGCACAGAGAAAACAATCACAGTACAACGGAGCTCCTTATTGTTTTATCTTGGACGCTAACAAAGAAAGTCGGTCGATACGAATGTAATGTCCTTGTTGACCCATTTTAAGTTATATAATGTTTAATGTACATTACTTATTCAGAATTTGATGCTTCCGGGCCATCTATTTGCAATATACCAATAAATAGTTACATGCGCAAAATAGAATATTTACCCGTATTTAGATCCGTATTTAGATACCGTAAGTCCTAAGAGGCCTAGACCTTGGCTCTCTCTCTATGGTCACTTTAAATTTGATTCAATGTACAAAAATTATAATCTAAGTATATATTATATAAAAGGCAAAAGTGACTGACTGATGTATCAATTCACAGGCCAAACCCTTAGGGCTAGAAACTTGAATTTCGCATACGTATTTCTCTCATGATGTAGGCATCCGCTAAGGAAGGATTTTTCAAAATTCAACTACGAAGGGTGTGAAATAGGAAATAAAAGTTTTTATGAAACTTTTTATTGCCTGGACATACTTGCATGATTCTTCGTATGAATTGAGTACAAAAAACAACTAATTACGTGTTAAAGCGTTTTTCAAATTTCTATCACTAAGGTGTAAAATAAGGGAAGTTTATAAAGAAAAGTTAAATAAGTTCTAAAGTAAATATGCGCGAGCGAAGCCGCGGGTAATAGCTAGTGTTAAATAACACTATTATTAAGTTATCAAACTTTCGCACTTAAACGAAGCAAATCTTAACAACATTGTATACGTCATATAGAATTATTTTTGTAAAACTTTGACATTAAATGACCACTAATGGTGTTGCCACATCTGTACTTTCACCCTATACCATTTTGCGTATGTGTTTTTATATTTTTGATACTTGAAGTGAAAGATTAAGAAAAGGTCATATAAATTTCACTTTCTGCAGCTTTTTATATGTGGCAACTGTAGTATCACCAGAACCAGAGAAGCAGCACTGGTGGTGCTGCTTCGTGTGCTGTGTGCACTAGTGAACTGTAGTGCTGCACTACAGATGCAGCAGACGCAATGAAGGACTGCAAATTAAAGAAGATTCCAGCATTACAAGGATTCTCTTTCGTACAGCACACTTTACACTGCAACAATTAAACTTACAACAACATTATTATGTATATACTTAGCACATGTTTAACTTTAAAATCGAAACATCATAAGTAGAAACAGAAAACTTTGAATTTAATAAATGTCGAACTACTATCCCTGAGGTCTCGGGTTTAATTCCTGGGTCGGGCAAATCAAAAAGGATTGGATAAGTGTCCGGTTGGCGATAAGCTTGCCATCTTATACTTATATTATTATACTTTGGAAAACATTATTTATGCACATGTGTAGCTTTTGGGGGCATTATTCTCATGCAACACACACACACAGATGCATAAACACATACAAATACACACACACACACACTCTCGCGTGCACATACACACTCTCGCGTGCACATACACACTCACACACACATACACATACACTTACTACCAAAAAAAACACACTCACCCACATACTACACAAGGATAACAGCTATGTACTATAATGTTACACATTTTTGTATAAATAACTGCATGTGGAATAAATGTATGTGAGATTGTGTACTTAGAAATTAGTTATTAGAACTGTTCAACCTTAGGGAAGGATCTAACCTCTATAACACGGGTTATCCTAGTATAGAAGTTAGAGCTCCACAATGATTTTTTCATGTACTGTGTAATAAATAAATAAATAAAATAAATAAATCTATTGAGGGACTGAGTATATTAGGCTAATCGTGGGTGCACTGGTTGTGTCTCTGCCTATCTCTTCGGTGATAGTGACGTGAAGATACATTTCTTCGAGCAACTAATGTTCCTGCGGATATTTTGAGGATTCCTAACATGGAAGGTGGTTTACAAATTACATTACGGTGATATTTTTTTAGAGTTATTTTTCAGTAAAATCTACATTTATAAGGTAAATTACTGATGCATTGCTAACATTATTATGGCGACTTGAATTAAGCTGATAGTTCTCCTAATAGTTAATTTGACCCCAGGTTGGTCCGAGACACAATTGAAGAATAGAATATACTAGGCAGTTCGTAAAAGAAAAACGGTTGGCTATACGTGAAACTATCGTCGTGTCTACTAGGTTATAGAGTTCTGTAACATATCAACCGAGTATTTGGTAACACCGCCTTACCTATTCCAACCGTAATTGTGGTATTCCTGTTGAGACGGTAGGTAGCTAGTAGAATCGTGCATGTGGAATTGCTATCCCACCACACACAATGTATCATTAACATCTTTGGTGTCTATATGCGATGGTTTCTCTTTCCATCAGGAGAGCAATCTGCTTGTTTGCTATTATAACATAAAATATATAAATAAAAGAATGCACACAGGAAGTCATCTCTATTTATTTTTCTACATTATAAAAGCAGTGTTTATAGGTTTGAATATTTGGATTGTTAGTACTTTCAGCCATACTGCAACTGTAAGATCGATTTAAAGAAAGATAATAATAGTATTCTGTATATAATATAAAACAGTAATTCGACCTTTGCTAATGTATAGGTGTGAAGCTTGGACACTAACACAAAAGGAAGAACAATAATTTCTGGTAGATGACAGGAAGATTCTACGCAAAATATTCGGCCTAGTAGAGAAACCACATGGAAGCTGGCCAATGGCAGGTTGGTCGTCTCAAATACCGCTAGAGTGATTCTGTCGAAAGGGAACTCTGTGAACTCTAAGCTAAGAACTGGCGAGATATCACCAGAGACCGAAATAAATGGAGATATCTCGTATCGGAGACCAATATGTAGTTTGGATCGCAGAGTCAACGGAGTAGTAAGTATTCTGCACATCCTAGAAATATTAGAAATGTATCTTATGTCATACAAATGATACTAACAGATGTTGCTCTATGTGCTGATTAATCAATCGGGCTGCACCCAGGTAATAGAACTTTCTATCATAATTGATGCATACTAAGATTATGTTGCCTTTATTTTAGCCAAAATTCTCCGATACATATAACTTGGATCCTCATATCATAATGTTGATTTTCTTTACTAGCGTTATGGTAACAGGAGTAAATAAGTCAGTAGCAAACCTTGGTATATGGTAATTAGCGTTAGGAAACGGTACGTTACTAAACCAAACAAACGCATATAACTTTACCACAACTTTATGATAATGGAAACGATATTGTATACGAAAATAAACAAGCGCTTAGAACTCTACCACAGCTTTGTGATATAAGAAATGATACCTGTACTTAGACTAAACCAAGTAAACGCATATAACTCTACTACAACTTTGTGATATTCAAAACTTATATACTAAACAAAGTAAGTATATATAACTCTACCACAACTTTGTGATATAGGAAACGATACCTGTACCTATACTAAACCAAGCAAAAACTTATAACTCTACCAAAACTTTGTGATATTCGAAACGTTACTTGTATACTAAATCAAGCGAGCGTGTAGAATTCTGGCACAATTTTTGATATAGGAAATGATACTTGTATACTAAAGTGTGTAGAACTTTACTACATCTTTGTGATATAATGTGAAAGGATACTTGTGTACAAAATCAAGTAAGCGCGCAGAATAGAACTCTGCTACAACATTGTGATGTAATAAACGATATTTGTTTGATAAAGCAAGCGAGCGTGTAGAATTCTACCACAATTTTCTGATAAGTTAAGACCATAATCACACTAGATTATTTAATAATTATTAAATAATCTAGTGTGATTATTAATTTAATAAGACCCAAACAGTGGCTAAACATACGGATTCTCAAGTTCTATGTTGGAAGATAAATCATAGTAATTAAAAGTACTAAAGATCTATGTTGGAAAATGTGGCATACATTGGGTGTGGCAAACATTATGACTTTACATAGATTAGAGAGATACAGAGAAATTAATACAACATTTTTAAAGTCTCTATCTAACCTATATAAATTTTCACACACACACACACTATCCACGCGACGACTCTTTGCTTGGCTCGCATACTTTATGTATACTTCCTCTATGATCTAGAAGCAAGTAGGCCACTTTAGGGAATGCATGCACTACTGTCATAGTTGCAAATATATTTCCGGCATATATATGTATTATCTAATACATAAAATTCTTGTGTCGCGGTGTTTGTACTCGTAGTTAAACTCCTCCGAAACGGCTTGACCGATTCTCATGAAATTTTGTGTGTATATCTAGGTAAGTCTGAGAATCGAACAATATCGATTTTTCATTCCCCTAAATGTTAAGGGTCCACCCCTAAATTTTATTTTTTAGATAAAATTTTTTGTTTTTATTTTTTATGACACAGCATTAAAAATACATACAACCCTACATTTTCAATCCTCTACGATCAACCCCTATTTTTAATTTAACAATTTATATGGTAAAACAATGTTTGCCGGGTCAGCTAGTATATATTATAATTCTAAAATATATAATTTTAAAAAGGATAATTATTATCTCAGTACACATCATTAGGCCTACTTTCATTATCAAAATAAATACTTTTACACCATTAAAAATTACTATTTGACCCTCGGGAAGACAATAGACTTCTAATTAAGACGCCAATAATACGTTAAATTGCAATTTAAAAAGCCATAAAGTTGTTAATTGCGTTATCCTAGGAAATGAACGGTGTTGGGGGGCATTTTTATTCATTATATAAATCACAGTGGCTTCCCGTCTGCTCTACGATCTGGGAAAAAATTGTCACGGCTTCGTATAATTTTGTACGTGGCCGTTTAAGCAGTATTACTTTACCTTCCGCCAAACGCCATTTTGTCTTAATTTCTATAGCTTTGCCACGTTAAACACTGGCTTTGACAAATTGTTATGGTCGACATTTTCTCAGCTTCGGCTATTAAAAGTGTCTGTTTTTTATTCATATTGCATAATATAAAGGTTGAAAAAAAAACATATATGTAATATATATGTGAAGAGATAGGTAATGTGTAAAATGAGGATTCGAGCCCTCATTTTACCCTTTGCCTATCTCTACCATGCTGAATCTATCCTACCATGATGAATTTGGTGTTTTGAACTGGTAATGGTCTGAAACGTATTATTAACGTATATAAACGGTTACGTTCAAACATTTCTTCTAAACTTGGAATTGTTTCCAAGTTTTTTATCGTCAAAAACATTTGTCGTGTCAAATTGCAATCATTTAACTAAGATTTAAATCACCGAGTGTTGCTTAAACATAATAAATAAAATTATTAAATCTCAATATATTACAATTTAAAAATAAATAAATACTAATACTAAATCTCAATATATTACAATTTTCATTATAAAATATATTATTTATTTCAAAAGATTTAAATCAACTTCATTTTACGAGTCAACCGCAAGATTATTCAGCAATCATTATCTACAGCCAAAAACCGAAGTGGAAATCTTTTTTATACATATTAAATAACTTTTTTATAATATTTTGTGCTAACCATTGTACAGAAGATTATACTTCACAATTTGCTTGACAATGCTACTCGAAAACTAAAGGAGTATATAGGAACAAAAACTTAGCTCTTGTTATGTTCGAAGTAAAATCTTGTAATGTACAAAGACTTAACAGTGTTGTCTAACAAGCGAAGAGGAAATTACTTTATCTAATTTGCTAAGTCGCGAGCATTCTTCAAAGAATGCTCGCGACTTAGCAAATTAGAAAATCAAACTCAAGATTTACACTTGGACAATAAGCGTTTACTTTTATGGGTTTAAATTTATTGTGTACTATGAATTAGATGCCGATTTCCTTGCTACATAGGTACAGTAAACTGAATATCTATATACGTTCTGGTTCGTCACGATTAAACGTTTTATTTGTTTAGCGAGATGGGTAGTCATTCCCATTGTTGCAATCTTTGATAACAAAAATCACTTATTTCTTGCGACTCAATGTTCCGACTTAAATGACAAGTTTTTTATTAGATTTAAATACAGTTCGACTTTTTCAGAATCATGTTTTTATTAAATCAAGTTCATTTTAAACTTCCACTTCCACTTAAACACACTCTTCCACACAACTCCACTTGTAATTAGGTAATGCACATATACTGTTTCACAAAACACTTTTCATTTTGTTTATATCGCCAAGTGTTACCGCGTTTTACGGTGTTTTCAGGGTTACAATACTTTTACAAATATAGCATTAATGTACATTGTGGAAACATTGCATTACAAATACACACAAATACATTTACCTAAACCAAGTTTGCATTTTACAGCATCTTCAGGAATAATTAAAATAAAAATTGCTCGTCAAAGATTTACTTAGACTAATATAGCTCATCAAGTAGGTCGACAGATATAAATTTAATAAAAAAATATTTGTGTAACAGAACAAATGCATTACAAACAAACAACAAGTAAATTTTCAGCAAATGAAAAATTAAAAAATATGACAATTTTTAGATGCTAGATTTTAATTCTAATAAAGAAAGTAAAACAGTGATAGCACTATTTTAATTTTTTTATTGAAATTAAAGAGTTCCATAATATTGTATGTCGTATACTTATTTTACATTTTTGTAATATTTTACATTTAGGTACTGACTTTGAGGTCCGCTTACACCAAACTATTAAAATAATTTTTTAATTTTACTACAGTTAAATTAAGGGAATTTAGTTAAGCTAAGATTTGATATAAGTCGAATTAACGAATTCTACTTTTGACTTCGACAAATAAGTAGAATTAACGAATTCTACTTATTTATTGAAGTAAGAAAAAATGCCTCTCATATATTTTATCATTTTCAATTCTTAGTTTGAAACTGTAGAAATATTGTAAATACAAATTTTAATCGTATGTTGGCCGTAACCAAAGGGGTTAAATGATAAACGAAGCACTGTGGACAAAATTCTAAGTGAGAACAGGCACTTATTAGGAAAAAGTAAATTTATTATAAAATATAAAAAGGTGTATAGAGTGGAATTCTATCTAATTATGAACTTAGTGAATTAGTCGTTAAACTTGGGCATGTGGGATTAGTATCTCCCCACACTGATAGCAACGCACCGTTAACATCTTTGATGTTTAATCTCTTCCCGTCAGAAGAGCTTTTTTGCTATCCTATGACAAAAAATGTATATGTAATAACAAATCAACTTATATTTACTATGATATAAATATTTGTGCATATATTTTATATTTACAAAGTATAGTAAAGTGTTTAAAATTAACAAATCTTAACTTAAAGTAATATAATTGGAGTAACATTCATTCTTTATAATATTATCAAAATAAATACATATATGACTAAATTAAAAATGACACTAATACCATTTTTTATAATTAACTATATATAGATTATACCTTACATACCTACATAAAGATTTGTAAATGTCTAATGTTTAAAAATCTTTACTTTAGAGATAAAAATAGAGATAAATAATTGTAGCAACTTTAACGAAATAAAATTTGATTATAATTAACATTAAATAATTTATTTAACATTATAATTAACATTTATTTATTTATTTATTACATAGCATAAGAATATTTTTTAAATAAAAACCTTAAAATCTTACATTTGAAAAACTTAACTTTTAAGTTACATTATATTTGTTATTGTTTTAATATTTTTAAAATAATTATTCAACAAATTTCAAAATAACAATAATACAATTGTTTATCTATGATTCACATTTGCAAGAATTTATAAATGTATAATATTTAAAAAATCTAAAAGTTTAATAACCCTAGCAACTATTACTAATTATTTTACAACATAAATTAATAATTTATGTTTTAAAATAAAAACACAACAATAAAACATTTAATATTATTAACATCTAGTAAATGGGTAAAGTTGTACTAAGTTCTATCTAATTACAATTACAATTATTTCTGAAAGAAGAAAATTGATTAAAATGAGAGTTTATAAAAGAATTAAGTAATTTGTACTTTAGACATTGACTTAAAAATCAGCGATCATCGTTAGAAGAGAAAATGCGGTGACAAGCTAGGATAAGCTGCAAATTATATTAACAGCCTACAAAATCGGTAAACCATGAACCCATTCAAAATCGTATAATAATTATCAAGACTTTGGAATATATATACTTGTTAATTTGTGGTAATAAAAAGCCATCTACAAATATTATGTGTAAAATGGGTTGCAATGTCTTACGTGTACGTGTGCAAAGCCCACCTATAACATCACTTATCTAAATCGTAATAATCGTGTAAGATAACAGCTAACACCCTCTTAGCGCAACAAATTAAGTATCTATGTAGCAATCTGTGAATTACAAGTGTAAATAATCTAAAGGCCGCCCAACCACCACCGTGGGCTGGGCTTTGGGTGAAAAAAAACCTCGTTAAAATAGCGGCTTAAAAAGAAAAGCGCTGAAACGGGTGGCTCGGGGGGTATCGGTTTTTCTCAACGCGGGCGGTTCGCTGGGCGGGGCCGACCGTCAGTAGCGCGCCGCCGGCCGGCTCGAGCGAACGCGTAGGATTTGTACTCTGATTTGTTTCACGAAGCACATGTGTGAATTTGTCGGTATGTTGATGTCGTGAATAATTGGACTTGGAAGAAATGGACTTTCAGAGTGCTATGGAAACATTCGCGGAAGCTTGGGCTGCGGCTAATTCAGCCAAAGGCGAGGCCCTTGCAGACTTGTCACAGGTGAGATTTGTGATTACCCTTTTTCGATATATTATTTTATTTGTTTATCAATCATTCAGAAAGGTGGCACTGAAATTAGCGCATACCCTACTTATAAAACTTATGATAACATGTTCAAAAATGTAAATATGTGACATTAAGAAATATAATTTATGTACTGAACGAATATAATTCTTTATTCAGATCAGTCAGTATTTTTTAATGAAACCTATTTAAATTGATCGGACAATAAGTCTTACGGCAAGTTCATCTTGATAACAATGATTTGCATAAACATAATGAAACATACATTAATTTTGATTATTAATTTGTCAAGTTGTCGATCAAGGCTACTGAAAATATTGTCATAGGTATATATATTTAATTTAATTAAAGAAAAGTTTGGATTTGCTTTTTTTATGTGTAAAATTACCTTTGTAATTTGGAAGAACTTTAACCAAAGGTAATACCTTTGGTTAAAGTTCTTCCAGCCAAAATATAACATGATATGCGTAATGTATTAATTAAACATATTTTTTCGAAAATAAAATTGTCTGTGTCTTATAAAATATTTAATACAATATTAAAACAAATAATATTAATTTTAATATATCGGAAAGAGCTACGTATTAATTTAATACTACAAACATCTTTAGATTGGGTAGGTCTAAACTATTATAGGTATTATGTTTTATTTTATATATATAATTACATTATACAATTTATTTTAAAAATATGTTGTGTTTTTATTAATAATTAGTGTTATTTTAACCAGTTTATGACGGTGCATTTAATTATAGTCTGTAACACTGGATATGTAATACCTATAATAATTTAAAATTTGAATAGGTAGTAAAGTATAATAATTTAATTTAAACAATACTTTCGTAACGAATAACAGCTTTCAACCGACTTCTCAAAAGGAGGAGATTATCAAAACGTCTGTATGTTTTTAGTTTATTATTACCTCAAAACTCGATCATTTATGAACCGAATTTGAAAAATATTTTTATGTTTGAGAAGGTATACTCCCCAGTGTTGGCAGACCCGTAAAAATTTTTATTGTATCAGGGCCGTAAAGTTATTAAATTTAAAAAAATATTGTACATTTCAAAATTAGATTCAATTGTCGTCTGAAAGCTTTAGTGTAAAAGAGAATAACTGAAGTAATTTTATTTAAATGATATTTCAGCAATTGTTTAGTATTTTTTTAAATGCAATTTTTCAGTATAATTGAGAACTCAGAAACTGGTAAGGCAAGAAATTTGACTCAAACATTTCAATAATTATTTTTTTAAAAGAAAATAATAATTTTGTATATAAAATTGCTATCGTTCAAAACTATTGTTTTTTTGTCGAGATTGTACGCTTAGGATTGAGGATTAAAAATTTTAAGAGGTTATGGAATAAATACAAATTGTCGTCTGCTGAAACTAATATTTCCCGTGTGGTCCCATTATAATTTGGTAAAGATCTGATGCACGATTCTGGAGATTCAGGAAATAGGAAGTCGTTTGTTTCAGTTTTACTGCGTTAAAAATATTACAATAGGTAGAATTTAGCGACTCGTTTCTCATAATTATCCTTTCTGACATGGTTCGGGTCCAAAACATAAAGATTTAAGTAGCCACCTATATATTATCTATATTTTATAATTATAATTTATATTCTACAATACAAATATTGTAATTCTAACTTGTCGCTTACGTAATAATCATTGCGCAATAATTGATATATTTATATCTAAGTAATTCCAATTGTTAGTTTGTATTAAAATTCGCCATCAGAATTACATAGCTGTGAATATTATTTATTTTTTGATTAGTATGTTAATTTATTTAAATCAGAGTTAAAACATTTTTACGCTGTCACTGTTAGATATTTAAGGTAAATATTTTTCTAAAAACGTATTAAGTTATTGAGCACTTTACACATTTAGCAATATAATATCCATAATGTATAATCAGTGACTTAGATTTGGGTGAGATTAGCCGAGTATTTATGACACTTGAAGTCGAACGTCGTATGACGCTAATCCTTTGAAAATATTTTAAATGGGTTTGAATTGCAAATTGACTAATTAACATAGTCTAGGGTAACAGGTTCTTTTTCGACTGACTTCCCAAAAGGACAAAATATGTACTCATTACTTAATTTAACGCATATGAGTACCTTGTTATTAAGTTTTAACAAACATTTTACCACGGATTTGCAATGGTGTTTTTGTAGTTTTTTAGGTTAAATTGGATATTATACCTACGTAAAAACTGTCGGACCATACCTATAAATTTGACGAAATCTGTTAAATAATACGGATTCGGCAACTACGGGAAACGGGAGCATTTTTAAAAGATTAGCTGCGTTTTTAGGGTTCCGTACCTGAAAGGTAAAACGGAACCCTGTTACTAAACCTTCGCTGTCTGCCTGTCCGTCTGTCTGTCTATCATCAGGCTGTATCTCATTAACCGTGATAGCTAGAAAGCTTAAATTTTCACAAATTATGTATTTCCGTTACTGCTATATCAACAAATACTAAACATAAAAAATGAAAATATTAATATAGAAAAAAAGTTTTTTTTTTTGGTATTTTTTTTGCTCAATAATAATAACGGTAATAGGTAGACGCTTAAAGTTTTCACAGAATATTTAGTTGTATATTACCTTTCAAAATAATAAAATAACAATAAAGTAAATATTAAAGGGGGGCTCCCATACAACAAATGTAATTTTTAAGTAATTTTTACTAGATTTTAATAAACAGGTAGGAACTTAAATATTTTAAAAAAGTAAATATTTGGAAATATATTGAGTATTAAACTAAATACCTAATACATAAAATAAATAGTTAAGTATACATACAACAAACGATACGCAACCCTTCGTGCGCGTGTCCGACTCGCACTTGGCCGGTTTATTATTAGGATTACGTTTCTAATAAAAAAAAATATAGCAATGGACAGATTGCAAAAATTAATCTAACCCGAAAGAAACAAAATATTTGTTTTAGCTATCTATATATTAATACATTAAGGGAAACCTTTGGACCCTTTTTTAAGATAATTGCTCGAACGGTGACGTATGAAATTTGTCACAGTTAAAGTTTTAAACATTGCGAAGGGCTGCAGAAACCTTATACATATTTTTAATTAAAAATCATAAGAAATACATTAAATTAATAAAAATAAACATTACACACACTAGATTCATATGACATACATAATATTTTACACACATGTTTACTACATATTTTCTTTACGGCTTAAGTCAGTTGTCAAACTTAAAAAAAATGAAAATATTAACATACAATAAACGTGTTTTTTAGTATTTTTTTTGCTCAATTAATAACAGTAAACGGTAGAGCCCAAAAAATTTTCACAGAATATTTAGTTGTAGATATTACCTTTCAAAATTTAAAAAAGACAAAGTCTATGATGGAATTTCGGCCACGGCGATCGCTAGTTATAATAATTTATCATAAGCCAATATGGTCACTGTTTTTGCAATTCTGGTTGCAATGTTTAATTTTATATATTTGTTAAGTACCTATATATTTATCTAATGAGGTTTTATAATTATCATTTCAACTTCTAATTATTACTCAACAGGCTTAGAGTACCTGTCACAATCATTATCATTGCCCTGTTCTGGTTTGGAAGGTAGAGTAGTTGACAATTTTTTTCATATGTATAATATTTTTTTCATATATGTATTTGCAACATTTAAGACTAAAAATATTTAATACTAAAAAATATATAAAAAAAATGTTGCCGAGTTGTCACTTACCACCACGAAAGCTGTGTTTTTTATCTTAAGGTAGTAAATAAGAGATGGTACACCTGACGATAGCCTGGCACGAGACAACCATCGCCGGCAGGCACCATAGACGTTAATAGTGCGTTGCTATCTTTGTGGTGAGTCCTTAATGTATAAGTTTACCAGCTACTTACCCTCCAAACCGGAACACGACAGTGACAAGCACTGGCTTTGTTGCGAAAAGACTAGTAAGTTATTGAGGCAGGAAGGTAAGGCGGTGGTGCTAGATCCGGGCGAGTTAATGCAGAACTCTACCACTTATTAGCCACGATGGTAGTAACTCACACAGCCGTTAATTCGCTTCTTAGAACTGCCTTATAGAAAGGCAGATGGTCTATTCTTTTAAGGGGGTCGAGATCAACATGCTAAGGGGTCTTATTTGTTATCTTATGCTCCCAAAACATTTGTTAATGTACCTAATAGGGGTAATAACCTGCTTATAAGTCGCATGCTTAATTTGCCTTCAGCCAACACCGTTTGAACGAATTGAACGTGATGATCCAGTATGCATACTTAACTTATGATCAACGAAATAGCTCGTTCTATTGAAAGTAAAGTGAATATTTTTCACTCCAAAGAGCTGATCCTAAAGAAATTTGCCACGAGACATTTCAATCCGTCATTAAAATAAATATGATTTATCATACGTGTGTAGCTTAAAATTGATGTTTTCTTATATGTGCATGATGAGTTTCAAAAAATAAATAAATATTGCCGGTTCGCAAGGGCATAAGCTTTCCTCATTCGCTCATACTATATTCAGCTTTTAAAAGATAAGGTTTCATTATCGTTTTTCCCTTGAGATTTTCATTAGTTCAAAACAACCTCACTATAACATGATCAAAAAAACTTAATTAAGTCTGCCTACTTTACAAGATAACTGGTACTTTGTAAAGTAGACAGACAAAAAACAATATGGATATGCGCTTTAGTTCACTACGATTCACTGGTTTGTCAGATAACAAGTCGGGAAGTCTCCATCATCAAATTCATGACTTGGAACTCTGGGATCGGCATCGCATTAACAAGTAACATTCCCGTTACTTTTTAATGCATCCCGTCCGTTATTGATTTCTATCAGGTGGTAGGTACCGTTTGCAAATATGCCTGCGGACGAACTAAAAAAATGTGTAAACGGTTGACCCTGCAGGCCATTCCTGAAACTTCTCGCTGAATTAGGGTATTTTAAACTCAAAAGAGTAAAAACTATAAGCTTAGATTTTTTCAGTTCAAACATCTATTTTGATAAAAATTGCGGTACATTGATTTTTGAAAAGCTGTATATTTTGGAAACGGTGATCGATTTTGATCTTTCGAATGGCATTCAACTTAACTTTTGAGATCTAAAATATTGCATTAGCTAAATAATTTATAGATTGAAAAATTACGAAACAATGTCAAAAATATTTTTGTCAAAAATTTTTGTCATTGATAAATTCTAAACAAATTGACCGATTTTGATATTTGACTCAGATTTTAAAGGGGAAAAGCTGATAAGATTTTTAAGTCAATCGGTGTATTAGCCTGAAAGTTATTTAGAAAATAATAAGTAAGTTTGCTAAAAACGACAACCAAAAAATTTTAATTTGGTGTAACTTTAACTTTCACTTCTTTTATATCATAAGATAGTAAACAAGCAGATGGGTTTCCTGATGGTAAGAGTCAACCATCGCCTATAGACACCAAAGATGTTAATGGCGCGTTGCATCTTGTGGCGAGGTCTAATGCCACATGTATAAGTTTACCGGCTAACTTACCCTCCAAACCGGAACACGACAGTGATAAGCACTGACACTATTGCGGCAGGAATAGGTAAGGCAGTGGTACTAGACCCGGGCGAAACAATGCAGAAATCTACCAGCTAGTAGTCACGATGGTAGTGACTCCCATAGCCAATCGCTCGCCTTTTACGACCTACCTGGCAGAACGGCAGTTGGTCTATTCTTCAAAGGAGCCCGGAACAAACACGGTGTACTCATCATGTGTCAAATCATTTGGTTTAATTGGATGTAATTATAACTTTAAATTGTTTGATTTGGTGTAAATTTATTTAAAAAAATACTTTTGATTATAATTACCATTAGTAAATGATTAATCATAGCAATGCAATTTATTTCATTTTTTAAATTAAATAAACTAATGAGCTATTGGTAAATAATAAGTAATCTATATTACTACATATAATAAAATCGTAGGAAAGTCAATGTATGTCCGAGGTAAACTCAAAAAGTACTGAGTGCTAAGTGTGAGTTTTTCTTTTCGCGTTCGATCATGAGCGCGTTTGGAGTTTACTAGGAATTTGTATGTGATTTGTACAGCGCCACCTAGTGGTAAACGTGAGAAACCAGTTTACCACTAGGTGGCGCTGTACAAATCACATACAAATTCCTAGTAAACTCCAAACGCGCTCACGATCGAATGCGAAAAGAAAAAATCACACTTAGCACACTGTATGGATTTACTTCAAATTTTGCATGAATATTACTAACAGGTCGGGTCAACATATAGGCTACATATATTCACGCTATCGCCTACGGGGAGGAGCTGTGCGGAGTAAACTAAGTCCGCGCGAACGAGGTCGCGGGCAACAGCTAGTATGTAATAATATGTTCACTGTCCTTTTTAGCTGGCAAACAAACAAAAGAAATAGCTAATTGAAAGAGATTGAAGCTGTTTATGAAACTGCCGAGTTTTAAAAATACTTTGATATGCCTCTTAAACACATCCCTTTTTATATCATAAGATAGCAAACAAGCAAAGGGCTCTCCTGATGGAAAAAGGCAACCATCGTTTATAGACACCAAAGATGTTAATGGTGCAGTGCTATCCCTATATCGGGATGGTAATAGCACATGCATAAGTTTACCGTCTATCTTACCCAATTGGAACATGACAGTGACAAGATTATACACTGACGCTTTTGCAGCAGGAATAAGTAAGGCGGTGGTTCCAAATCCGGGCGAAACGGTGCAGAACTTTTTCACCTAGAGTCACGATGGTAGTAACACTTTGGCTGGTTTTATTCCGTGTTGGTCTAAGCTCCCTTTAAAAAATAGACCATCTACCGTTTTACCAGGCAGATCGTAAGAGGCAAACGATTGACTATGAGTCACTACTATATCTCATATACAAGAAGTAGTAAAACTCTACTACCTAGCAGTCATGATGGTAATATTATGTTTAGGCAATCTTTCGCATTTTACGAACTGCCTGGCAGAATGACAGACGATATAATCTTCAAAGGGTGTCCGGACTGAAACGGGGAAAAACACACCTTATGGTGTCGCTAGACACATCGGGCTACGGCGAAGATTCGTGTTGTGACGATGCGATCGCGCTGTCATAGAACTGAATCAAGAAAGAGTTCAGCGTGTCGCAGGTGTCGTCAAACTGCGGCCCGCAGATGACATTTTTGCGGCCCACGACAAAGAAACAATAATAATATAATTATGATAAACTATAATAATAATAAAAATAGCAAACTATAATGTACCCGTGTACATATGCGTAATAACTTCACGTGTACATCATAGTGTATCGACGTATATTGTTTTGGTGCGTTCCATTATAGAACCAAAGTAACATACGAATATAACCATGGTTATGAAGAAGTATCGTAGCTTGGTAACCTCTAGGCGAATGAAAGAATAAAAAACAGTAGCATAAAATTAAAGAATTAAAGGAACGAATGCTAATGAATTAAAAATTTAAGAAGAAAAGAATTTAAGGAATATTACAATATTCTTATATGTTTTGCCACGAGCTGCACAAATATCGCCTGCGGCCCACAATTTGATGGCCTCTGATATTATGACGTAACCAGTTGTCGCGATATTCATCGTGATAGCGTGAATCTTCACCGTAGGCCAAAAAATGTAGCCGCGAGGTTACAATACTCCCGTTTACAAAGTCGATAGAGTGCACCATCATCTTTACCAAGTAACACCGCCTTAATTATTTCTGCCGCCACATCGTCAGTATTTCAGTCAGTCAGTCACTGTCAATTTTCAGTTTGGAAGAAAAATTATCAGGTCACTTGTACATGCAGCATTACGTTTTTCATGATTGAATTATATTAATATATTTGATGTCCAGATGCGACAGTTTTCTTTTACTATAAGACTATTTGCTAGTCTTCTGTGCTAGGGTTAAAATCACCATAGATAATCGGTGTCGAAATGTATTCGTGTTATCTTTAGTGCTATAATACTGCGGTATATTTAGGTATGCTTGTAGCCCCTCATTAGATCGACGATTTGGTAAAAGCCGCAGGGTGCCGGTGTAGTCATGTAGCGTTGTACGGTAAACTATAGCCACGGAACTATGAAAGGAGTGGAGGTGTCAGAATTATCGTAGAGGTAACATCTGATTTGAAAATCTAATGAAAATAAATAGTTTACATGCTATTTTTTGTATTCACTTTTAATGTTATATTTTGTTCTCTATATTTTTTACAGCTATCTTAACAGATATAAATTAGGGGTCATTTTTTTTGTCCGCTATGAATTCCTAAACCACTGTATTCGCTATTTCAGTAAAATTTCAGTAAAAAAGCGTAACAGACAGACAGACAGACAGACAGACAGACAGTTACTTATATATATATATATATATATATATATATATATATATATATATATATATATATATATATATATTCATAATCTAAAAACGAATAGTAATTTAAAATATTATATGTTTTCATGGTATTTGCGTAACTATTGCAGGTGTAGGTTATTGCGGCAAATGGCTTATCAACGGCTTGCTCACCATCTTAATAGTGTATGCATATCCTAATTACTTTTTTGATTGTTGAATATAAAAACATACTAATTAATCCATGTTAGCTATTCCATAAGAAGCTAATAACGACATTTTTCTATTACAAATACGGATAACACGAGCGTGACATTTGTTTTTATATAAATTCTACGTTGTAAATTATCTTGCGTAGAATGTTCAGGTTATATGGTTATAAATTATAATCTATATCTCTACTAATATTATTAATAGGTAAAATTTGTTTATCATGGATAAACTCTATAATTACTGGACCGATTTTGAAAATTCTATCAATATAAAGCTACATTATTACTGAGTTATGAATTAGGCTACTTTTTTACTTACTTAGTTTAGGGAGAGAAGTTAGGTCACGCGAATGAAGTTGCGGGAAACATATAGTGTTATTTTGAAAAATATCTACGGTACTAGTTGTAATTACATTTTTGTACCACTTCATTAATTGAGTAATCTATATTAATCTGCATATATTAATATTATAAATGCGAAAGTTTGGATGTTTGGATGAATGGATGGATGTTTGTTACTCAATTACGCAAAAAATACAAAACTGATACGAATGAAATGTGGCTAATAGGTAGATGACGACCTGGAATAGCACAAAGGCTACTTTTTATCACGGAAAAATTAGGTAATCCCGCGGGATTCGCCAAAAACTTGTGTAATGCAGCGGGCTGCACGATGCGGCTAGTTTTATATATATATATATATATATATATATATATATATATATATATATATATATATATATATATAAATTTATCTATCTATCTAAAACCTAATATAATAATCTAATATTTATATATAAAGTTTTATATATAAATATTAGATTTCGGCAGTCCTTCATCACCTAAACTATAACTATGCCAAATTGTGTACTTCTCAGCTCATTATCTTCCTGTATGCCAAATTTCGTTCAAATCCGTTCAGTACCTAGTTATTGCGTGGTTGAATAACAAACATCCATCCATACCAATATACAAACTTTCGCATTTGTAAAAATAATATAGATATAGATGCGTGAAAAATATATTAAACTAGCTGATCCGGCAAACGTTGTTCTGCCTTTTTAACTACTCTTATTTTTTTCTATATTTTTTCACCTTTTAAACCTTCCCTGGACTTCAACAATTAATTCAAAACCAAAATTAGCCAAATCGGTTCAGCCGTTTTCGAGTTTTAACGAGACTAACGAACAGCAATTGATTTTTATATATATGGACTAGCTGCCGCGCGCAACCTGCTGCATTATAATTTTTTTTGGCGAATCCCGCGGGATCATCTAATTTTTCAGGGATAAAAAGTAGCCTATGTGCTACTCCAGATCATGATTTACCTGTGTGCCAAATTTCATTCAAATCCGTTCTGTATGTAGTTTTTGCGTGATTGAGTAACACTTATCCTTCCATCCAAACATCGAAATTTTCGCATTTATAATATATATATATATATATATATATATATATTAGGGTGGAGTGAAAAAAAAAATTTTTTTTTTCTTCTTAGCCTGGGGGTCAAATTTGTAGCTTATAAAAAACAAAAATTTTTGAAAAAAAAATAAAATTTTTTACTCAACATCTTGAGGCAGCCCACTCATTTTTAAAATTAATTACGAGTAAAAATATTTGGTTGCAAAAAAAATTTTTAAAAGCGTTATAAAAACTTTAAAATATCCTCTTTTATGCCAATTAAAAATCACAAGTTAAAAAAAATTTTTGTGACTATTGTTTCAATATTTAAAAAAAATCCAAAAAAGTAACATTCCTCGTTAGGGCACTAGAATAAAATTTGAGTTGGAAATGATCATAATTGCCAATTCTTGGATGTTTTAAGACATTAAAAGACAAAAAAATTTTTTTTTTTGCAACCAAATATTTTTACTCGTATTTAATTTTAAAAATGAGTGGGCTGCCTCAAGATGTTGAGTAAAAAATTTTATTTTTTTTTCAAAAATTTTTGTTTTTTATAAGCTACAAATTTGACCCCCAGGCTAAGAAGAAAAAAAAAATTTTTTTTTTCACTCCACCCTAATATATATATATATATATAGATTAATAAAAATATACGTTATACGAGACAATATACATTTGACGCTAATCACAATAAACACACATATGTATACTAAATATGTATTTATGGTTCAAGACTGTTGTCAAAATCAGAAGAGATTATATTTTTTGACTAGCTGTTGCCCGTCCTTCGTTCGCGCGGACTTCGTTTATTCCGCACAGCTCCTCCCCCATGTGTGATAGCGTGATAATATTAGCCTATATGTTGAACCGGCCTGTTAGTAATATTCATGCAAAATTTGAAGTAAATCCATGCAGTACTTTTTGAGTTTACCCCGGACATACATTGACTTTCCTACGATTTTATTATACCTATGTATATATAGAATAGATCTGAGTTAAAAGAGTTAATTATGGTCAAATTTTGACCAAGGGCGCTCGCTAGTAATCTATTAATACACTTGCACTTTTATTTCATAAACCTATAAAATGAAACCGTTTGAGTAATAATATGCTAAAAATACATGTTTGCGAAGTGAAATAAAAGTAGATGTAAATGTTAAATATTTTATTTACTTAAATAAAAAAGGGCTTGCTTCGTAACTTCAGTCTTGTAGAAAGAATGGTTGATAAAATATTGACATTACAGAAACTTCAAAAGGCAAGGCAATTCTTGCTCTCAACTCAGTCGTCAGTAAAAGAACTGGCGTGGAGATATAGATGTTTGTATTTGAAATAGTTTTCTTCGCATTATTACTATTGTTTTTTTTATCCTACATACGTATTTTCACGCCAAATCCCTTACGAGGTAGGCGAAGAAGATTTAATTGCCATGTGTTACAGTCCAGACAGACTTCCTTCTTATCCATATCTCTCTTCAAACAAACACACTGGTTTCGAAGACTCTTGATACCGCCTTGGGAGAACACCCAACCAATTTGATCATGGTACGACAGTCTTGGCCAATCTAAGTACAGTTTACGTCCATCTACATTCGCATTTTATATCAGTTTTTTAATCGATCATCTACCACCCATCATTCTTCAATCCTACAATTCTTGATTTTGAAAAAAGCCATATAAGTAATTGAAAATCCCATTTTTTTGGTTTATGACAATTGTATAGGAAACGAGCGATAACTAGTTAAATTACCTTTGTCCAAAAACATTAAACATAACGATTAAAATTTCAAGTCAATTAAAATGACATGCTTTAATTAAAACTTAATGCGATATCAGTGAGCTCATGATGTGGAAACTTATTTACTTATTCTGTGTGCCTAATAGTTTTTATTTTGCAATAATGAACATAAATCGTTAAGGCGAATTCCATAGCGGTTTCGATTAATTGTACAGGATCGGACACATTCTTGCTTTGTTAATTATTATTCAATATAATTTTTAACGAGATTCTGTAAACGATATAATATATTAATAAGGTATGATAAAACAATAAAAATATAAAAATTGTAATATACATGCTAAAACAGAGATATTTATTTAGGGGAATATTAAAACTTTCTTTTTTGTTAGATACCTAATCCAAGCCAATAAACATGATATGGACACGATAAGCCTATAAAATCGTTCTTTGTTGTCGACATTTTTTTTTAAATATTAGTAAATTTTGGTTAAATACCTTTAAATGTTGGTTTTGATTTTGTTTAGTGGTTTATGATTTCAATCAAAAGTTTTCAAAGAAAACGTCATCAGGTAATCGACAGCACTTTCGTAAGGTAATCAGATTGAACCTAATTTATTGATAGTCACTCGGTTTTTTTTTCTGTTGACTAGTCAGATAAGCCATGATACCTATTGACATGTCTTCTAATTGCAATAACCTAAAACTGAATACGTATATTCTTCGTGACAATGGCGTGTTAAAACATTCTTATAAGTTTTAAAATGTCTAAAACTTGTGTAATATTCCATTGCTGTTGATTTAAAAGTAATCTACCGTATATAAGTCAATTTGACTATAGCCGATAAAGCGATAGCGGTGTTTATAAATAAAATCGGTTTATGCACTAATCCATTATCGCGGATTATTGTTACCACCGATAAGTATATTTCATTTGGTTTTATCGATATTATGCTCATTTATAACAAAAACTTTGATTTTATTGTATTTATGGCAGTGTTTTTCTAGGTTACTAGTATAAATAGCATAAATAAAATTAGATTAATTACACGAATTAGTTTAACCTATTGTGAATCAAATTATTTGCTTGTGATACTTATGTAATTCATTGATACTAATATTGAGAATTCACATATAACATATTGAATTATACATAACTAGCTGACCCTGCAAACGTTGTTCTGCTTTTTTAACTACTCTTATTTTTTTTCCATATTTATTTCACCTTTTAAACCTTCCCTGGACTTCAACAATTAATTCAAAACCAAAACTAGCTAAATCGGTTCAGCCGTTCTCAAGTTTTAGCGAGACTAACGAACAGCAATTGTTTTTTACATATATAAGGCTAGCACACAGGCATAGAAATACTTAATGCCTATGCTCATGTCGTTGATCTAGCTCGAGCATTATCATCGACGACGTTATGTACATGAGAACTAATATACCATGAAACGATCAATAGATTACTAAAGGATAGCTTAACTGTCAAGCAAGTGACTGTCATGATGTAAGGGAGTTTAGTGTTACGATCAACAGACATAGGCATTGGTCCCAGGAACAAACTTTTTTTTGATTAATAACAAGCTGCATTTTTGTGAACAGCTTCGTTTTAACGAGACGTCCATCTTTTCTATCTTCGAAAAATCTCGAATCGTGTACCTAATATAGATAGATAAAAAACAAAACTTTAGAGTGTCGGACTAGGAAAAGTTTCCACTTTACGTGTAGGACAAAGTAACCCTTAAATAATAATATTTAAAAAGCTGTTGTGAGAAAATTAGGTTATTTTTAAATTAATTAATATCAATTTCAAAATCTCATAATTCGGAATCTTTAGAGTGGAAAACTCGTCAAAAAAAAACAATTGAGTTTGTAGGACAAAAGTTTTTTCGTGTTTTTCATAAAATAATCAAGCGATTAAAGTAAAAAAATATATATTCTTAATCAATATTTTTCTACACCAAATTAAATTTTTGAAGCCGCTAACTTTATTAGTTAATCGATTCGAGATTTTTCGAAGATAAAAAAGATGAGCGTCTCGTCAAAACGAAGCTGTTAACAAAAATTCAGCTTGTTATTAGATATTAAAAAAAAAATTGTTTGTGGGAGCTCGGTTTAAGAGCAGTTACGCACAACATCCGATCCGAATTCTAGAAAACACAAATGAAGAAAGCTCGGACCGACCCCGATACCCGATGCAATAGGTGCCAACATCTTCGATTATTGCCGATTCGAATTCGTGAAAATACGAATTTGTAAAAGTAAACAATCCACGTTTTTCTTTTTTCTTTTTTTTATATCATAAGATAGCAAACAAGCAGATGGGTCTCCTGATGGAAAGAGTCAACCATCGCCTATAGACACCAAAGATGTTAATGGTGCGTTGCTATCTTGTGGCGAGATCTAATGCCACATGCATAAGTTTACCGGCTACCTTACCCTCCAAACCGGAACACGGCAGCGACAATCACTGACGTCATTGCGGCAGGAATAGGTAAGGCGGTGGTACTAATGGTACTAATGCAGAACTCTACCACCTAGTAGTCACGATGGTAGTGACTCGATAGCCAATCGGTCGCCTTTTACGACCTGCCTGGCAGAACGGCAGTTGGCCTATTCTTCAAAGGAGGCCGGGACCAACAAGTCAAAGCAATTTCATCCACAGCACAGCACTTACTGGTTTGTTGTGTCCTTAGAGTTGTAGAGAGTAGAGTTGACATCAAGTTTTGATGTTGCTATATAGGGCTGTCAATATTGGGCTTTGAGTTGGAGATTATCGGATAATGGAACTCAGATGTAGTGCATACGTTTATATACAAATAGTTCTATACCTATTTCGGAACATAATTTCTCGGATTCGGATAGAGTGTAGAGCGTAACCGCTCTTACGGCAAATCTGCCGATGCTTCAGCAACCAACTTATTTAGTTGGTATAACAAACGATTAATTAGTATTTAGTGGGTATAACAAATCAAGCAGTCTGCATTACGCAACGTCCAGTTAAGCGATGGAATATAGCGGAATAATGTGTATCGTCCGTATTCCATCAAGGTTTAAGGAGATATGTATTTTCAAATTATATCAGCTATATACATACTTCAGAATCAAACATTTTTTCATTTAAAATTAAATTAATGTGGAAAATCGCTACAAAACAATTTTGAAAATGAAGGGTCATACATTTCACCCGCATTGTAGGTAGTTATAGGATGCGTCCGTCACTTTGGCGTCATATAGGATAGCAACAATAACAAGCAGATACCGAGATAGACACAAAAGATGATAATAATTCGTTGATGTCAGTAAGATAAGGATGTAAACTATACGCATAATTTTATCGTTTACATTACCTCCCCAATGGAATACGACAGCGACCAGTAGTGACGCTGTTGGGGCAGGAATAGGAAGACACTAACATACCAAACCCGGGCAAGATGTTACAGAAATGTACCACCTAATTTAGTAGTCGCGGTGGAATTGACAGATCTCCTCTTGCCTTTTTTAGATATTTTATAAATAGCAAGTAGATGATTCTCCTGATGGAAAGAGACAAACATCGCCTATAGACACCAAAGATGTTAATGGTGCGTTGCGACTTGCGATCCTTGTGACGGGGTCTTCATGCCACAAGCATAAGTTTGTCAACTACCTTAAGTTCCAAACCGGAACGCGACAATGACAAGCACTGGTGCTATTGGTAAGGCGGTGATACCAGACTCGGGTTAGTTAATGCAGAACTCAGCCACCTAGTAGCCACAATGCTAGTGACTCGCATAGCCAATTGTTCGCGTCTTAGGAACTACATTGCACTGGCAGATGGTCTCTTCTTTAAATGGAGTCCGGACCAACACGGGCCTTCTGTTAGATATCTATATAAAAAAGGTGCAAACGAGCAGGAGGCTCACCTGATGATAAGTGATTACCACCGCCCATGGACATCCACAGCACCATAGGTCTTGCAGCTGCGTTGCCATCCTTTTAATAAGGATTATGCTTTTTTTGAAGGTCCCTAAGTCCTATCTGTTTACCCTCACCGGTAATTATTTCCACAGAGGAGCAGTGCGTGGTAAAAGTTGAGTCGCACGATTGTGGATTTCCAGACATCGAGGTGATGAGGATGAACTTTGGGTGAAATAAGGGTGAACTTTGAATTTTGCCGCTATGTCCGATGATGAAATTCGACGGCAGGGATCAATCTAAACAGTTCGTCGGTATACTCCAAATAGTTCGTTGGAACATTATCCATCATAAATGCCTTAAAAGATACTAAGTGAACTTACATCTCTGCGTAATGCCAAGGAGTCAAGCCGATTGGAGACAGCCTGGTAGTCAACGATTCGAACCGTTCTATGCTGAATGTGATCAAGAAGGAGAAGCTGATACTGCGGAGCTCCCGCCCGGAAATGAGAACGGTACTCCATGTGAGGGCAAATTTGCGCTTAGTAAAGTTGCAAGTGCTGAGCCAGCAAGAAGTACCGTCTTGATCTACTGAGCACACCGAGCTTTTCTGAGGCCAGGAAAGGCTAAATTTCCTTCCAAATGATCACAGAACTGAACGTTGTTCGATATGTCAACGTCAAGAATTCAAATATTGGCTGACGCTGTCAGGAGAGTTTTCTTAAAACGTGGTGATACGATAAAGGGCAACTTTTTAGCGTTAAACGCACACAGCTGTGTCTTCCTGGGCTCAAATTGGACTAAGTTGAGTTGACCCCATTCCCGAATTTTATCGAGCTGAGTCTCGATTTCAGACACTAGCTTGTCCCGATTAATATTCGCGTGCTCCCGAGAATTCCCGCTATGACCGGTGCACGAAGTATCACCAGTACTGTCATCTGCATAGCAATGAGTGTTACTAATTCGCAACATGTTATTAATGAGCAGAATAAACAGTGTAGGCGATAGCACGCAGCCTTGCGGAACACCAGCATTGACAAATTTAAGGTCGGAGCTCGCACCGTCGACTACGACCTTGATGCTCCGATCAGATAAAAAACTGGTGATCGGGAAGCCCATAAGAAGAAGCGCTCTATGGCACACTCTATCAAACGCTTTTTATGTCTAACTAACAGTCAATGCCTTCTCTTGGACTGACTGCCTGCGCCCAGCTATGTGTTAGGTATACTACAAGATCACCAGCTGATCAACCGCGACGGAAACCGTACTGGCGGTCACTAATCAGCTGGTGCTCCTCTAAATACTTCAGAAGCTTGTAATTAATTATAGCTGATCTATTCTTTAAAAAGGGGCTCGGTTCAGTATAGGAAAGCAACTTTTCACGTACCTAACGTGAAAAGTTTTTCAAAAGTAAATTATTTTAGACTCTAAATAAAAATGTGTTTTTACTGTTATGTAAAAAATTTGACTTATCTATTACCGTTATAATACGCAACGATGACTTGAGTCATTTCGATATAGGAATAAAAAACTAGTCAAATTACGTCTACAGAAAGACGGCGCGTGCCAACAGCCGAGCTGCTACGACAAAAACTTTACAGACATAGATGTTAACATTTAGAAGTTGCGGAGATTAATTTTGTCTAAAACATATTTTTTATTTAAAACTAGCTATTACTCGTGACTTCGTTTGCGTGACGCAAGATAAGTTTTTGCTTTTTTCTCTCGGGTAAAAAGCTATGCCTATGTCCTGTTCTATAAACTCCTCTATTAAACTTCCATCAAAATTAGTCCAGCCGTTCCAGAGTTTACCACGTACAAATAGAATGACAGTCAGAATGTTTATTTAGGTATCAATATCGTAATGCCTCAGCCGCACTTGCGTCTGTCGTTAGAAAGATTCGTGCAATGACACGATAAATGCAGATGTGACCGGCTATTATCGGCTATTTTCGCAAATATTCCATACTGCGTGGATTTTAGCGCGCATATAACTTCGTCTATCGTCCAGACGCAAGCAAGGCTCTGCATAAAAATAACACCCTTCACTTGAAAAAAATCTAGTATGTATAGATAAAACAAAAAGTTTTTAACTATTAACGATTGTTTGTATGTATAACCACCCGGTTAGCTGATTGTTTAGCGATCCTGATCACTCGATCAATGGAGCTCGGGTTCAATCTTTACAAGGACAAATATTTCGAAGCATAGCAAAAAGTGCAGGTCTCAAAATGTGCAGGCTTCACGAAATGTGCAGATGTTGTAATGTGCAGGTCGCAATAAATAGCAGATCTTACAATATGTAAGTCGCAAATGAGCAGATCTTATAATGTGCAGGTCGTAAAATGAGCAGATCTTGTAATGTGTAGATCGGATTTTACAGTTTTCAGGAAGCGTGTTATTGGTTTTATTCGTTTGTTGACATCAATACTTCCCTATCGATTGAGGACATCTATTAATTACGTAAGACAATTTTGGCGATTATTCGCCCAGATTATAAGGTCCCTGTCTCGGGCAAAAGTATTATTGAGGTTTTTCTCGAAAATCTAAAATGTTAGTAGCAGCTCGGAGTCTGGCAGAGTGGTGCATTACCACTCCCGTGCCTCGAATGAGCACGTAAAGCTGTCGGTCCCTGTTGTCGCTAAGTCAGTAGTCGTTAACGGTAGTAAAGACGGTAAATGTGGCGATGAGGATCACCTCCACCATTTATCTCGCCAACCGAGAAACCGGTAAAATCCGATCTACACATTACAAGATCTGCTCATTTTTCGACCTGCACATTATAAGATCTGCTCATTTTGCGACTTGCACATTGTAAGATCTGCTCTTTTTGCGACCTACATATTACAAAATCTGAACATTTCGTAAAGATTGGACATTTTGAGACCAGCTCTTTTTGCTATGCTTCGAAATATTTGTTTGATAAGATGTTTTCTGGGCCTGGGTGTATATCGAATGTATTTCAGTTTTTATATATGTATTTCTAAGTGTAAGTAATGTTGACTAACATCCTTACTAACACAATATTACAAGCAAATAATTTGTGAATCCTTGGGAGTTAGATCAAATTGTGTATTTTTTAATATAATAAAAAATCTATAAATTTTAATAAATATTGACATTATAATTTGTCTAAGGCTTAAATAGGCCAATCAATAGTCGACTATTGATAGTTTGCCAATTGACGGTGCTATTCAGTATATTTTAACAGGAATGTAATTTAACAAAGACCATAAAGTTAGATCAATATATTTTTATAATGCTACCAACTTGGGTTACTGTTACTGTTTTATAAGTAAAAAGAAAGATATCATATTATATATAGATATATAAAATTTATAATTTAATTTGTAAAAGTAAACAATACCTGCTTTTACAAATCAGCAAATAATCGATAGTCCACTATCGAACGGCAACACTACTGCCGATCCGGTCAATATAGCATCGAAACAGACGTTGAAACGCGCGATTTCGCGTTCGATCGCTGAAACGCGATGCAGCATAGATGCAGTCCCTAAAACGCGCGTTTTGGATGCTAAAAGTAGCATGTGTGCCATGTCTACTTAATATATGTGCCATGTCTACGTATGTAAACTTAAACTGTGCCAAATTTCACACTCCACCGCTTGTACAATTTTTGTAAAAAGGGCACAAAGTTTTTTCTTCACTTATTAATATATAGATAAATACAATTAGATCATGCTACACACAATATTTTTAATAAAAAATCTACATCTGTTTCGAAACAGGTATCTTTCCCCCGTGTTGGTTCCGGGCTTCTTTGAAGTATAGACCAACTGCCGTTCTCCCAGGCAGGTCGTAAAAGACGATCAATTGGCTATTCGAGTCACTACCATCGTGACTACTAGGTGGTAGAGTTCTGCATTGTTTCGCCCGGGTTTGATACGACCGCCTTACCTATTCCTGGCGCAATAGCGTCAGTGCTTGTCATTGCCGTGTTCCGGTTTGGAGGATAAGGTAGCCGGTAAACTTATGCATGTGGCATTAGACCTCGCCACATGATAGCAACGCACCATTAACATGTTTGGTGCATATAGGCAATGGGTTACTCTTTCCATCCGGAGACCTATCTGCTTGTTTGCTATTTTATAATATAAAAAAAGGTACAATACCTGAGTTTGCACTTTAATTTCTCTATTTTTCAACCGACTTTCCAAAGGGAGGAAGTTATCAATTCGGCTGTATGCTTTTTGAATTTTTTTTTCTTGTCTTAGAAATCGGCGATTTATGAACCGATTTTGAAAATTCTTTTTTTATTTAAGAGGGTATACTTCTCGTGTCATCTCATTTTAATTTGGTGAAGAGCTGGTGCCGGGTTCCGGAAATATAGGAATTTGGAAGTCGGTTGCTGAACTTTTACTGCGTTGAAAATTATTTGTTCAATCTACTCGTATAGTGTGATATAATAAATGCGAAAGTATGGATGTTTGTATGGATGGATATTTGTTACTCAATCACGGAAAAACTACTAAACAGGTTTGAATGAAATTTGGCACACAGGTAGATGATGACCTGGAATAGCATATAGGCTACTTTCTATCCCGGAAAAATGAGTTTTTCCCGCGGGATTCGCCAAAAAATTTTATAATGCAGCGGGCTGCACGCTGCAGCTAGTAATTTTATAAAAACAAAAATTATATTAAGAAAATTATTAATGTGGTGATATTGGTGGTACGAGAGCACTAAGTTAAAATACGTTTGCAAATATGGTTGTCTGTTTAGATAATGTGGTTCGCTTGGTCTTAATATACTTGTGGTCTGAGTGCTAAGTGTGAGTTTTTCTTTTCGCATTCGATCGTGAGCGCGTTTAGAGTTTACTAGGAATTTGTATGTGATTTGTACAGCGCCACCTAGTGGTAAACGTGACAAACCAGTTTACCACTAGGTGGCGCTGTACAAATCACATACAAATTCCTAGTAAACTTGAAATGCGCTCACGATCGAATGCGAAAAGAAAAACTCACACTTAGCACTCTGTTATCTTAAAGTACCGGCCACGGTATGAATGAATAAGATGCTGGATTCGCGTCTATTGTTAAGAAAGGATTCGTACTATGTTAATTTTTAGGTTTCTCTTAAAAAATGGCTTGCCCGTAACTGGACATGTTTTAAGAATCACCTAGATAAATGGCGGTGAAAATGTTCTTAAATTTAATAAATAATTTTTAAGTAATCTGATATAGTGGGTAAATTTCAATAAATATTTGAATAATTATATTAAAACAGCGGTTCCTAAACAAAATGTACCTAGCAACTACTGAATAAAAAAAAGCAACGACCGATTTTTCTTGTATCTTCGGAACGTGTGCAATGGCAGCGAAGCATTGTTTTTTTTCTAGCATAAAACGATTTTAATGACTTTTTAAATTAAAACCCTAAACGTAGAGCATTAAGGTTGGTCTTATGAAAATTTGGTGCAAATGGGACGTAGACTTCCGGAGATACAAGGGAATTGATATTCGGCTGTTACAGTTTTACTGCGTTTTGTATTATAAAGATTTGACGTTCTTAGGTGGACGATGCAGCCTACCCTGTGCTTATACATTTTGTCAACTTCATACGACAACTTGGAAAGGAAATAAAGATGACGGATTCCAATATAGAAGCTTTGCATCAGGTAATTTTTATTTTATAATGGGGTGAATGGTGTTTAGGTATAATTAGATGGTTAACATCAAAATTTAGTAAACCATAAATTATATTTTTATGCAAAAATCAGTTTGGTAGTTTCTCTTTCACGTCGTAATTTCTTCTACAGCCTTTGTACGACTTAGTATACATCTTTAAGTATAAAAATTAACATAAATTCAGCCTATATACAGCTTAACGTGCTACTTGGGATGTCGGTATAATGCGAAGACGGGAAACACCACCTATATTGACAACCGACAATCCGGGGAATCGGGGTAAACCCATTGGTAAACCTGAACTATTTAAACGTTCAGCTGACTCTACATACACTGGAAAAACACTGGAAAAAAACTATTATTAAAAAACTTAAAAATCGAGGCACAAGTAATATCGGAGGTGTCTTTAAACGATAGACTGCCTTTATACAGCTTAACGTAATACTTGGGAAATGGCTATTTCAGGTCATCGTCTACCAAATTTCACCCAAATCGGTTTAGTCGTTTTTGCGTGATTGAGTAACGAAATTGGATGTTCATTTCAAATATCCAAACGTACAAACTATCATATTTATAATATTTATTGGATTGTTAATTTTAATCATCCTCAAAATATACATATATTTAAAGCTGACTGTACCTAATCTTTCAAAAGCATCACTTTGAAACCACGAAAATTATAAATTGGACGCGCTTAGCACCTAACTTAGCAAATCGATTTCGTATTTCGGCTTATCTACTTGTGGCTAGCCTTGTTATTAGAAACGCCTTACTACGTCTCCGCTAATGGGCTCTACCTCGTGGATAAAGCGGCGACACCGTTATTTCTCCAATCACGTACACTATTGTAATATCCAATCGCCCAGAAATGAGATTGCGGCTAACAAGTTATTTACTTTGACGTTTTAATATGTTGAACCAGTTAAAAAAACTATTTAAAAAGGTAATTATAAATTGGTGTCCGTAATAGTAACAGTACGCACGGGCATGCCGCCATATCGTGATGGAGCTAAACCCTCAAGATTAATTTTAACGGCACAATAAAGCTAGTGATAGCCGAATGCATGCTTAATAAGTTGCGATATCGACGGTCATTTATATGCCTTCGTAACCGTTCAGATCTGATTCGGAGATAGGCTTTATTGCGTTTTTTGGAAATATGATTAAGACTCCGTCCGACGGATAAGTAGTTGAGATTGATGGAATAACCTGAGGTCTGTGACCGGTTGCGGAGAGAGGGGAGGGTGGCGAAAAGCCGTAACGCAGCATTGCGCGAACTTGCCCGAAAACTAACCATAATTTACGGACTACTTGTTGGACGGCTGGTGACGACACGCGCGATTTTTTCCCCTCAATTTACGAGGTGAATTCTTCACGTATATCCAAGTCTGATCTTTTAAGTACGCTAATGACTTACGAATTAAGATGGTCGGTTTAAATCAGATAAAATGTCGACCAAATTTGCTGTAAACACTGGTTTTTGTCAAATTTTGTAGCTGGGAGATATTTCGGATATATGTAATTTTATTGTACATAATGACGGAAGATAAGGAGCTGAATAAGCAGCCAGTTTGAGCGTGCGGATGCGGAATTTCGGTAGCCCACGGCTGGTCAGGGCCGCACTTTGTTTTTATATATTATTATTATTAATATTAAATCAATATAGATTTATTTTTTTATATCATAAGATAGCAAACAAGCAGATGGGTCTCTTGATGGTAAGAGTCAACCATCGCCTATAGACACCAAATATATTAATGGTGCGTTGCTATCTTGTGGCGAGGTCTAATGCCATATGCATAAGTTTACCGGCTACTATACCCTCCAAACCGGAACACGACAATGACAAGCACTGACGCTATTGCGGCAGGTATAGGTAAAGCGGTGGTACCAGACCCGGGCGAGACAATGCAGAACTCTTCCACCTAGTAGTCACGATGGTAGTAACTTGCATAGCCAATCGGTCGCTTTTTACGACCTGCCTAGCAGAACGGCAGTTAGTCTATTCTTCAAAGGAGCCCGGAACCAACACGGGGGAATGTTACAAATAAACTCACTTGTACTTGTCGTTCAGTTCTTATACTACTAAAATATAACTTGTAACTGGTAAAATTGTGTAAAACATCCCTTGGTGATGCTGCAAACAGCGAAATTGGTTAGGTATATTAAATATTTAATATGAAAAGTTAACTAGAAGTATACGTGAGTTTATTTGTAATATTCTAAAATGCAGTTTACCAAGTGCGGACGATGGAAAGTATACATTAAATGAAATCAGAAATCAGAAGTACTTTATTCAATAAAACTTTTTACAAGTTATTTTGACTCGTCAACATTTTTTTAAACTACTACCGGATCGGAAACGCGGCCGCACACTGAGAAGATCCGGCGGAAGAAACTCAGCGGGCTTGTCTTTTTTCATAACATTTTTTAAATAAAATATTACATAATATTTAATTAGTATTTAATTGTTACATTAATAATAAGGATTGCCGATATGAGGAGCAGTTAATCCCATGCTTTCCTGTCATCAAGGTATTCAGATATTTTATAGTAACCTTTTTGCAGTTTTGTTTTACCACATTTTTTGAATTTGTTAATTGGTAAATCTCTAATGGCATCAGGCAGTTTATTGTAGAAGCATGAAGAATGAATATATATTTTAATTATTTAGATATATGAATGCCTCTTTATTCTAGTGGGTACTGTTCGGTTCAGATCTTGAGAATCTAAGTTAGCAATTTCACTACAAATCGGGCTTAGTGATATAGGTTATCCTACATAAAAATCTCTCTGTGGCAGCACTGAGGCTGATGGTAGTTTGGCTGTGCATGAAAGCGAGAGCCTAACCCTGATAAGCACTTAAAGCTGTTGGTCCCGGTTATTCAAAATAACATGCATTCATTCTAAAAGTTGGAAAACATGGCGATGGTTATCGCCAAGCGACTAACCAACTAGTGAATCACTATGGAACGCTCATTTTCAATTGAATTTGCACTATACCTACGTCGAAATGGGTGGTATATATTATTATTTTATATGTGGAATTTATTGGGTCTTATTGATAAACACAGATTCAAATTAAAATGTCACAATCAGAAATATTAAATAAGGCATTTAGTTTTATATTCTTCTATTAGGTATTATGGGTAGATTTTTTCACACATACTTTGAATCGATTTTTTTATTTATTATTTATTAACTACTAAACATTTGTCAACATTTAAATGAGTTAAATTATTTTGTAAGGTATTAATAATAAATCTATGTTTATTAATAAGACTAACATTTCAAATTGTACAGAGTTCGTCCCTGAAAAGATGAAAAGTTAAGGGTGCGTGCAAACGGAATGCGATTGTTCATTTTTAGTGTTGACGTGAAAGGATCCGCTTCGCTGTAGGCAGTCATGATATCGCCCTTACTCCTTATACTTACGCCGCATTATGAATGTTAATTACACTGCGATACCTTTAAAATGTTATCTTTGCACAGTTTTTCTGGAAACTGTTTGAGAAAGTTTACTTATTAACTAGTTGCGCTCTGCGGCCCGCTGCGTCTTCAAAGATTTTTTTGTTTAATCTACAAGAACAAAATTTCTGTTCGGGATAAAACGTATCCTATAGCGATTTTCTTAATGTAAACACTTGTACTTTTTCAAAAATAGGTATAATTTTTATTTATATCATAACCGTTTAAATTTACACATATTAAAGTCAACCGGTTTCGCTTATTAGAGCATCATCAGGGCTTTTAGTTTTCATTATCTTGTTTGAAACTTTCAAAAACAAAATTACACTCGAAGACCACAGCTACAACTAGAACTAGACAGACGGACAGACAGACATACTTTCGTATTTGTAATATTAGTATGGATAACTTCATTCTGAGTTAACTTTTAAAAAAGGTTCGGCAATTTATGCTGCAAAAAATGTATATTTCGATATTCTCAAGGGAATCAAAATTTATAGAGTACTTTCTGTAAACCTAACTATGAAAGGAGATTAATGAGATGGGCCTAATGTATACCAGAATATGGCGTCAGCCGAAATGTACTTACTTGGAAGTTATGAAATCATACTCTCGTACGCTTTTTTATTTTTTCTAAATCACGCAAAGATTTTCCTTTTCTGCCATAAAGCTAAAACACTTTATTTTATTTATGACTAACCAGTTGAGATAGAAATATGTAGGATATGTAGGACGCAAAATGTTAAATAAACTATTGTTAAAAAGACTTCAAATTGGAAAGTATTTATTCGAAACTTATAACACAGAGGGCTGCACAAAGATGCAAACTCTTAGTATCATTTTAAAGAATAAAAAAACAATTGTTATCTATGTAATTTGCAGCGTTGCCAGAATGTTACTTTTGTAACATTTTACGTTACTTTTGACCCTCTCATGTTACTCTCATGTTACACGGCTCAAAATGTTACTTTTAAGTTACTTTTTGCAATTTTGATTTGTTCTTTGTAAGTTAATGTTGTATTTATATAGTTTTATAATTTAAAAGTATTTAGGAAATCAATTAATCAACAACAAAGTAGCGCACGCAACTGAAAAATGTTTATTTTTGCATTAATTGCCTTATACTTACACAAATAAATTGATTAATTATCTTTAGTTAGATATATGGTAAGCTGCAGCTATTGAAATACATTTTTAATTAGTTGGTTTACATATAACTTACATATTTTTCTTTTTTTAAGATTACTTACCAATTAATTATTTGTACAAAAATGATTACGATTCTTTCGAAGCTTAACTAATGGGACAAAAAACTTTTTAGTTTCTGTGTAATAAAGTGTCATTTTGTAGTATTGGTGTCGTTTTTCACATAAAATAAGGTAATGTTACTTTTCTCGTGAAAATGTTACTTTTTGAGCTGTTTCATGTTACATTTGACTACCTGTCACTGGCAACACTGGTAATTTGTGAACGAGTGACAATAAATACTTTGTTTTGTTATTGTAAACAAACGTTTTTGATTTTATAACTTTCAAGTGGTTAAAATCAATCTTCATGCTGAGAGATACAAAAACGTATTAGACCGTGGTCTCAGAAACACAATTTTTTGATTAATAACAAGCTGAATTTCTGTGAACAGCTTCGTTTTGACTAGATAACCATCTTTCCTATTTTCGAAAAGTCTGGAATCGGGTGACTAATAAAGTTAGGGGGCTTGGAAGATTTTAATTCGGTGAAGGAAAAATATTTATTAATAACAATGATTGTTTTTTACTTTAATCGCTTGATTATTTTATGATAAACATGAAAAAACTTTTGTTCTACACATTCGACGGTTTTTATGACGAGTCCTCTACTCTAAAAATTCGGAATTATGACATGTTTAAATTTATTTTATTCAATTTATAAACAACCCAATTTCCTCACAACCGCTTGTTAATTATTATTATAACTCAAGGGTTATTTTATCCCACACGTAAAATGGAATGGATTTTTTAGTCCGACAGTCTAAAGTTTTCTTTTTTATCTATCTTTGTTAATTACTCGATTCGAGATTTTTTGAAGATAGAAAAGACGTCTCGTCAAAATGAAGCTGTTCACAAAAATTCAGCTTGTTATTAATAAAACAAATGTTTCTGGGACCACCGTCTATATTATATCTGTTTTGACGATATATTACACGTGAATGTCTTTTTGTAAATTTCTACTTATAAAAAGGGTCCGTGATACAATTGACATTTTAGAATAAATTAATAATGTATTACAAGCATATAAGCATCTATCAACATGCGTAGCTTTCTATGCGAACTTTCTATAGGACCCTCATCAATCTCCTTTGGTAAGTAATATCACAGAATACTGGAGACTAACAGTAGTCAATCTACATACGAGTAATATTCGAGCAACGCAATACGTACTCGTATTTACTATAGTTTGCATCTATGGTTTGCATACCATTAATTCTTCCGCCCCTTATGATAATCTCAGCCGTGTTTGCGATCTTGAGTACCTCTACTCGTCCATTATTAATTGCACTTCTCAAGTGCGAAGATTATCCTTCTTAAGGAACCGCAAGACACGAAACTTACAATTCCTCACGCGATTCGGGAACTTATTAATCTACGACATTTGATTGTAGAAATAAACCCATTATGGAAATAGAAGCTATATTGGATTGTAGATATGTATGATAAGAAATGATGCAAGTGGCATTAAGATCCCGCCACAAGAATAGCAACTTTTGTGTCTATAGACGATGGTATTCTCCGTTCATCAGAAGGGCTATCCGCTTGTTTTATACAGTTTGTTTCGGAAGAAAAAACTTCCACTCTTCCCTATGTTTTTTTTCACATCATAAGATAGCAAACAAACAGATGGGGGTCCCTTGATGAAGAGTCAACCATTACCTATAGACACCAAAGATGTTAATGGTGCGTTGCTATCTTGTGGCGAGGTCTAATGCTACATGCATAAGTTTACCGGCTACCTTACCCTCCAAACCGGAACCCAATAGTGACAAGCATTGATGCTATTGCGGCAGGAAAAGGTAAGGCGGTGGTTTCAGACTCGGGCGAGACAATGCAGAATTCAATCACCTAGAAGCCACGATGTTAGTGACTCGCATAGCCATTCGGTCGGCTTTTACGACCTGCCTGGCAGAACAGCAGTGAGCCTATTATTCAAAGTAGCCCGATCCAACACGAGGAAAATGTAAAAGTTCTTAAATAATCTGCTTTTATTTTCATTAACTTTTTTATACTTATTTATTAATTATTAATAACAAATTATTTTATTTGTTTGCATAGATCATTTTATCGGTAAAGTTGTTTGCGTATATAAAGTCGATCGAAACGAGACGTTGATCCTAACCTCTAATTAGCGATCTTAAATACGCAATCGATGGGTTCGGGTTCGATTACCGACAGAGACAAACATTTGTGTGATAAATATAGATGTTTGTATTTCTAGGTTTGGGTGTTTATTCATTATATTTGAGTATATAACCGATTGAGTATATAAATTTGGCACATATATAGATGATGACCTGGAGTAGCACATAGTACTTTTATCTAGGAAAATAATTTGTTCCCATGGGATTTACAAAAACTTTTATAATGCAACGGGCTGCAGAGTGCAGCTTTATAAATGCGAAAGTCTGTCTGTCTGTAATAGTTTCCGCCTAAACAATTGAACCGATTTTGTTGAAATTTGGCATGTAGACAGTTGAAGATCTGGGCAAACATGGGCATAACTTTTACATCAAAAATCGACCCGTAAGAGTCTAAAATAGAGGATTAAATTTTTTACAAAAAACTATATGGACGAAAAGTTAATCTAGCGTAACTACATAGCAGGCGCTGTGGCGGGCGAAGCTGCGCGGGTCAGGCAGTATAAAGTTAATGGAGGCCTTCAGAGTGTTGCCTAGATAAATATCTAATTTTATGGTTTCTTTTCAAACCATACAAATTAATAACAAATTTACTGCGTTCAATCAAGTAATTGTGTTCAAATGAATTGTATCGTATTCAAATACGTGATATAATTTCTTGAATAGAATAACTTAACAATCATAAACTCAATAGAATTGTTGTCCAACGGATTAAGTAATGTTGTAAAATTGGGTGACGATTTCAAAACCGTAAGAAATTGCGAAAGGTAAATTAAAAATCAAATTGGCTTTTGGTACGCGGCAAGCCCTCACCTCCCCTTACACCGCACCGTAATTGCGGCGGCGCGCGCGCAGATTATCAGGAGCAAGTGCATTCGATAACGCATGCGCGCACGAACGCGTGTTATTAAATTTATTCCTTTTTACCCAGAATTTGCATAATGAATGGTGTAGGTAATCTTAAGTTTGTCCACCGCCTTTGAGAAATTATGCTTTTTCTGTTGGATTCGTCAAATTTAATGCTCATCTAAAGAGACAAATATGAGCTATGCTGTTATTATTAATATTAAAAAATATATCCAATATCCGTGATACGTTTTTCGTGTGTTAGTTCTGACGAAAGATAGATTGGATGCTTTTATTTACTTCATACTCGTGTTAAGGCAGTTTTAACCGAATTCAAACCAGGAAGTGGTTCTCAATTCGTCGAAATCTTTTTTTTGTATGTTCCCGATTATTCAGACACCGAGACTGATTCTTTTGTTTGGGATACTTCCCATTTGGTTCTATATAAATTTGGTGATCCAGAGATTACAGAGGGGTTCCAGAGATACAACAGATTGGAAGTCGGTAAAGGTGCAGTTTTACTGCGTTATTATTGGCAGTCAGTTGGCAAATTTGCGAAATAGAGCAAGAGCCGGTAAACTTATGCATGTGGCATTAGAACTCGCCACAAGATAGCAACGCACCATTAACATCTTTAGTATCTATAGGCGATGGTTGACTGATGACTCTTTCCATCGGAGACCCATCTGCTTGTTTGCTATCTTATAATATATAAAAAAATATTCATTTCTCTCGTTGTTTCCTTCTTTCCACATATTTGTTTTTCACAAAACAAGAAGGCGGCTTTTCGACCTATAGACTTTTCTATTCAGGTCGTAAAGCTGCAGATGACAGTCTAACGGCTACCTTATCTTCAAACGGAATATGAAATTGATGAGTATTCATAGTATAACACCAATAATAGCCGTGCTGGTCGCATAGTTCTTGGAAAAATCGTCGCAGAATCTACCTGCTACTGTCGCGGTAATGTATTTTTTTAAATCGTAAAATAGCTAATAAGCAGATGGGTCTCCTGATAGAAAGAGTCAACAATCGCCTTTAGACACCAAAGATATTAATGGAGCATTGCTATCTTGTGGCGAGGTCTAATGTCACATGCATAAGTTTACCGGCTACCTTACCCCTCAAACCGGAATACGACAGTGACCAGCACTGACGCTATTGCAGCAAAAATAGATAAGGCGGTGGTACCAGACCCGGGCGAGACAATGAAGAACTCTACCACCTAGTACTCATGATGTAGTAGTGAAGCTTGTATAGTCAATCGGTCGCCTTTTTCGATCTGCCTGGCAGAACGGCAGTTGGCCTATTCTTCAAAGGAGCCCAGGACCAACACGGGGACAAAATGTAAGAGTTTCCCACGTTTTTATTCTCGCTTAATTAAAGAGGGTAGCCGGCAGACATACGTAACGCAACATTAACATCTTTGATGACTAAAGGTGACGGATGTTTTGCTATCAGAGAAATTAGTTCGTTTTTTTTTCTGTATGTATTACTTGTCGTATGCGTTACTTACGCTATATTCTTTAAGAACCTAACATCAAGAGCGCATTTAAATACTGCCCTTACCAGGTAAAGATAAATAGATAAATATCCCTGAACTAGTTAGTAATTACACGAATCGATCCAACCCCAAAGTAAGCAAATTACTTGTTAGTAATAAACAGAAATAGAGAAAAATACAGATATACACTGAATTATATTTCATAAATACCCAAACCCAGAAATACAAACATTTATGTGTATCACATAAATGTTTGTCCCTGTCGGGATCTGAACTCGAGTCCCACCTAATGCGTAATCAGTGTCAGATCTATATACGATTGTGATAACCAGCGACTCGACCAATGGGGCGGTCAGAGGTAGAACATTCTAGTGAGTTTCTTAAGATGATAATTCCTGTGGCTTAGATAGACGATACTTTCCGATTATTGCATCTGCCAGATTATTTTGGCTGTCTTGCCAGTTAATCTAAATTTTTATTTGGATGTTAGAACTTTCGTAACGTTCCACTTGTATAAAATAAAATAAAAATCGTACAAAATATCGGTATGCTTTTGATTAAACCCATAATCACCAATATTTTGCCAATCTCTTATTTTTATGGGAAATATACAAATTATGATATTAACGCCACTTCCGTTTTGTCGTTTAAAATGTTTGGAATGTCATTTTGTTTTTTACATACATACTCAAAAGATTGTGTTTAAACATAAACAATTTTGTGCCAATTTTTGATTTTTTAAATTGTAAAAGTTGTTTTAAAAGGATTTTCTCACAGATGCAAGGATTTGGGTTATTTAGATGTTAGAATTTTTTAAACGTTCCACTTGTATAAAATAAAATAAATATCGTACAAAATATCGGTATGCTTTTGATTATACCCATAATCAAAAGTATACTGATATTTTGCCAATCTCATATTCTTATGGGAAATATACAAATTATGATAACAACGCAACTTCCGTTTTGTGGTTTAAAATGCTCGGAATGTCAACAGTTCTGTTTTTTTACATTCATAAGCAAATGATTCTGTTTAAACATAAACAATTATGTTTCCATTTTCGATTTTTTTTTGGATTGTAAAACTTTGATTTGAAAGGTTTTTACCAGATATACAGGGAGGGTATTGTCTTACAGTTTCATTGCATTTAAATGATTATGAAAGATGTCATGAGTACATAGGTATAGGTATTTAGTCCTTGTAGATATTTTTAATAAAAATTAAATTTTTGTTTTTTCTTAATTTATATATGTTGTGATAACTTATTTAACGACCATGCTCAAATATCTAAAGCGTAGGATACATTACTATGACAGTGGAGCCCAAGAGCAGATTTTACGATTTACTCGCGATTTATATTAACCATAAGTAAATTGCAAAATCTCTTACGGGGGGTACCTCGCATATTGTTGAGGCTCTCCACCAAATATAAGCCTTTTAGGTAGAGCTGAGCATCTAGGGCAATAATAAAAATTCAATAACTTCGGCTTGTAGAAATTGTCAGATTATATATTTTTTTTATTTTTACATCGTCTTAGAGAGAGAAGACGGCGTTTTCTTTGCAAATCTGTGACCTCCCAACGTCCTGTTTTTGTTTACATTTTTTTAATTTGTAAAACATTACATAAACTTTTGTTTTTCGTATTATCTACAAAATCCAATACTTTCTCACGACGCTAAAGTAAATCTCTATTTAGCATCTTTGGCTCTCCTACTACTAGTACACTCACGGGAAGCTGACGCCATGCCATTCTACCCTGTAATGTGGTAATGGATAGAAGTATAGAAAAAAAAGGTTTCTTATATCATAAGATTGCAAAGCAGAAGGGCCTTCTGATTGAAAGTGACAACTATTGCTTATAGAACCCAAACATGTTAATGCTGTGTTGCTATCCCTGTGGCGGGCTCTAAATGCTACACGCGTAAGTTTACCGACTATATTACCCTCCAAACCGGACACGAAGACAAGCATTGACACTATTGAGGCCGGAATGGTTAAGGCGGTGGTACCAAACCCGGGCGAGACAATGCAGAAGTTTACCACCCGGTAGCCGCGATAGTAGTCACTTGCATAGCCAATTATTTCCCTTTTACGAACTGCTTAGCAGAGCGGCAGATAGTCCATTCTTTAAAGAGGGTCCGGTTTAAAACGGGGGAAAACAAACCTATGGCAACGAATTTGTATTGAAACAGCCAGCACTGATCGAATTAGACGAATTTAGCTCAGATATTAAAAAACATTGAGTGTGAGCTTACACACGGGAAGTGAAATTAAAGTTAAGTAAAATCTCTTTAATAATAATTATTATTATTTATTCCTACTCAGAAATACTTAATTTATTTTAGTCGTTGCAAGCAAGCAGTTGGTGTCTGAAATGGGTGTTAACCATTACTACATATCGCCAGGTCTTTGGTTGTATTATTTGTAAACTTGTTTTAATCATGCCGACAATTTCCTTGTCGTTCTCCTTATCCTTGGCCTTGTCCATATCCTGCTTATTATCCATATTCTTATCCTCTTCCACGTCCATATCTTTATCATTATCCACATCCTTATCTTTATCATTATCCAAATCATTATCCACATCCATATCCTTATCGTTGTCCACATCCCTATCCACAACTGTATTTTTATCATTATCCTCATCTCTATCATTATCTACATCCTTATCCTTATTCACATCGGTATCTTTATCATTAGCCACATCTTTATCATTATCCACATCCTTATTTTTATCCTTATTTCGGAGGCTTAATCCTATACATTTATTATGTGAGCAGTTCTATTTTGTTTTTTTGTTAAATAATAGACACAAAAGACAAGCCTGAGTTTTTCCGCCGGATCTTCTCAGTGTGTGGCCGCATTTCGATCCGGAAATAATTTTTAAAATGTCCACTTGTCAAAAGTGCCTGTAAAGGTTTATTTGAATAAAACTTTATTGATTTTGATTATGTTACCTACATTTTTGGTTCATCGGTGTCGCATTTTCGTTTTATCTACTTTTCAATTCTCAAAGCTTCTGTAGAAGTTTCACTTCAAAAATCAAAAGTAATCCAAACTAATGTTTTAAATGCTAAACCATGTATGTCCGCTTTCATGGCTAATGTGCTGAACCGATTTCAATTAAACTTGGCATGAAGATAACTGAAGATTCGGGGTCAAAAATATCAAAAAATATCAAAATATATTTATTCAGATAAATTGTGCACTACACTGAATTGTAAAATCACTAAAAACTATCTTATTGATCTAACTTAACATGTATCTGCCTGAACTAGGTTAAACCTGTGTTTCAGGGTCAAACACAAGCTAACTTTTTTTCAATAATCAACTCCTAAAGGGTTGAAATAGGGCATGAAAATTTGCGTGAAAATCTATATCGACAACATGTTAATTTACTCATGGACGAAGTTTTATATAAATTCAGCTACGATTATGATGAAATTCCATAAAAGGTATAAAACGTTTTCCCAATTAAGACAATACGTATTTATAACTCAAAACATTCTACGGTCTACTCGCATTTTGCACAGCTATTAAAGACTCCTTAAACGCAAGACGGTATCAGTTTTAATTGAATGGGAAGCTATGCCCAGGTTTTGTGTGTAATCCCATACTTGTTAAGCATCACAAACGTGTGAGGTGCATTGGCACGTTGCGGGTGTAGGGGTGTTGAAGTGGCCGGATCAAGTCTGCAGCCAAAAACTGGCCCCCGCGTCTTAGCCTTGAATGGCTTAGCCCTCTGGTCACGAGCAAATAGCTGATGTGGCCAGCGGCCATCCGCGCCCTGCATACATAATGCGTGTAAAGAAACAGCAATTGTGTGGAGTAGTTTGTTATGTTTTGGATATTATATTGGTATGCAAATAAAACTACTCTTACCAGAGCTGTTCATTAATAATAAGTTTTATTTATTTCGGCTAAATAATAAAAACAGCTTGCCACATGATACAATAAAAGGCTCCAGGTTTTATAGACAAATTTAGTTTATTAGAAAAAAAATGGTATCGCAGTAAAATTGCACAGTAATTTTGAATTTATCTCTATCTCTGGAATATAAAAGATTTTTTACTGCATTCTATTCTTAACTAAAAAGTTTGAAACTGATTCATGTAATTTGCAATTGTTTTTCAAACCACAACTTCTGCAGTAACATTAGTGCATTTCCGTCGTTTTCTGGTTTATATTGTAGCAGGCATACTTTTAAGTATTATATATTAACAAGTATTGTTTTTATTGTTTATTTTGCAATTATATTTGTAACTAGCTGTTGCCAGCGACTTCGTCTGCGCGGAGTTCGTTTACTTCGCACTGCTCCTCCCCCTTAGATGATAGCATGATAATATGTAGCCTATATGTTGATCCGACCTATTAGTAATATTCATACAAAATTTGAAGTAAATCCATGCAGTGCTTTTTGAGTTTACGCCGGACATATATACAAATAGACAAACAGACAAAAATTCTAAAAACTATATTTATGGCTTCGATATCGATTGTAGATCATGCCTCAAGTATTCTTTTTAAAAAATATTCAATGTACAGTTTTGACTTTCCTACGATTTTGTTATATGTATAGATTACCTCCATTATTGAATTTTTTAAAAATCGCGAATTATTGGTAACTGCAACATGTATAAATCCTTTCGTGTAGTGAAACTAACAAATTTTCAGTCGACTTTGGTATATTTTATCCCAATAAGACAAGATATTTTTGCTGCATATTATATAAGTACAATAGTAAAATAAGATAATAAAATATAAAATTGATTTAATTATTAGATAAACGCACTAATCTTACCAAAGCCACAGCTACCATTAGCAAGAAGTTACAAATCGTTGTTTATTTATGAACAAATATGTATACGGTCATATATGTAGAAACTCTTTAAAATTGTTTATGTAAGCAGCTCCATACCTTGTCGATGCTCATGTAATGGAGTATTTCGTATTTGTTTCATTTTTATTTTTTTGCCGGTTCGATTACTCGAACGCGATCTCCTCATCATTCTCCGCGAAATTCGGGAGCGTCTCATCCGTCCAGCCTCCAGATATTAATTATCGATTGACGATAAAGTATGCGTAAATATTGAATACTGGCTGTAATTACAAATCGATTTTGTCTTTATGTGGTAGGTAATACTTTAGATTGAATCTGGCTTACAAGTTTATTTACCAATTCACATCACCATGGATTTTTCAAATTCGAAATTCGATCGTTAAACAAAAAAACTTTTGTAACGATCAAATAGTCAAAATCTTTGAATTAGTTGAAAAATCATAATCAATTACAATTCTACATGTGAAAATTATAATTCTACATGTGTAAGATGAGATCTAAATCATTAAATAATTTGTTAACCTCGCAAGAGTTACCTTTTATTATAGTATTTATGAACAAAATTACCTTACAAGTAATTGGACATTGCATTGATAAAAATTAATTTTAAAGTTTTAAAAAGCGATGGGAAATTTTAGTCTTGTATTTTTTTGTAGCTTTATTACTATATTATTATTAACTCAATCAAAATATATAAACGGAATATATACCTGGCTTGAATAATCTATAAAAGCAAAGCTACAACCTCTGGTCGAATCATATTGGTATTTGACACAGAGTATGTATGACGAACTGCGTAAGATTTAACCGAAAGGTTTCTGAAATTTCAACACCTAAGAGATATATATGAAGTTAAAAGCAATAAGTCTCTTAAAACAACACAGTGGCAGTCAGTTAAAACCTTGATTTTACGAAAAACACTGCTACAGTGTTTTTCGTAAAATCAAGGTTTTTAGCTAAAATTACTTTTATACTTACTAGTATTGTTAATGTTTATTATTTCTTATAAACTATTTAAAGAATCTTTATAATATTAGCTAATCTATATCTATACATACAATAAAATCGTTGGAAAGTCAAAACTGTACATTGAATATTTTTTTAAAAGAATACTTGGGGCGTGATCTACAATCGATATCGAAGCCAAAAATATAGTTATTATAATTTTTGTCTGTTTGTCTGTTTGTCTGTTTGTCTGTTTGTCTGTTTGTCTGTTTGTCTGTTTGTCTGTTTGTCTGTTTATCTGTTTGTCTGTATGTATGTCCGGGGTAAACTCGAAAAGTACTGCATGGATTTACTTCAAATTTTGCAAGAATATTACTTACAGGTCAGGTCAACATATAGGCTACATATTATCACGCTATCACCTACGGGGGAGGAGCAGTGCGGAGTAAACCAAGTCCGCGCGGACGAAGTCGCTGGCAACAGCTAGTATTAGGATAAAAATCTTTACGCACGATAAACGTTCAAGAATAAAGGCGCAACGGGGTGGGTAATTGCTAAAAATCAGCACTCAAGAGCCCCCGTCAGCTGTCGTCTGCGCCGGCGCAGCCTGAAGAGTTCATACAAACAACCAACACCCCGCTATACTTTAATCCATACTAAGCATAATTCAATAGCATGTTACCTCTGAGTAAAAAAAAGTCTAACAATTAAAATAATGTTTTATTATATCAAGTTTTCGCTGGCGAATTTTAGCATCGCCGTGGCTTTGTGCATCGAAATTATAAATTACCTTTAAATTTCTTCATAATTTTCAGTACGTGTAAATATCACTCAAAAAATTTATAATTACTTCCCATAAGGAGAGCCATTTGCTTGTTTTTATTTCATACAATATAAATTATAAAAAATACATTGGATATACATATAAATAATTTATATAAATGTTTTATAATTATTATAAAATATATTGTATATAAATTATAAACAGTTCAACTGCCTTTCTGCGAGACGTCTCGTAAAAAGCGAGAGAAGGCTAATATGTGTCACTAACATAGTATATACTATATAGTAATGGTGTGGTGTATTATTCAAAAACTATTTTATAATAGTCCGTTATTCATAAACTTTATTTTTATAGTTTTACGTTGAGTATACATAGCGCGCGATTATTTAACGAACGCTATGCATTATATTAATGACCACAGCTCTATAACAAGTGACCCCGAATGCACTGGTAGATTTCTGTAAGAGCTGGACCAGGTTTGTCTAGCTAATAGACATAATAGTATACACATGTGTACTATATTATGTATGTGAAATAAATGTAGTATGTGTAATGTTTACTTTTATATAATATGTTTATTAATAATGTTTATTTTTATATATAATAACGTATATCAAATGTATAGTATTTAAAATATAAGGTTTCTGCACTTCTCTGCAATGTAAACTTTTTGAATATGCAAAATTTTACACTCCACCGTTACCAAACGACCGATGTAATTGTAAAAAGGGGTACAAAGTTTTGCTTCACGTATTAATATAAAATAAATATTTAGAGCTCTAAACTATAATATTATATATATATATATATATATATATATATATATATATATATATATATATATATATATATATATATATATATATATATCCCGTGTTGGTTCGAGCTCCTTTGAAGAATAGGCCGATTGTCGTTCAGCCAGGCAGGTCGAAAAAGGCGACCGATTGCCCATGCGAGTGATTACCATCGTGGCTATTAGGTGGTAAAGTTCTGCGTTGTAACGCCCGGGTCTGATACCACCGCCATATCTATTCATGCGCAATAGCGTCAGCGCTTGTCATTGTCGAATTCCGGTTTGAAGGGTAAGGTAGCCGGTAAACTTATGCATTGCACCCATTAACATCTTTGGTATTGCTATCATATGATATAAAAAAATCTATTTAGATTATGATACCTAATTTTTTTATATTACTTCGAATATAGCATATTATTAGACTAAGCTTTATAAATAAGCGTAAGCAATGAAATTATTTCAATAAATAATACATAGTTTTATCGGTCTTTGTATAGATTTTCACAGAGCTGTTACGCGTTAAGTGTGTATTGTGCCTAAAACAATGGCTCCTGTAGTACCACTCGAGCTTAATTTTTGAATGCGAGTTAGTATTTTAAATTGGTTTTAATCGTGGGATAAACAATGGGGAGAGTGCAGTGGTGCGTGGAGACCCGCCCAATCCATGTGCGTCTGTTCTCTACCGGTTTTTGAATTAAGTCGATCTGTAGATTTAAAATAATAAATCATTAAAACTGTTGTATAGCGTTTTGCAAGCTTCGCGATTTTTTAACAAAAGTAAAATCGCAATGTTTTTACGACATAGGAAAGCACACACACTGACGACTCTGCAGGTGGTAAAATATAACCGTCGCTTATTTTTTATCTCATAGATTAGCAAACGAGTAGATGGTTCTTCTGATGGAAAGAGATAAACATTGCATGTAGATTACAAAGATGTTAATGATGCGTTGCTAATCACGTGGAAGGGATGTAATGCAACGAGTATAAGGATGGACCACAGAATCGACGCAATTGCCACAGGAATATGCAAGGCGGTGTTACCAAACCCGAACGATACGATGCAAACTTCTGCGACCAATTTAGAAGTCATAGTTATGCCTTCTCTCGCCTTTTACGAGATATAATATAATATATTCCCGGGACAAATTACACTTACTGATCTAACCCCAAAGTAAGCAAATTATTTGCTTGTGTTATAGGTGTTAGTCAACGATACTAATACATAGAAATACATATAGAAATACTAAAATATATTTAATAAACACCCATACCCGGAAATACAAACATTTATTTTCATCACACAAATGCTTGTCCCCGTCGGGGATCAAAACCGAGCCCCGTCGATTGCGTAGTCAGGGTCGCTAACCACTCAACCGACGGGGCGGTCAAATTCCTAACAGTAAAGCAGTTGCCCTATTTTTGAAAAAGAGTCCTAGATCAACAAAGTTACTAACTAAAGTTGTTAATTGGTGAGTTACTATCTACGTACGGGAACGTATTCACAAGAAAATATTACCGTTCATCGTACCCTCCACGATGGAGCACGACAGTGATAAGCACTAACAGAATATGTAGAACCATGATAACTTACTAGTGTAAATCATCGCCGAAATCTGTTATTAAACACACAAATATAAATAGTAAGGATTTCAGTCTCATTTATTTATTTAACACTTAATTGTACACAAAAAATGCATGACAGAGAATATTAAACGAAAATAATAAAAAGGCGAGCTTATCCCTAATAAGAGATATCTTACAGCTAACCAAAGACAGTGAAACACAATGTTAAAACGGAACAGGTAGACAGTGTACAATTTAATTGAAACACAAAAAAATTAACTCTAATTAATTACCTATATAATAAGAAAAAACCAAATAGTTTAGTTTCATGGATGCTAATTCTAACTCGCAGATAAAGACGATAAATAATGAAGTCGCAATTGTTTTTTAAAAGAGCAAAGTGAAGTACTGTCCTGGTATCCTTAAGCGACACTTTTTGTTGCTTATCATTGAAATTAAAATATAATTAAAAAAAACAGTAGCAGTCGTGGGACTGCCGATAGAAGTGAAAACGGAACTATTAAGTTGAGAGTAATTAAAACTATATGCAAAACATAGCTATAGATATACTATTATCATTAGCATGTCGGTGACGCGAACCGAGGATTTTACCCTCTACCAAAACGCTCAACGCGCCTAAAGAAGTTTTCACTTCAAAAAACATAAACAGTATCATCACGCCGTTTCTTTTGCGGGATGGGCAGAGTCCACCGAACATGTATAGATTTTAAAGTTCACTATGATTCGCCGGTTTTTCGGTTGGTGGGATAAGTTGCGACACCTATTCGACTTGATAAACATCATCGCTTATTTTTAGCGATAACCGGGTGCAACAGCTTTCTCATCCGTGGTACATAGATGGTAACTTACCATCCGCCAGACTCTGAGCTGCTGCTGAGATTTTGGGTTTTCAAGAAAAACCTCGAAATAACTTCAATAATATTTTTTTTCCCTCATGAGTTGAGCCAAACGGCCTAACCGCTAGACAGCAGTAGTATAACATCAAGTAAAATATTTGCAACACTATAATTAACGTACGCAGGACATCACGACTGACTTACAAGTTGCAATGTTATTCTAGATTAACGTTGATATGTTACAAAAACGTTGACGAAGTGCATATTAAGTTATATGTAAAATAGTAAACGCTAAGTAATCCGAAGGGTAGGGGTGAGTGATGCGAAACGCGTGAGCAATCATTGCGATCGACGACTCCTGCGCAGGGAAATGACGGAAACGCACACATACATTTATACATGTATACGGGTGTGTGCGGTCAGCATTAAGGCTGTGTAGAGATAAACGACTTATACAACGATGCGACTGTATCGCGACAATGATGGTTAAAAGCTGCTACTACACCTGATGTAAAGTGAGTGATCTGTAGTCGTTCATATAGAGTATATGAACATATCATTAATAACTATGTCGTGGCTTTATGCAGTCAATATCGTGCATGCGTAATTTTTTATATAATTTTGATTAAAAGTCTAAAATTACTTTTAATATAATATGAAGCATAATAAATGTGGAATTTTCTTAGGTGTTCTTTTTTTTTTTATATCATAAGATAGCAAACAAGCAGATGGGTCTCCTGATGGAAAGAGTCAACCATCGCCTATAGACACCAAAGATGTTAATAGTGCGTTGCTATCTTGTGGCGAGGTCTAATGCCACATGCATAAGTTTACCGGCTACCTTACCCTCCAAACCGGAACACGACAGCGACAAGCACTGACGCTATTGCGGCAGGAATAGGTAAAGCGGTGGTACCAGACCCGGGCGAGACAATGCAGAACTCTACCACCTAGTAGCCACGATGGTAGTGACTCGATAGCCAATCGGTCGCCTTTTACGACCTGCCTGGCAGAACGGCAGTTGGCCTATTCTACAAAGGAGGCCGGGACCAACACGGCGGAAAAATGCGCATGTTTTTATGCACAAAACTAGCAAAGCTAGTTCCTATTTTATAAAAATAGAAAAGCTACTGTATATGTAGGACTGTTTCTTATTTATGTATAGTTAAATAAAAAGCGTACACTTCGTTTTAAGCTTGTAATATATCCAGTACTATACACATATTATTAATAGAGGTAATCACTAATTTGTTATGAGAAATTGGTATAAATATGAGATTCTTGTAATAAATATCTATAGGTCTAGTATGATAGAGGAAAGAAAGGACACAAGAAAATAAGTTTATTTGAAAGAATATGTGTGATAAGCATCTATATATTCTGTATAACAAACAACCTGATATATATACCTGGTATAATATATCGGTGTACCTATTCAACATCTTTAATTATAAACAAGAGACTTTGTTAATATGTTAAATGTAATTATTTCGAGTAGAACTGATTTACTTAAAATTTTGTGCAAAAATATACCATGTCTATAAAAATATAAAGGAAACATTTTGTCCTAGTCTATAAAAAGTTTTCACACCATAGGAAAATAAATGATTGTCGGAAATGTGTGTTTTCAGCGCAGCTAAATATATTTTTGACTTAAAACATTGCTCACCTATGTCAAATACGAAAGCTATTCGATTTATTTATTTTTGTCTAATAACATATTGGAAGTGTAGTTAACCTGAATATACCCTTACTTAAATGTGAAGCAGATATTAGTAATCCATTGTTAAACATGTCTATGCAAATAAATATTTATACGGCACTAACGATTCTTTATGTATGCAATGTGGCTAAGGGTTTTTATACATGTTTTTAAGACAAAGGGAAATAACGTTACGTATTTGCATTCATTGGCGATGAACTATTAAGTGTGAGCAGCTGTTTTGTGCAGTGAAACATGTTGCATAGGATTTTTCATAGTAAACTATAAAAAAAATACATAATTAGTTTATAGCTATGGTGATGAGAACTTTTCTAATAAGCATTTAAGCTTTATATAAGACTATCTGTACCTGCGAGTTCGTCGCGAAAAAATTCTAAAATAGAAATCTCAGGGTTTTACCCGTATAGTTTTCCCTTTCCCGTGGAATTTCTTGGATGAAAATTATCCTATGTTCTTTCTCGGATTTTAAACTATCTGTGTATCAAATTTAATCCAAAGTCGGTTCAGCAGTTTAGTCGTGAAAAAGAGGCAGACAGACAGAGTTACTTTCGCATTTATAATATTAGAAAGAAATGGAAGTATGGATGGTATGGATTATAGAGTTCACTCTATAGAAATATAAAATCATTTTGTTATTATTTAAAAAGTACATGTATCTATCTACTAGGCTTGATATGATATGAAATATGTAACCACTTAATATACTTATTTCTAGAATCATCAAACACCCGGTCTTGATACGCCTATTTCAAGACTTATCGTTAACAAGTCACATAAAGAGAAAAAATCGCGACGCAAACGTAACTTTTTTTAAACTGTTTTTTTTTTCAAAGTAGCAAAATAGAGTAATTTTTTATGAAATATTAATTTCGATAGATAGCATTAATTAGATTCTAATTCTAACTAAACTATTTATCATTAGAGTGCTTTATTCATATACATACATCTACTTATATTATCGTATAAGAGCAAAATGATTGAGGTAATTTTTAGATCATAAAATTGACTGACCTTGACGCATCGGGAAAAGCACTAGGTACCTTAAACGCTTCGCGTTATAACTTATAATATAATAAAGCTATGGCAAATATGTGTGTGGTGTGAATTGGATCTCAATTAGTTATCTTTCGAAAGCCTAGAATCTTAAGGCAACGATTTTAAATATACTAGAAAATATATAATAGTACAAAAACAAAATTGAATTTTGCAAATGCTAGCAACCCTATTTTTGAAGGAAGTGTTGTTGAGCTGAGACGCTAACTTTTAAATCTTGATTAAAGCAAGTCTTATTATGCAAAAATAGAGTACTGTCTAGAAATAATATATCTAGATAATATAGAATGAACTCTATTGTATTAAGCAATAAAGAAAACAATAAACAATTAGTAAACCGTAATTGCTAGGGTTTAATCGTATATAAGCTAGATAAACATCTATAAGAAAGCGGCATGTGCTAATAAAAAAATTCGAGCAACTGACTTTGCACACTTGTCACGCACTTATTGTCGAGAATATAATACTTTCAAACACTAAATAATCATTCAGGAAAGGAAGTTGTGAATTATAATTCACCGAATAGCTATGAACAATATTAGGAAGACAAATTCATGTTAAGACTAAATTTCCTTAAAGTACAGTCAGTCACAAAATTTATCTAATAGATAAGAAACAACAATGAAATAGAAAAGTTCAATAAATAGACATTTAAAAGGTTTTTTTTTCATAGAAGAGGGGGCAAACGAGCAAGAGGTGCACCTGACGGTAAGTGATCACCGCAGCCCATGGACATCCGCAATACCAGAGGTGTTGCAGTTGCGTTGCCGGTCTTTTAAGAATGAATAAGCTCTTTTCTTGAAGGTCCTTATGTCGTAACCGTTCGGAAATACCCCTGCCGGTAATTGATTCCACAAGAGAGTAGTGCAAGGCAAGTTTGATAGTATAGTGTTGTATTTCAACAATTCTGTAACGCCTGGTTCGGGTTTAGTACTGCATGTATCAGCATGCATCCATAACATCCTTGGCACACAAATGGCAACGCATCAATACAAGATTTTTTTAGAAACTCCCAGACTCTCTCGTTGGTTCAGTAGCTAAATTGTTCGCTCTATAGGTAGTTAGATCGTGAGGTCGCGTGGTCGATATAGTGTTGGACAAAATGTACCTATTGAGCTTTTATCTATATTAGGAAATTTTTATTGGTTAGGGGTTTGTTTGTATCTTCACGCCCATATCCCCGAAGGGGTAGGCAGAGGCACAACAAGTGCACCCACGATTAGCCGAAGATACTTGGTCCCACAAATGTGATAGGTGGCCAACCTATCGCCAACCGGGCACTTTCCAATCCCGGACTACTTTTGTTTTTCTCAGAAAACTGAAAAAATACTTTTTTTATGTGCCCGACCCGGGAATCGAACCCGGGACCTCATGTGGTCGATGCCAACGCTGGACCACTAGACCACAGAGGCGAGAGGTTTGTTTGTTACTTGATTAAATCCCAGTGCCCAAGAAAGCCGCAGGTTCTAGTTATTCGCAAAAACTAAATCGTAATGGTAAACGTAAATGGTCAAAATTGTGAAATCGCCATATTTCACAATTTTGAATAGGTTACCTACCCCGTTTTCAAAAGTTACAGATTTAGTATTCGATGAACCGGATGTGAACCTGAAGCGTCTTCATAGTTCAGTCTGTCCTGAAGGGAATCGGTGTATTTCATTATGAGAATTTTAGAAATATGAGCGTGTTTTAATTTTTTTTATATCATAAGATAGCAAACAAGCAGATGGGTCTCCTGATAGAAAGAGACAACCATCGCCTATAGACGCCAAAGGTGTTAATGGTGAGTTGCTATCTTGCGGCGAGGTCAAATGCCACATGCATAAGTTTACCGGCTACCTTACCCTTCACACCGGAACACGACAGTGACAAGCACTGACGCTATTGCGGCAGAAATAGGTAAGACGGTGGTACCAGAACCGGGCGAGACAATGCAGAACATTACCACCTAGTAGCCACGATAGTAGTGACTCGTATAGCCAATCGGTCGCCTTTTGCGACCTGCCTGGCAGAACGGCAGTTGGCCTATTCTTCAAAGGAGTCCGGGACCAACACAGAGAAGATTTCAAAGCATAGATACACAAAAAGCATTTTATTTCTCTTTCTAATATTATTTTGATACCATAGTTTATAATTTATACCCTCCTAGATGTACAGTAAAAAATATTTCATAAAAAATATCCTGTCAAAGGTACTGTTGCAGTTTTGCTGATTTTTTTTATATAAATTAAATTCGTTAGATGGTTTCACTATTTTATTTTTTGTATGATTTATATGTTCTCCTATAATTGGGAGGTACACTAGACTGTTGGTGTTCCATTGTAAATAAATAGATGGTAGACGGAAGTGGTAGACTTGCAAGTAGTAGTTTTTCATGTGTTAGTCAGGGCTCCTTTTGAAGAATAGACCATCTACCATTTTGTTAAGTCGTAAAAGGCGAAGAATTAAGTATACGTGTCACTACCGTCGTGATTTCTAGCCTTCCGCTACTTAGCGCCCGAGTCATGTTAATTGGTACCACCTTTTGCAATAGCGTCGATGCTTGTCATCGTGGCCTGGTTTCCGGTAGACTTTATCATGTGGTATTACCATCCTGACACACGTATAGCAAAGATCCAATAACAACTTTGGTATGTATAGGCGACAGTTTCTCTTTTCTTCAGGAGAGCCATCTGCTGGTTTGCTATCTTATGTTATCAAAAAGTCCACGATTAGTTAAAGTTATTAAGTCACATGATATGACAGGTTGTTATCGTCAAATTGGACATGTATCCAATCTCGGGCAAGTGATGTTTTCCGGAAAATCGTTAAAAATATTTAAAACTAATACCCAACTGGGATCTTATGCGTTTATACCGGTACCGCCAAAACATTGCGGCAACTATATCAATAAAAAAAATAAAGAATAAACTAAGAAAATAAAAAAAGAAGCCAATTGTACGAAAAAGCTTAGGGTAGTGGATACCTTGTTTTTTTGAGATAAAATAACAATAAATAATACAAATAATAGAACCTATTTTTGCACTTTAATATTCACATGATAATTATAATAATTACATACACAAACATACAAGCTATCAATTTTTTTACATCAAAAATGGACTCCCGATGCGACGATTCGATATCAACGCAAAATATTTCAAGTGAACGTGTAAATATCGTTACGTTTTATGAGCACAATGCAACAGGCTTTCAAAAATATTATCTTCAACGCTAAAAAATACATAATTACGCCATTGCGTTAGAAATCGCATTCGTTTACACACGCATCGGAATTAAGTAATTAATACACCCTGTACATATCGGCCGACGATCTGTGAAACGCTCTCATCGAATATATAACATTAGCGATCAAAACTCCGTTAGCTGTGAAAACAGTAGCTAGCGATTATTATAATTTGCGGGCACTTGCAAAACACCATAGTCGCGAAATATGTAAGAAAAGGTATGTCATATAGTTAAAATTGGATTAAATTTGAGTTTTATGACCTATATTATCTTCCTATATGATCTAAATGTTGTAATTATTGTTTTAAATTTTACACTTGTACTGTTTCACAATTCACTAATTATATATTATATATTTTTTTTATTTAAATAGTCAACCGGTTTCGCATTTTACTGCATATTCATGAGTCCTGATGATGCAGTAAAATGCGAAACGGGTTGACTATTTAAATAAAAAATATATATAATATATAATTAGTGAATTGTGAAACAGTACAAGTGTAAAATTTAAAACAATAATTATGACGGAGTTTCACCAAGTGCCGACGATGGAAAGTATAAATTATAATTTTGTAATTGTTTGTATGTTTGTCTGCGAATTCCTCTAAAACTTAAAGTCATATCGGAATAATATTTTTTATTTAAGACAGGTATATTCCAAGTTAGGGAACAGTCAAAGTTTTCTCCAAATCGGTTAAGTAGTTTTTGAGATATGGGATATGTAGATACGTATTAATGGAGGGGACATCTATATTAATCTATATTAATTTCTATATTATTAATATTATAAATGCGAAAGTTTGGATGTTTGGATGGATGTTTGGATAGATGTTTGAATGGATGTTTGTTACTCAATCACGCAAAAACTACCCAACGGATTTGAATGAAATTTGGCACACAGGTAGCTGATGACCTGGAATAGCACATAGACTACTTTTCATCCCGGAAAAATGAGATGATCCCGCGGGATGCACCAACAACTGTGTATAATGCAGCGGGCTGCACGCTGCAGCTAGTATATAATATAGGTACTCGTGCCTAAGTAAGACGTTAATTTAATTTTCTTAATTACTTTTATCATTAACCATATAGTCTTAGTACTAATAAATAAAAATATACTGACTAAATGACACGCCTAAAAAATAAATTTATTTTTTAAGTTACGAAATAGGAAACATTAATATTTATCGTGTAAATATAAGCCCTGAAGTAAAAGCTTCATACAGACAGACCAAATCAACCAGCTCTCAGCTCCGTTCATAGATAACAAACCTGCTGGTCGTTTTCCTAGCTATTGCCTAAGTTTAAATTATAAAGATATGATATAACCATGAGCTTTTTAGACAACTAACTCTTGGCACTAAAAACCTTGACGTCTTAGTAAGTTACTGTGTTTATAGCTGAAATGTAACGTAAATCTTTGCCGGTAGCCATACATTAAGACCGGGATACGAAAGCAATGAGCATTGAAATTGCGAGGATAGGTAAAGACATGACACCAACCGCGGCAAGAAGTTGCAATATTCTACAATGAAATATTATTTATACCTAGAAAACCCACATGCTATCGTAGATTTGTTTAGTTGACAAAATTACCCCATGTTGGTCTGGGCTTCTTTGAAGGTTAGATCAACTGCCGTATTGCCAGGCAGGTCGTAAAAGGCGACCGATTGGCTATACGTGTCTCTACCATCATGACTACTAGGTGGTTGAGTTCTGTATTGTCTGCCCGGGTCTGCTACCACCGCCCTTATTCCTGCCGTAATAACGTCACTTGTGTTCCGGTGTGGAGCGTAAGGTAGACGTTAAACTTAATGATGTATCATTAAAACCCCGCCACAAGGATAGCAACGCTCTATTAACATCTATGCTGTCTATAGACAATGGTTGTCTCTTTCCATCAGAAGAGCCATCTGCTATCTTATGCTATTGCTATTTTATATTATAAAAAATATTTGAGTGCATCAGCTTTGGCTACTTGTGTGAAGCTAAGTTACTGCCCACTAAATTTACTATGGTTGCGGTCACTCTCGCCTTTGTTTATCGATTTATCGGCGGATGCGTCGCGATTATCATCACAAAACCTAACCGTTACACCGCGTAAGTTTTTCACGTAAAAAGCACAATTATTATAATGATCGTCCTAGTATGGGATACCAGCTTGTTTATGCTAATTTTTGCACTAATTAAGGAAAAATAAATTCATTTTAATGTAGTTTGCATGTAAAGAGGGAAAAAATGCTTGATTGTTGATGGAGTTCATTGTCATTGACACACGTTTAAAATGTTATGAGATACGTTCAGTTTATAACATTGTATAAAGCTACGTTAAACTTATTTCTTACTTTTGTTTATCATTTTTGTTCATTAAAAATAATCCTTTTTATCTTTACATCTATACAAATAAAATTGAAGTGTCTGTTTGTAAAGTTAAAGTAACCGCTTTTTACTAAATGCATATGGATTTATATACGGTACATATGCCAAAATAACATTTTTTACAATTTTTGTCTGTCTGTCCGTCTGTGTCTGTCTGTCAGTCTGTCTGTCTATCTGTCTGTCTGTATATTTGTTCTGGCTAATCTCTGAAACGGCTGAACCGATTTTGGCGGGACTTTCACTAGCAGATAGCTGATGTAATAGGGAGTAACTTACGGTACTTTTATATTAGAAATTTTTCGACGCGGACGAAGTCGCGGGCACAGCTAGTTATAAATATGTTATAAATATACTATTGTAAAGCTTTGTACCCCTTTTTGAGACAATTACGCGAATGGTGGAATATAAAATTTTGCATAGCTAAAGTTAACATTGGGGAGGAACACGTGGAGGACTGTAGAAACCTAATATTTTTAATCAATAGAAATACATTAAATTCTTATTTACTTTTATTACATAATTACATGATAATATTCACACGTGTATACTATTTTCTTTATGGTTTTCAATAGATTTTATTGTTTAGCCTATAGTCGAATTTCGACCACGGCGCGATCGCTAGTTACACTAGTAGGACCAAATTAATTTGTTCACAATTTGTAAAATTAATTGCTTAGTATTTTTTGTAGGTAACAAAAATTATTTTTTGTTTACTCAATACAAAAATAGATTTTCATGCCCATACTTCTGAAGAAGTAGGATACACACGGATACGGATAGTACCGCAACATTAACATCTTTGGTGTTTATAGGCGATGGTTTCTCTTTCCATCAGGAGAGCCAACTGTATGTTCGCGATCACTACGTACTTGGTATAAAACAAAGTCGCTTTCTCTGTCATTCCCTATGTCCCTATGTATGCTTAAATCTTTAAAACTATGCAACGGAATTTGATACGGTTTTTTCAATAGATAGATTGATTCTTGACGAAGGTTTTACTATATAAACCTTTCCAATATTCCCACGGTAACAAAAGCTACGAAACCGCGGGCAGATCGCTAGTTAAAATACGGTTTTATTTGGCGAGCCGAGCGCTCAAGATCTGTGCGGGGAACTACATATATGATTTTTCAAAAAAACGAAATTTATTATTATTGTAAATTGTTTTACGTTGCTTATATTCGGTGGTTGTACATGCGCGTAGTATGTGCTGTAAATATTAATGCAGGTGGTAATAAACATTAACGACACATTTACGGTTCAAAAGATAAAATACTGTCATAGATAGACGAATACAGATTGATAATATTAAGTGGATGGACGTTTGGATGCGGCTTCTCAGCGACTACGGAGTTAGCGACTTGAGGGTATTTTTGTTTTAATATTAATGTTTTTGATTACATTGAAAACTATCTATTCCTGCACCCGACATACTTTTTGTGGAATTAACTCGGTGACTTAGAGTAACTAACTTATTTTCCACCGAGTTTTTGACGTGGTAGTGGTAGGTTTTCCAGTGAATGTTAAGGACTTGGGCGAGAGTCAGAGGTATTTTAATTTTTTTCTTAGACTAAATAAAAAAAAAATTAGACTTATACTAAATCGGACGTCTGCGTGGATCACGGATTAAACTGGATACGCTTTTGAAGATAATTTCTAAGGTTGCAAGTGTAGCTACCATTTACACCCAGAAATTCAGTTATACTCGAGGTACTTACAGATACAATAAAATCACTTCGAAGGTGTTTTTAAACATTGGTTTCTTATTCGGTATATTGCTAATATGGCATATTTCTATTTTTAGGGTTCCGTACCTAAAAGGTAAAACGGAACCCTATTACAAAGCCTCCGCTGCCTGTCTGTCCGTCTGTCTGTCAGTCACTAGGCTGTATCTCATAAACCGAGATAGCTAGAAAGCTGAAATTTTCACAAATTATGTATTTCCGTTGCCGCTGTAACAACAGATACTAAAAATAAAAAAATATTAAGGGGGTCCCCATACAATAAACGTGTTTTCTTCGTATTTTTTTGCTATGATGGTACGGAACCTTTCGTGTGTTCGCACTTGGCCGGTTTTTTACAGTATAGCTACAAGCCTTTTGACATTTACAATCATTTACTCATGTGAGCGGCTACACGTTCCCCCCCCCCCCCCCCCCAAACGGTGTCTTTAGGTGTTTGTATGGTATGTGGTGTTGATATATTGGCACCATGAAGCTACTTAGTATTTCATGATTGGAACCACAACAAAATCGGCGACCGACTAACTGACGTTTGTGTGCACGCCTGGATGTCTCTGATTGATACATAATTAGCTAATGATATTGCCTAAGCTCTGTGACATGCTAGTCTCCGAAACTGGCATGTTTGCATTAAGAGAATTATAATTATAAACCTGAAAGAAGCAAGGCAAGTCTTCTGGATCGTATTTTTTTTATATCTAAAAATCTAATGACTTAAACATGTACTTATATAAATTATTTAAATCAGAATATTAAGAGTAAGAATGTTAAATGGTATTTTAAGTAAATAAGTATGGAAACAAGAAACAAGTAATTTTTATAAAAAATTTAATATACTTAATTTGTAAATTTTAATATTGCATGCCGTTTGGTAGAATGCGTGGTACTTCTTAATTCTAATAACTGCATATTTTTTGCTGCAACCGTATTCTGAGCAATAATTTTTTATTTTATTTATTTATCTTGTTATATAACAAGCATGGCTTTCCTGATGGAAAGATACATACATAAATAGATACATACATAGATACATCGTTTATAGACACCAAACACGTTTATGTTAGGTATGTTACGGGATGGTGTGTGATTCGTGTGGCGGGATGGCAAGCCATATGTATAAGTCTACCGGCTACCTTAACCTCTAAACCGGAGCAATGACAAACATTGATGCTATTGCGGCAGGAGTAGATAAGGCGGTGGTACCAAAAACCCGGGCAACACGTTGCAGAATTCCACCACCTAGTAGTCACGATGGTATTGACACGTATAACCAATCGATCATGGCTGGCAGAACTGTTGGTCTATTCTTTAGGAGCCCGGACCAACAAGGAAGAAATGAAGGACACTCAATTGTTTCTACTTACTCCGTAAGGGATTTAGCGTGAACATGTGTGTGTGTGTGTGTGTGTGTGTGTGTGTGTGCGTGTGTGTGTGTTACTAGCCTTGTAAGGTAGTCGAATAAAAAACGTCTTTAGTGGGTTTATCCGATAAGTTTCTGTATTGACTCATCCCTAAATACATAAATCTTTGTATAGATTAGCTCAACGCAACTTAGAAATTCTTAGTCCGTTACGCAGTATAGGCCCCTTGTTTGTTAAACTCCTTTTTAAAGCGGCTTAGTGAATGGGGCCGGGAACTGAAGTAAAGGGTTCTTATAAAATGCCATATCGGGAGTTTAATCTAAGCGAGCAAATTAGGATTAATTGAACTTTTTCTTTTTAATTCTTTGAGTCTTTGTATTCATGGGTAATTCGTTCAACATGTCACTTGTGAACTTACAGAAGCTGTTACAACACTTTCAAAATTTAGATTTTTACTGATGCACTACTGCATGAATGTCTGTTTTAAATTAATTAAATAAATAAATATTCACGGGACAAATTACACTGACTGATCTAACCCCAAAGTAAGCAAATTATTTGCATGTGTTATGGGTGTTAGTCAACGATACTAATACATAAAAATACATATATAAATACTTTTACATAATAAACACCCAAACCCGGAAATACAAACATTTATGCTCATCACACAAATGCTTGTCCCGGTCGGGGATCGAACCCGAGCCCCGTTGCTTGCGTAGTCAGGGTCGCTAACCATTAGAGCAACGGGGCGGTATTATACATGCTTTGTTAATATTGAGAAAAAAAACATTACTTACATTTTTTATGTTCAGTACTACATTACATATATTTTTTGTGTTGTTTTATGTTTAGTACTTACTACATTACATATATTTTTTGTATTGTCGAATTAAAAAACCAATAAATTCAATTTCGTCAACCGACGCATCGGTGTATGGTATTAAAAGCGACTATTGCCAATAAGTTCACTGTGCTTGCCTCGTAATGGAAGCGTCACGGTATTTCTGTTGTTTTAATTTAAACATTGGTATTTATTTAAATCAACAAATTTAGTGTGCATACAAATAAATTTCGCAAAAGTCGTATTTTAAAGCTAAAAACCACCTTTTACGTGGAGGCTACTTGGCACAGCGACGTCACTAGTAGTGCAGATGGATGTCTGTTTGTCATTTTATTACTAGTTTGTCGTCTTCGCCCACTATAAATTCTATAACTTACCCCATCAGGTGAATGGTTGCTATAGCAATTATGTCAAATTAAAGATTTCGTAATCTTTGTGGTAGTTTGTTGTAATTACCATTGATATCCATGCATTAGCGAATGAATGAATTGTTTGTCCAATGAGTAATAAATAAGTTCTGTAAAGTCATTACTATTATTATAAATATTATTTCGAGCTAATTACTTCGTCATGCACAACTATCAACTTTTGTGTGGATTTTAACATAATTATGTATATTTTAGCACCATTATTATTATGTTTGTAACTGTGTGTTTTAAGTAGCATCTATTTTATTTCCAGGTTTGTTGTTTGTTTCGGTGTTTTATTCATAATGGTGGTGAGTTTTTCAATTTTTTATTTAGTAGGATATAGTTGTTGGATTTTGCCATATTTGCGTCTGAGGGAAAATCGTGCAACCAAAAATGCTAAGATTTGTTCGAATTAATATCTTTATTTTTGAATCGAAAAGTAGTACACTTCTTTTCTTTGTCGTTTGATTTGTTTTTTTTTTTTATCACGCAGCAATAAAGCAACTCATTGTTATCGACCGCCCCGTTGGTCGAGTGGTTGGTGACCCTGACTACGCAATCGACAAGGCTTGGATTCGATCCCCGACCGGGACAAGTATTAGTGTGATGAGCATTAATGTTTGTTTTTCCGGGTTTGGGTGTTTATTAAATGTATTCTAGTATTTATATATTTATTTCTATGTATTAGTATCGTTGACTAACACCGATAGCATAAGCAAATAATTTGCTTACTTTGGGGTTAGATCAGTAAGTGTAATTTGTCCCGTGAAAATTTATTATTATTATTATTGTTATGATTTTTTAGGACTGAAGTGACCATGTTAAGATTATTTACGGCTATAAGGTCCATATATAATTACATGGTTAAAGTTACTCAAATCACTATTGTATTCATAATAATTAATAACAACGTTTTCGATCATGTATAATATTATTATATCGAATAACTCTGTTTTAAGCTAACACGTTTCATTACTAAATTTAATAATTGAGCCCCTGCGAGAATGGAAAGAAGTTCACAACTCTTGTTATTTAATATGAAAATAAAGTATTATATTAATAACTTAATAAGACATACTTACACATTCAACTCTATACAGATGTGTTACGCAAAATGCGTTGCTAGTAGTGAATTAAGGGGTGAGGGGTGGCCGGGTTAGGTATCTATAACCCGATGGCGGTTACGGGCTCTCAGGTGTGACGCGGCGGAAACCCACTATCATTAAGCTACCCACATATAGGTGCGTTTGGAACACGCACCCCCACACACGCGACGCTTTGTTTACGCAAAATGTCCTTGTGTGCTTCAATTTTATGAGGGACGGATTAGGTAATTTTTTTTCTATATATTGAATTATTATGGCTAGTATTCGCCCACTGATCTAAATTCAACCATTTTTAATAAAGTCTAGACTTATCCGTAGCTTCTAACCAAAAAAACATTAAAATTAATCCAAAACTTAGAGAGAAATGTTTGTTTTTCTGTATAAAAATGAAATACCGTCACCCTCATATTTCAGTAGGGTAGGGTAGTGTAGGTTTTCAGTAGTTCTTCCAGGCAATACGTAAAAATCAAACGGGACACTACCATCGTGACTACTATGCTACCACATAGTAGTCACTATGGTAGTGTCCCGTATAGCTATTCGTTTGATTTTTACGTATTACCTGGAAGAATGGCAAATGGTCTATTCTTCGAAGGAGGTCGGTTCAACAATAATCGTACAATTCAGAGATTTTTTTTTCAAATTATTCCAATCTACGTTGATTAGAAAGTCGGCTTCGGTAAAGGCGCATGGGGTCCTAAATCCTAATCCCGAGGCGGATAATTCATCCTGAACAAACTTTTCAGTTCACCTGAAAAGAATAACTTGCTCGAGGCTTAATAAATTGTCGATAGGTTGGCACGAATTGTCGATAGGTTGGTCACATGGGACTAAACACTTCCGCCCTACTGAAAACCTACCCTACCCTACCCTACTGAAATATGAGGGTGAGGGTATTTCATTTTTATACAGAAAAACAAACATTTCTCTCTAAGTTTTGGATTAATTTTAATGTTTTTTTGGTTAGAAGCTACGGATAAGTCTAGACTTTATTAAAAATGGTTGAATTTAGATCAGTGGGCGAATACTAGCCATAATAATTCAATATATAGAAAAAAAATTACCTAAACCGTCCCTCATAAAATTGACTTGATTGATTGATTGTTTTATAACGTCTCACCCGGGTTTTCGTACTACCTTCTCACCTTCTCCTGACGCAAAAGCGACAATGCTTGTCACTGACGTGTTCTAGTTTGGATGGTAAGGTAGCTGCTAAACTTATGCATGTGGCTTTTCCATCCACAAGAGGATCAACGCATCATTTACATATTTGGTGTCAATAGGAGCTGGCTGGCTGGCTTTGCATTAGGATAGCAATTTGCTTGTTTGCTATCTTATGATATATAAAAGAATAATGCGAGTAATGTACAATTTATTACGTAAATAGCCATACAAATTTACATAAACCTTTCTTTTAAAAGAATTAAATCACTCGTGGTTACTGTAACTGTTGCCAAAGATATTAAGCTCAGGCTTTAAATTTCCAACACAAAAATCGTTTTATGTCAACTCGTGTACAAAATTGTGTTACGGTTGGACACTAATTATAATTAGTAAAACAATATAAATAAGTTTTAAGTTCCGCCCTGTGACTAGCCGGGGATCCCGGAGATACAGGCGGATACACACTGGGTGGACAACAAATATTCCGGCTTAGCACCGTCCGAATTTAGCAGATTGCCTTGTTAAAATTCAAGGTTACCTTCATTATTTTTTTATATTTACTATTAAATCATTAATATACAGTTGCATATTTCTCATTTTCACTTTTTTAACGAATCTATTTCTACTTGTCTAACATAAAAAGTTTAATAAACAGCGTTGTTAAAAAAACATTACACATGCTACCATGCGTTTGACACAGACACACACACACACACACACACACACACACAAACACATACTCGTACACGCGCGCACACACACACACACACACCCACACACATACATACACACACACGTATTTAATATTTGCTTATGGTTAAAGTCTGTTGTAAGACTAACAAGAAATTTCATTTATTAGTCTACGGTCAAACTAAGTCATAGTTTGTTTATAATATAATTTATCTAATAGATATTTGTGCTTTAAAATTAATAAAATTATGGTTGAATTTCAAATAGCGGGCGATAGTGTTTGGTATGTTAAAATTGCGAAATCTGTATTTCTTTTCTAATATATAACGTTTAGGTCTTTTTTCTATATAAATAATATAAATATTTCTTATTTTAGTTTAGGAAAACTGTTCTTATTACTTGCATTATTTGGTTTGTACTATTAAAAATTGATCGAGTGGAATAAATAGTTTGAGATACAAATATAAATTTTAATCACCCTTAATGCATTGAAAAGCTTAACAAAAAAACTTTCTTAAACTTGAAATATAAACGCTACAATTAATATAGTTGTCTAAAAAAATAATTAACGTATAAACAAAAGCTATGGTACACTAATTTCTAAACTGATTTATGAAATTTAAATTAATTCAAACTTTTCTGATGCCTTGTCATTAATTTAATGGTTAAGTCTCCTTACGTCAACATCTGAGATAGGCCATAGCATAAGTGCCTATATTTAGAATCTGTGCGTTTGATTAATGAACATTTAACAGCTATGATGGTCTATTATGGATAACTCCCGCTTAATTGACACGATAATTCCTCATGCCTAGTGACTTTTTAGAGTATATACTTTGTAATATGACTCAAGCATATTTTTTTTCTTTCTTGATAATTTTTATTAACCAAAAACAGGAAAATAATAAGGATATTTAGGCTCTGGTATACCTAGTATTTTAGGTTAAAGTCGAATGGCAGTTTTTAAGTCCATAGCGATATAGCTTAAAAGCTACCCAAACAAGTAAAAAATGTCATGGGGGCTGCCATCAAACTAGATGAAAAATTTTGTTTAGTTGTGTAATAAGTGTTGTTTTTTAAAAAGATCTTTTTGTCACGCATTATAGGCATAGCAAACGCAGAATGTATCGCAGAATCAGTATTATCGACTATGATGTGAGACATTCATAGACGAGTTATCATTTTAAGAAAAAGTAATCTACTACCAAGAAGATGATTAATTTTTTAATTCGTATAAATCTTTAACTACATTCGTATGTCTTTAAATCTTCTTTGCTAAATACCTTATCAAATTGGAGTGTTTGATAGTTTCAGATGTTTGTACATTTTGGAAATTATATTTTAAACACAGTAAATCTGAAATAAAGAACCGACCTCAGTTTTCCCATTCATATCTAAATCACTTTATTCCGTGCTGGTCCGGGCCCTATTTTGAAGAATATACTAAGCACTCGCCTTACAGTTTCATCACCGGCTAATAACCCTACCGTGAGATCCAACCTTTTGCCCGTGTTGGTCCCGAGCTCCTTTGAAGAATAGGCCAACTGTCGTTCTGCCAGGCAGGTCGTAAAAGGCGACCGATGGCTATGCGAGTCACTAACATCGTGGCTACTAGGTGGTAGAGTTCTGTATTGTCTCGCCCGGGGCTGGTACCACCGTCTTATCTATTCCTGCCACAAAAGCGTGAGTGCTTGTTGTGTTCCGGTCTGGAGGGTAAGGTAGCCGGTAAACTTATGCATGGGGCATTAGACCTCGCCACAAGATAGCAAGGCATCATTAACATCTTTCATCTTTGGTGTCTATAGGCGATGGTTGACTCTTTACCACATCTGAACCAAATTATAATGCAATTAGTCTGAAGTTATGACCATTCGAATAAAAATACATCGAAATCGTAAAACATATAGTATATGTTTATCAAAAACATTTACGTTATATATACACACACATATATATATATATATATATATATATATATATATATATATATATATATATATATATATATATATATATATATATATATATATATATATATATATATATATATATATATATATATATATATATATATATATATATATATATATATATATATATATATATATATATATATATATATATATATATATATATATATATATATATATAATAATAATAAGAAGAAGAAGAAGAATTGAGTACATTCAATATAACAAGTACCTAAGTGTATACATTTTTTCGAATTATTTATAATTTTTATTTCCCTCAGAAACATTTTATTTGTTTAATCAAACAATAGCCCAGCCGTTCTCTTGTAATGTGCTTATTCTCGAAATCCGAATTTGTAGCCAGTATAATTAACCACTAGGTCAACATGGCTAACAACCAACTAGTATAACGTTACGGTTAAGGACAATAGATTATTGGGGCTCGTAGTTAGCTGGACAATCAGCTATCGTGGTAGCAGAGCGGATGCGATAGCGGTAATAGCGGTTTCTATCGCACAGATAGATTCTGTTATCGTCCTTACATGGGAATTTATACCTATTGAAATGTTTGTGGTGTCGTGCGTGTTATTACTGGTTTCGGTGTCACTTGCATTTTTATGATACTTTGTTGCATGGTAAGACAAGGTTATAAAACAATACCTACTCGTCTTCGCACTGCAGAACTAACTGTTGTAATCGTAAAGTAGATGTATTGGAATGGAATTTGAATTATTTGTTTTATGTTTGACTAGCGACTCGCCCCGGCTTTTCACGAGTGTTTAATGATATAAGCGATGTGTGTGGCCGAAATTCAACCGTGTAGGCTAAAAAAAATGTTACATGTTTATTTAATATCAGAATGTATAAAGAAAAAATATGGTGACATAGGTAATTTAATCTTTTCGGCTTAGATCGTGAGTAGATATTTGAACCTTTTATCTTGCCTCTGGCCGGTACACTCTCACCAACCGAGGCACATGTCACTTGGTTCAATGTGGCGAATCATCAATGTTCTTGGTCGCAGTTTCAAATTCTGTCGTGTCGAAATTCTTAGAAAAGTATGTTTAAGATAAGTTTTTAAGATTGTGCGGTACTGGGTTCGAATCTTTAATTTAAACTAAAATGATTTTGTATTTTTTTTGAGTTTTTCAAAAATCAAAATCTCAGTAGCAGGTCGGAGTTTGGTAGTGGTATAATACGGTGATGGCGACCACTGTCTTGACAACCGATAAACTAATAAATAGTCATGAATCGAGAAATTCATCCAAGTTAATTTGACCCTGCTCTCCGGAAGAGACCCAGCATGATAATATTTATATAATTTATTTAATTAATTAAGTTGCACATAAATTGATAAGATGCGTTTAAACTGTAAATTTAAGTGGTATCTTATTCTATAATTTAAACAAGCAATTCTTGCATGATTATAAATAGGTATTTGGTTTCTCCAAAACGGATTTTGTATTTAAATAGTCTTTTATTATTGAAATTGATCTAGGTCATCTCCGTGAATATTTCATTTTCAAATGAGAAAATATCGTTCGAGCAAAGGTTGACCGCTCCGTTATTGAGTTAGCTGCAACTCGCAACCCACTGCATTATAGAAGTTTGGGGTGAATCTTACAGGAAAAGTGTTTTTTCCGTGAAAAATACTCTACTCTAAAATAAGCTACTCCAGATTATAATGTATATCTATGCCAAATATCATCCACATAATATGTTCATGTGTTTTGGCGTGAGTAAGTAACAAAGATCTATCCATTCAAACATTCGTATTTGTTGTAGGTATAACAAAATGTGGGAGAGTTGAATGCAACCTAATGTATATATTACACATATTTATATACATTTATTTATACATATAAAATGAATATTGTACATAAAATATTAGGTAATGCATCTAGGTAGGAAATATATTTTTGACAAGAGAAAATATAGAGGAACGGTTTGTGATATTGGAGGGAATATTATTCGAAAGCAATATATTTTATTACAACTAAACTTGTAGATACTATTTCGTAACAGGTTATGTGGTCGTAACAATAAAGTAAGGCCTAGACTAAATATGTAGTATAATAATCCAACCGGTTTTGCTTCGTTCATTATCAGGGCATTTGTGATTATTGACAATAAATCTTAATCAGGACTTTAACAAGGTCGCAAGAGATAAATAAAAAATATTGCATTGAAATGAAGTTATACCAAAAACTGACGATAAAGAGAAAGAAGTATAGTATAAGTATATCCAAAGCCTTAACAATTTCTGCCATCGCGATCGTGATTATTTGATTAGCCAAAGTGATTAATAGAATTCGTATCAGCGTGTCGCTCGGTTTTGGTATACACGCCTTACCTTTTCTTATCGCAATTCCAACAGTGCTCGTTGTTATGCTTCAGTTTAGAGGAGAAAGTAGCCAGTAAACTTATGCAAGTTGCATGATATTCCAGTAGCATCAACGGCAGCTTCACCTTTGGTGTCTATAAGCGAGAGTTATCTACTATCTGACTCTTGTTCATTGTAATATTACTCAATATAAGGATGCTTAATGCTTATCTTGGTTCAGTCTCTCACATCTACGTCATCTTGTTTTGTTTAATTCAGCTATACATTGACATAATTGAAATAGATTTGTTTAGATATTAATTATCACTGCGAAGCAAAGCTGTCATTATCAAAGCTCGCAGGAAAGTTCAACGCTCAAAGTGCATAATCGTAGTAATCGGCCGGAGCCAAATGTCATCGACCCACTTATCTCATCCGCCATCCCTTTTACAATTACAACAACAAATGAGTAAGAGTGCACCGATATGCGTACGCGCATCAATATCGATGCAGAGGAATAAAATCCTGTGTGAACGAACTCTAATCTCTGTTTTGTGGCAGCTTCCAGACGAGATGTGAGCCCTGATCGATTGACAGTGAATCACGCCTCGATCCTAATGGTACTATTAGAAAACAATATTTGTCCAAGAGCTAATGTTCATTTTAGTCTATCTGCCAAAACAACAAACATATTATCCATAATATGTGTCGCCAAGAAAATGTCTAGATTCAAGGAAGCGTAGATAGATATTTATTATAAAGTTTGAAATGAATCTTTGTTTTTCAGGCAAGTTAAAAGCGGACATGCTAAATATTTTAGTTTACTATACATATAACATATATGTATATGTTGATATTACATCTGCTTATTTGTTGGATTTTCTGGATAATTTGCATGACTTAGGGTATACGCAACGTCACAAATATAATAATTATTACTGTAATGTAAAGAAAACCACTATAACAAAATAAATGTTCAAAATAAACACAGTAAACCTGCTTTTTAGGGTTCCATACCTCATTAAGAAAAAATTGAACCCTTATGGAATAACTTCGTTCTCCGCCTGTCCGTCTGTCATGTCATGTCCATTTATGTCAAACATTTTGCGATTTTTTGCCATTTTAAAAGGGAATCAAAACATATATTGGGATTTCCGTCGACTTAGAATTATGAAATTTACCTATAAGTTAGTACCGAACCCTCGGTGTTCGTATGTCCAACTCGCACTTAACCTGATTTATTAATCTTCGTGACCAAATAAATTTGTTTTAGTAGCAGAAAACATAGTAGGTGTTGTAACAATTAAAACTGCATTTGGGCATATGGAAAATAATTTTTAGGTCTAAAGATAGTAATGCGTTTGTTGTTTTGAGCCTTGATATATCAGTCAATTAGATAATCAGTTTCCTTTTATACCTTAAGTATTCTAATAAATTCCTTTTTTCTTGATTACTTATGTTAGTTTAGTCACAGGAAAACTAATATTTGTATAAATTGTTTTGCTTTCTCACTATACAATCCGTCATTTTCATAAAAATAATTTATTTTATTTACACACATAAGATAGGTGATAAAATACTACAGACATTGTTTTACTTGATTGCTGACTAGTCAAAATAAAAGGTGCCTATGTATTTATTCCTGCCGCAATAGCGTCAACGTTTGTCCCTTTCGTGTTCCGGTTTGAAGGGTAAGGTAGACAAAAACGTATGTATGTGGTATTATCATCTTGCCGGAATTGCAAACGGATAGCAACTGTGTCTGTAGCCGATGGTTGTCTCTTTCCATCAAGAGAACCATCTACTTGTAAGCAATCTTTTTTTATACATACATACATATCTTCACGCCAGATCCCTTACGGGGTAGGCAGAGAGAACCGAGCGCCATACATCACGATCCTTGCAGGCTTGTCTAGCTTCCTCTACATTCATCACATTGCGAAGACTATGAATGAATATGAATATATGAATAAGAAAATTGATATAAAAAACCCAAGATACACAATCAGTGTGTCAAAAACGTCCTCCAAAAATGAGTGCACAATTTTAAATTGTGCACTCATTTCAAATAGAATCGCGTCGGCCGCGTCACTGTCAATTTTATTTATTTTCGTACATTGCTTTGTAAAAACAACTATAAGTCTTGCACTTAAGGTTGGATATGCAAGGACATATGTTTTTGCCATATCTATAACTACTTAAAAGAAATTAGGGTCACTTTTGAGTGTCAGTTTTGTTCAGGACTGTGCATCTAGGGTTTTTTTATCAATGAATAAGAGTGTATATATATATATATATATATATATATATATATATATATATATATATATATATATATATATATATATATATATATATATATATATATATATATATATATATATATATATATATATATATATATATATATATATATATATATATATATATATATATATATATATATATATATATATATAAATTATCCGTTTGCTATTCCGGCAAAATGATAATACCACATACATACGTTTTTGTCTACCTTACCCTTCAAACCGGAACACGAAAGGGACAAGCGTTGACGCTATTGCGGCAGGAATAAATACATAGGCTCCTTTTATTTTGACTTGTCAGCAGTCAAGTCAACAATGTCTTTTTTTATATATAATTAAAAAAAGCATCCAACAAACTACATAAATTAATAAAATAGAAGATGCTATTATGTCTCATTTCACAACGGCTGCTTGGACAATGTACCTAAGGTTTTTGTTATAATTCTCACGAGATTTTCTAATAGTAAAGCCTGAAGGTATTATGCAAATAAGAAAGTGCTACTTACTAAGAAATTAATTTCCGTTATTGTTTTATTGTTGATAATGGGTTAGGTTTTTATGGGGATCATGACTATGATTATTACAAATTACATATCATGTTATAATAATACTAAACTATTCATAGTAGTTCACTCAAAGTAACTCCTATTTCCGAAAAGCTTACAGAAAGTCGCCCCAGGTTTTTTCCCCGTGTTGGTCCAGGGTTCCTTTGAAGAATAGGCCAACTGCTGTTCTGCCAGGCAGGTCGTAAAAGGCGACTGATTGGCTATTTGCGTCATTACCATCGTGACTACTAGGTAGTAGAGTTCTGCATCGGCTCGACCGGGTCTGGTACCACCTCCTTATCTATTCCTGCCGCAATAGCGCTAGTGCTGGTCACTGTCGTGTTCCGGTTTGGAGTGTAAGGTAGCCGGTAAATTTATGCATGTGGCATTAGACGTAGCCACAAGATAGCAACGCACCATTAAGATCTTTGGTATCTATAGGCGATGGTTGACTCTTTCCATCAGGACACCCATTTGCCTGTTTGCTATCTTATGATATAAAAAAAGGTGGTATGGCCACATTATTCGAAAATGCAACGACCATGGTGTGCACACAGCTCCTTCTCTACCGGAAGGCAAGAAAAGAAGAGGATCCACGTTGATGTGGTGGACTAGTGTGGCAAAACTTATTGAGAAAGCCCAACTACCCGACCGATAAGGGGCCGTTCATAATATACGTCACACTAAAATCAGCTTTTTTTGACCCCCTCCCCCATTGTCACGCTGTGTCACACTTTTTGGAAAAACAAAGAAACCCGTTGTGACGGACCGCAACGCCGCTAGAGTCGCGCCACAGAGCTAGCGCTCATGTCAAAAAATAATAAACGGCGAACGTCACGTTGCCGTATACCCCCCGTCCCCCCTTGTCACATCTTGTCACACTCAGCCAGACCCCCCCCCCCTCCCCTTGTATGCGAACGTATTTTATGAACGGCCCCTAACTCTGGACAAACTGTCTTGGCACCGTACCGTAGGATTAGGAGAGCCGACCCCACCTAAAGTGGGATAAGGGCAAGACAAAGATGTTATAATAACAAAGTAATTGGATTTTACATGTTTAAATCAACATAAAACTAAGATCTTTTAATTCTTTTCTTTAATAATAATAGAATCATAATCATAATCATTTATTGTAACAAATATGGTAGATACATAAACTTGTTCTTAATTAAGTTTGTTCACATATTTCACCTTATAGCATGCAATAGCGATAAAAATACAATAAAATTTATATAAATAAATAAAAACTATATATTATTGAATTAATTACATTATAATTACATGATTAACTTATTAATATATTTCATATATTCCTTTGTTTTGCAAAATATTATCACTTGGATTCTGTAAAAAAATTAGTTTTTTTTAAACAATCACGTATTTTTTAAATCAATTTAAAAAATATTTAAATTATATTATTTTATTTAATATCATTCAATTATATTCAATATATTACATACTTATTTTGACCTTACACACCTCAGATTAACAAAATCTGAGTTACACACTTATATAAATTTAATTATTATTATTATTACTCTGTATTTACAATATAATTATACTTTAGAAATTAAGAATATATTATCTATAATCCATATCCATCCATTCTACTTCTAAAATTTAACTTTAATTTAAGAGAAATAATGCAAGAAATACCTAGACTTTTACTAGGTGGTAGAGTTCTGCATTGTCTCGCCCGGGAACTGGTACTACCACCTTACCTATATCCTATTCCTACTGCACTAGCTTCGGTTTTTTTTATTTATTATATAAAGAATAACTGTCGGGGATTAATTAATGTACATTCACCACATTACTTTACTAGAATATTTAATTTTAATTTTTCGAAATTAGTTACCTATATTATTCTTTATTATCCAATATATATTCGGCTAATAAAAATTTATTTCGGAACAATAATTTATATTGAAAATGAATTCAGAGTCGCATTTTTCTAAGTTATGACAATTTCAACATTTCGGCGACTAAATAGAAATTCTTTGATTTGTGAATTATATTGAATGAAAAATGTTTTAACTACTTTCTTAGAAGGCATCTACCCGTTACAATTATTAAAACGAGCTAAGTTTACTTGCATTTATTACCCAAAAAAGCTTAACAATGCTTCTGTATTGATAATAAACAAGAACTTATCCGTATCCGTGTTTATTTTCGTGAACCTCAATAAATCTTAAGACAGGTAGATGTTTTTGAATTGTCAGTCGAGTTAAAGCGTTGATCCTATATAAGGGGACAGTTTTAACAAAGATTTAAGTGAAGTAATGGTTATACATATTACATAATAGAATTTGTAAGTTGTAAAGTCAGGTAGCCCGCTTACACGGAAGATTGTCTTAATTACTTTGACAGAATCCGCCTTTTGATTCTCCGACACATTTTACGTGTAAATATGAGACAAAAACTCGACTGTCATCAAGGATAAAATATTCGGAATATTTGGAATAACCGCTGTGTGAAATATGGACAAAGTTGATTAAGCATTGTATTTTTGAGAGCTTCATGTGAATTTTTGAAACTCTATTCCAGCATTTTCGGCCATATTTATCTTAATAGCGGTAAATGTAAATATATGTCATATTTCATAAGGAACGAAAAAAAGTCGGCTTTGGCCATCTTAGCTAGTTAGCAATTTTTGGATTAATTTATATCTGGATATTTATAATAATAAAGTTCCAATCGCCTAAATACATAAATATATGATTCTTCAAATATAAAATTTCTTATTTATATAAAAGTGTCATGGTTAATTGGCTTTCTTCTTTTGCACTTATAGATACAGTTATTCATTCATTTTACTTTTTCCTTAGTTCTTTTCTAATCAGATTCGACTTATCCCATTGTTTATTGTCTGACTATACCCTAAATGGGTCATGGTTTAAGAGCACACGGTTTTATTTATTAGCTTATTTTGTTTGCGGCTTTGATCGCACGAATTTTGATCTTATAGGGGTTGAATTTAAAAAACCGTTTCCTAGCTGATGCCCTTGAAGTACGTGACGTATGTAGTTTATCATGAAACTACGCAAATTTTTACCCCATCCATCCTGTGATTTGAGTTTTACATTGATAGATCAGTCAATCAGTCAGTCCTCGTTTTCTTTTATTATATATTGCAAGTTTCCATGAAACTAATATCCAGTCATTCGAAGGGCAGACGCACACGTCATTTCAACGCCGTATTCAATCCGTATGCACTTTACTTAGAAACTGAACTGTCGAATAACAAGTGCATTGTGTGACCGTATACGTATCACACGGATTAGTGAGGCGAATACTTAATGTCGATAATTTGCACATTTTACATGCATTTCGGTTAACAGTTTTACACTTATTTAAATCGAACTTTGCAAACCCCTTCTTTAATACAACCAAAACTTGAAGTAAAACAAACGGTCAGCCATGTGTGTTAATAGATCAATCGTGTTTTATTTATGAGTTACAATTTGACGGTACATTTTTGACAATAGACGGCTCTTTAATCTTCCCAATTACATCCTACGATAGCCTTTATCGGAGGTTTGATCAAGGTTATTGACTCCATGTGAGCATATCGATACATCACTGGCGGCAGGGCGCACGCCACGCACTTCCGACGCGACGGATTTGCCGGAATCGGCGCGGGCGCATCAAAAGAGGTTGCAAAATTCGGACGGAGGCGCGCGCGCGTGAATCCATTTGAATATTATTTTACAGTGCCGACATGGGAATCGCTACCGTACTCGTTAGTGATTGTCAAAACAAATTTGCGACAACACTAATGTTAATTTGTTCAATACAACGAAAGTCAATTAATATTTTTTGAAACAACGTTATATTTAAATAAAAACTTACCTTAAAGTATCTTACCTTCATTCTGTGATATATGTGATAATGTGATAAAACAAGAACTGCTCTACCGATTTTGTGCAAACTTCCATAAACCATCATACAACACATAAAACATAAACCATATGTTACATAAAAAACTTATTAATATAGTATTTTTTTTAATTTTGTTTATATCATAAGATAGCAAACAAGCAGATGGGTCTCCTGATGGAAAGAGTCAACCATCGTCTATAGACCATCGCCTATATCTTGTGGCGAGGTCTAATGCGACATGCATAAGTTTACCGGCTACATTACCCTCCAAACCGGAACACGACAGCGACGAGCACTGACGCTATTGCGGAGGAATAAGTAAGGCGGTGGTACCTGACCCGGGCGAGAAAATGCAGAACTCTACCACCTAGTAGCCACGATGGTAGAGGCTCGCATAGCCAATCGGTCGCCTTTTACGATCGGCCTGGCAGAACGGCAGTTGGTCTATTCTTTAAAGGAGCCCGGAATCAACACGGGAAAAAACTTAAATAAAAGAGATAAAATTATTATTAATAATAAAATTAAGTATTTTCTGGATGTCACAATGGATTTGAAACCACTCAATATTAGACATTATTGCTTGACTGATACAAAGCTCTTACAATACAAATATCTTACATACCCTAAATATATCCTTATATTCTCAATTAATGTTTTAATTCAGTTAGGTAATTAAATTTAAAAAAATTAATAATTAAATTTAAATTAATATGTACAAATTAAATTTAATTGGTTAGACTGATACATGTATCGAAATTTCGATAAGCCCACACGGACTTCGCCACTACCTCTCACGTTTTTGAGTAGTAATGTTTAAATTGCTAACATAGCTCCTCCGGGCATACCTTGCATGGGAATGTGTATTGAGGTTTTCAAAACTTGCTTTTACCGAATGTGATATTTGTCGTCCAAAGGTATCGATCTCCATCCCTGTCTAACATGAAGCCATTCAACAGTAAAGACAAAGAGGCAAAGTTGGAAAGTATGGCTACTTTTACTGGACGCTTCTTACATCAGCAAACGCATCCCGCCTAAAATTTTGCATGGATGTGTCGCGCATGCGAAAATGTAGTCTGCGGGCGCTTGACGGCGGGACTGCGAATCGGCGCAGGCGCACGTACGCGACATTACCTGCTGATGCATATTAATTAAGAAGGAAGTTTTGTCAACAATATCTAATGTGTCTGACCAAGCCGCGGTCCCATTTACTGCACTTTTCTAGACTTTAATATATAGTAGCTAAAACAAAAACAGCCGTTCAGCTAAATCTTTTGCCGTTTTCAGTTATTGTCTATCCAATTACGGAACTAAGTTTTTAATAAAATTTAATGTAAGTTAGAAAATTATTTCCAAATAAGTCTCAGTATTTCAGGAACATATAATTCCTTAAAGACTGCATAATATGTGCCCAATTGATTGACAATCTGTCATTATCTTCTACTATTTAATCTATATTAATATTTTAATATTATAAATGCGAAAGTTTGGATGTTTGGATGAATGGATGGATGGATGTTTGTTAGTCACGTAAAAACGGCTTGACCGTCTTATACGAAATTTGACACACAGGTAGATGATGACCTGGAACAAAACATAAGACTATTTATCCCGGAAAAATAAGTTGTTCCCATGAGGTTCACAAAAAAAATTATAATGCATCCCGCTGCAAAGTGCAGTTAGGTTAGTGTTTAATAAAAATACAGTTTTTGTCATTTCCTTAGACAGCAAACAAACAGAAAGCTTTCCTGATGGGAAAATAAACCATAGCCTATAGACACCAACAATGTTAATGGTGTCACGACACTGACAAACATTGACGCTATTGCGGCAGGAATGGGTAAGACGGTGAAACCCGGGCGAGACGAGTCTAGTAGTTACGATGGTAGTGACAAATATAGCTAATCGGTGGCCTTTTACGACTTGCCTAGTGAACGGCATTTGGTCTATTCCTCACAGGAGCCCGGACCAACACGGGGTATATAACAATAAGTCTACAAAATAATTGCGATTAAAACGACGTTCACCTGTAATTCAAATCTAATTATCATAAACAATTATAATATTACAATACAAGGGAGCTCTATATTAGTCTGTAAGTAGTTTAACTGGGTTATTCCATTAATCGCATGCCACTTAAGTGTTAATTGGAGATAATCATCCAGCGAATAAATAATCTTCTTGATTATGAACAATTTGTGCCTTGAGTGGAATTATCTGGAGTGGGCTATAGTTACATACATGATATATAATCTATTGTTGATAATAAATGCACATTTATCAATTTTCAAGTAGTAACTGTCAAGGCCATTAAGTATAACAAGCTGTTTTTATCGTCGCTGCGTACCATGACCATTGACGTATATTTTTTTTTCAGTGTATATTTATTTGTTCTTAAAGAAGTTTCAATCACGAAACCCATTTTTCTAGCAACTTCCCAAATTGAGGAAGTTATCAATTCAGCTTATGTTTTTTAATGTTTGGTACCTCACAACTGGTCATATACGAGTATAGACGAATTTTAATGTCTTATGTCTTTATGTTCCCATGTATCCTCATTTTAATTAGGTGAAGATCTGATGCAGGGTTCCGGAAATACAGAAAATGGGAAGTCAGTTGTTGCAGTTTTACTGCATTTGTAATTATCTTATATATAATATAATAATGTTAGTATGTTACTATATTGTATATATATATATATATATATATATATATATATATATATATAATGTTAATATAATGTATATTATATATAATATAATGTTAGTACAAGATTATATTTTAACATAGAACCACATATGCTACTGATATTTTAAGTGTGGAAGTTCAATTATTTGGATTTATATTAATCAATTATTCAATAATATCTGAAAAATACTGTTTTTTTATTAAATAACAAACAAGCAGATGGCTCACCTAAGAAAAAAGACACCATCTTCTATAAAATGTTAATGGTGTGTTGTTATTCGTGTGGCGGGATGGTAATATACATGCATAAGTCTACCGGCTACCTTATCCTCTAAACCGGAACACCACAATGACAAACACTGACGTTATTGCGGCAAGAATGGGTAAAGTGTACATATTGTAAGTGTAGATACCCGGGCGAGACGTCGCGGATTTCTACCACCTAGTGTAGATACACGTGACACGCATAACAAATCGTTTGCCTTTTACAAACTGCCTAATAGAATGGCAGATGGTCTATTCGACAAAGGAGCTCGGACCAACATGAGGGATATTTAATAAAATATGGTTTCTTCACGGGAACAAACATATCTGTAGGGTTTGAACTAGCCCGGAAACGACTACTATACTGCCTGGTACCTCGTAAAAGACGAAGGTTGAACGTATCTAGCTTTTAATATCTGCTAAGTGGTAGAGTTATGCAACATCTCAACCGTCTTCTGTGTTACCACCCTGCCTATTTCTGCTACAATTGCATTAATTATTGTCACTATTGGTTCGCCACTTGGCATTGTATTCGTGCGAAAGGAATACAACGAATTATTAACATTTTTAGGCTCTATAGACGATGGTGATCTCTTTCCATTTATAAAACTATCTGCTTGTTTGTTATTATATACAATGTATCAGTAAAAAAGTATCTTTACGCTCGTATCCCCAAGAGATAGGCAGATGTATAGTCAGTGCACCCACGATTAGCCGAAAATACTGAGTCCCACAATGTGACAGTGGTGGTGGTGGAAAGCCTATTGCCAACTGGGCACTTGGAACAACACCGGGAACAACGGGTATTTGAATTGCTTGACCTTGGAATCGAACCTGGAACCTCATGTGGTCAAAACCGACACCGGACTGACAATGTATTAAGATGACACATTATTAATTCCGTGGGTAAGTCAATGTTCCGTGGTAATAGGCATACATGTGTTTAATGTTAGATAAATTAATTATAAATATAAAAAACATAGGTATTATTGAATAACTTATAGAAGGTACGAACAAAGAATAACGAACAACTATAAGTGGTAGTGAAATAAGCATTAGTGCATTTTCCTTTGATCCATGTTATAAATTTTCGAAGAAAACTTCAATTAGTTTTTTTTTTATTAAAAAATCTATATTATTGTCAGTAATTTTTAAACTTATTAAGTCGCCTCTGTGGTGTAGTGGCCCATTGTCGGGGAGCACATGAGGTCCCGAGATTCCCGGGTCGGGCAAATCAAAAATGTGTTATTTCAGTTTTCTAATAAAAACAACGTTGCCCGAGATAAGATAAGTGCCCGATTGGCGAAAGGCTTGCCAAATATCACATTGCGGTCCTTAAGTATCTTCGGGTAATCGTGGATGCACTGGTTGTACCTCATTCCACTTCTTCGGGGATACGGGCGTGAAGATACTTTTTATTTGCGAGCATAGCCTAGCCGTTATTAATATATGCGCTGTAATGTAATGTGATTACAAACACTATTGTGCCCGTGTCGAATCTGTATTCTGTGCCAAAACAATTCTCTTATTATATTTACGACAATAATGTTTGACATGTAATAAAATTGTAAGCATCTCTATTGTATACAAAATATAAAACAGTTTGCGCCTACCTGCAACTAATATTGTGGGCGAAGCTGCGCGGGTTAGCTAGTAAAAAAGCCACATCTTGTGTCTGTACTCTGGACATTAAGAATATTTATGAGAATTTATGAAAATTTATGAATATTTATGAAAATGTCTTTTTAACTTCCCGCTACTTTTGCCCCCATTTTCGATTATCGAGTTTTCACTAAATCTCCACGTTTTGAGTTCCTAGGAACCTTTTCCGACTATTTTCACGATGATGTATGTGTGTGTGTGCGTGTGTGTGTGCGTGTGTGTGTGTGTGTGTGTGTAGTATGTAAACATCTCATAACTTTTGAACGGCATGACCGATGGAAACGCGGTTGATGGCATTCGATTGGATTCCGCTCAACTTAGATTTCCTGAAAGTTTGAACCAAATTTTCAAGATTTTGAGAAATTTTAAAAAAACCCCCAAAAAATTTTGGTGAAACAGTATTTTTTTAATGTAAATTCTAGATTAATGTACCGATTGAGTACAAAAACTAATGAGATCTATTCCTCAAAAAATACGTCTATGACTTAAATTGCACCAAAATTAGTTTATCTGCTTGGGAGTAATCGTTGATGAAAATTTTCGAACTGTTTTTTTGATATAACTTCGAAATTTTTCAACCAATCATTTTTGGTATTCTACGCTAATTTAGTATTAAAAATACTACCTCGGATGCCGTTTCAGAATCAAAATCGAATATAATTTAAAAAAGTTACAGCTTTTCAAATATTAAATTTACGTTGTTTTAGCAAACTTACTTAATATTTTTGAAATAACTGTCAGGCTAATAAACCGACTGATTTAAAAATCTTATCAGCTTTTCTCCTTTAAAAACTGCGTCAAATTACGTTAATTGGATGAAAATCGGTTATTTTTTTGGAATTTATCAATAACGAAAATTTTTGAAAACAAAAATGTTTTTTGACATTGCTTCGAAATTTTTCAACCTATCGATTATTTAGCTAAAGCAGTATTCAAGATCTCAAAAATGCCATTCGAAACAACAAAATCGATCATCGTTTCCAAAATATACAGCTTTTCGGAAATCTTAATAGGTACTACCATTTTTAACAAAATGGATGTTTGAATTGAAAAAATAAAAATAATAAAAATAGTTTTTATTCTTTTGAGCTTAAAATATCTTATTTTGGCGGGAAGTTTCAGGGATCGCCTGTAGGGTCAAACGTTTACCTGTTTTTTTACTTCTCGCTACGTATGTCTGTATGTATGTCTCTGTCTCTCTCTCTCTCTCTCTGTGTATGTGTGTATGTTAACATCTCATAACTTTTGAACGGCTTGGCCGATCGAAATGCGGTTGATAGCATTACATACTTAATGCCACATGCAAAAGTTTACCACCCCGTTGGTCGAGTGGTTGGCGACCCTAATAACAGGCTCGGGTTCGATCCCCGACGGGGACAAGCATTTGTGTGATGAGCATAAATGTTTGTATGTGTAACCCAGAAGGGTTTGGGTGTTTATTAAATTTATTTCAGTCATAAAGATTGTATATATACAGATATATTGTGTATTAGTATCGTAGAATAACACCCATAACACAAGCAAATAATTTGTTTACTTTGGGGTTAGATCAGTCAGTGTAATTTGTCCCGTGAATATTTATTTATTTATTACCATCTACCTTACCCTATAAACCGGAATACGGCAGTAACAAACACTAATGCAATAGCGATAGTAATAGGTAAAAGGTATCAAACCCTGGCGAGATAATGCAGAACTCTACCATGGTAGAGACTCATGTAGCCAATCGTTTGCCTTTTACGAACTGCTGGCATAACAGCAGACAAGTTGGTCCAGGCCCCCTTTTAAGAATAGACTATCCTGTACTTCAAAGGGGGCCTCGACTAACTTTTGTTGGTCTGAGGCCTTGACCAACAGTAAGAGTAGAACTGTCTTGTTTCAGTCAGTTAGTTTGTTGATTAAAAATTGAAACAGCAAAAACGGAATTATAAAACAAAAATAACTAATTCAATAATTTATATTAAAACACTTGTGAAACAGTCACAATAAATCATTACATGTATTTATTATCCAACCGGTTTCGCTTCTAAATATGTTTACACACAATTTACAGCTGAAAACAAAACAATATCTAACCGTCATGATTTAACATTTTATTTAAAATATTATATAATTTATTGGGAAACAGTACAAGTGTTTTGATATAAAATATTGAGTGAAAATGGAGTTTCACCAAGTGTCGACGACAAAGAGTGTAGAATATAAAAATAACTAAAATATTGTTTAATATTTTTGTTATACCTACAAATTTTCTTCACAAAAAAGGTCATTGACGCGTGACTCAAGCAGGGGTTACACGCGCGCGTGCACTATTCCCTTAGATCAAATATACTATATCATATCAAATATTATATATTTGATCTAAGACTGTTCCCAACCATGCCGAGATATGGTATCCGTGACAGAATATCTATGTGTGCGTTGCTCGAACGCCTTTTTTTCATTTATTGGTTAAATTATAATTATACAACTAAAATATATTAATACAAGCTCAATTAATTAGCACTAAAAAAATCACGCACGTTTAACAACTTAGTGCTTGGTAAGTTTGCGTAATCGGTACATGAAAATTATAATAAAATCATATGGTATATCATAAGGTACTAATAATAGGTATTCATCACAATAGATACAAAATAAAAAACAAAATAAAATAATCCGCCTGTGCTTTAACATCTCCTTTGCAATAAGGCTCTAAGTTAGGTAGTAAGTTAAGTAGTAGTAAGTTAACTTATAAATATATAACATACGCATACACACGTATATATATACACTTACACACATATACATACATACACACATATGAGATTTAGATTGACTTCTGTACCTACTTGTTGTGTGAGAGAGCATCTACTATCGTTCAGGCCACTTTACCTATCCCCAAGGGAACCTGCATAGTGACATTTTAGTCAAAAAAACGGAAAGGTACGGGTCAAATTTGTCCCCCGAGGGTTCCGTACAAATTTCTTCTCATTGCTCATCGATAATAATTGATTGCATACTTTAAATAAAGACTATATTTTTAATGATTTGATTTCAAATGTATAGTTTCCAGATTTTTCCCTGTAGTTGTATAAGACAATATTATTTTCAAATTTCATAGTTCTAGGATTCCCTTGAGAGCCTCGACGTATACGTTTTTTTGCGGTACGAGTATAAATGGCAGTACCTTTTTTACGTCAGAAGTTTGATGTTTTTACACCTTCAAGCAAGAAACCGTAGATTTGAGTTTCTTAAATTTCAACTCGATACCTCCCCACGTTCCCAACATAAAGGGTCTTGACAAACTCACACTGAACCTATAAAGGTTTCCGTTTTCTTTGAGGTATGGAACCCGAACAAATGATATCTATCTATCGTCATTAATACAAAGACATAATTAAGATAAAGGTTAAAATATTACTAAATAATAATTACTTTTGAAACGTTTTTGCTGCAATAATAATCTAAAGAGATTGTGTATGACGTATTGTCGTTTGTTCTTCCTAAATCTCAGATTTCAGCTTAGTATACTATGATAAAAAGTCGTAAACGCGCGATTACTTTGATAATCACTAGTGAAGAAAATTGCCTGCAATATTCCTAAAGTTGCCATAACTGCCAGGAATGTTTCTAAACTTGCCGGTAACATTGGCACGAAACGAGTAAATAAAGAACGATACTTTTCTTATAACACTATTTATTATGATACAAAAAGCAGCCTGCAGGGGGTAGCTTTAGTGTTCTCCTACAATATCCAAACGAAAAATTAGGTCTATAAATTTGTTTCTGATATAATAAAGAAAAGAAATAAGCCATATATTACTTCGATTTCTTTTATTAATTTATTGTTAAAGTATATATATCGTGCCAAATTTCATTGCAATCTGTTCAGCAGTTTTGGCGTGATTGAATAACAAACATCTATCCACCCATCCATCCAAATCTTGCAATGAACATAGGTTACTTTTCCATCTTTTTTTTCACTAATGTCCATACTTCCATACTAATATTATAAATACGAGCCTGTATAATTTGTTACGCTCTCACCGTTAAACCTCTGAACCAATTTTGATGAAACTTTACATGGAGAGATGGAACTTGATATTTGAAGATCTGAGGTCAAGCGTAGGCTAACTTAAAAAAAAACAATACAAACCTATCAAACTTTATAGACAAAATGATAACCTATTTGCGGGCGAAGCTGCGCGTATCAGCTAGTGTAATTTATATTTCTTTCATTCAGTATCAATGCTCTCTTTCTTTCTACATATATTTTACAAATAAAAGCCAAAAAAATCTATGGGGTCCGCTATCATAAAGTTTCTAGTGTTACAGTATAAATTTATCTTCAAATATTATCATTATTAATTTGATATTTACTGGAGTGATTACTGTACTGCTTACTAAATACAAGTATAATTACAAATTACATAATTCTAACTGCGTGAAGGAATAAACATAGAAAATTACATTAAAACTTCCTATGTAATTTGGCAACTTTGGCAAGTTTTACGCAATATTGCGCAATGTTATCGGCAGTATTGGAAAGTTTCCTAGAAACATTCGGTAATTTTCGGCAGTTTTCATCTCTAATAATCACTTAGATATAAAAAATATAAAAATGTTATTTTGTTACATGAGTAATAGGTAATCGTTAAAACAATTAGACCCTTTTGGACTATTGTAAAGAATTATTTTAAATATGCACATATATTATCGACATCGGTAATCTTGATAATTGTTATAATTTTGTAATACTGGCTATTGTCCGCGACATCGTTTGCGTAAAATTTTATAATACCTTGATATCTTCAAACTAGGATAACTTTGCTCATCCAATTTAATTTAAATTTAGCCTATATTCTGCTCCGCGTTAAGCTTTGGCTGTGCATGTAAACATTTTAGAGTTTGATAACAGCTGTTTTAGTCTTCATTTAATTCTAACTGCCTTGTGGTCTAGGGATAGCCTATTCGACTCAGACCATGAAGCCCAATGCCTCGGTCGGGTCGGGCAAAGTGTTGTTGAGGTTTTTTCGAGGTTTTCTCGAAAATCTAATCCTCAGTAGCAGCTCGGAGTCTGGCGGAGTGGTGTATTACCACTCCCGTGCCTCGGATGAACACGTTAAACTGTCGCTCCCAGTTATTGCTAGAAATAGTCGATAATCGTTAACATGTCGGTAAATGCGGCGATGAGGATCACCAACTTTCTCGCCAACCGACAAACCGGTGAATCGCGGTGATCTGGAAAGTCTATAGACGCATTTACGCACTACGTACACACATACGTACGTACGTGCCGGTTTTCTCCTGTAGAGAAAAACAGGCCTTACCGACTAAACTTCCTTTTTCAATTTCCGCGACCTGATTCCCCCACGGAACTGCTGTTAGGTATTACTTCGTGAGGGTGGTCCAGCATGTTTGGTCTTCCTCAACTGGTGTTTGGTGGGCAGTGTAGTATGTGTGTGCGCGAATGTGTGTGTGTGTGTGTGTGTGTGTATGTATGTGTGTGTGTGTGTGTGTGTAAGAGAGAGAGAGTGTGTTTTTGCGTGTGTGTATGTGCGTTTGTGTGTGTTATAAGAGATTGATGCACCCAAATGCTACACATGTGCATAAATAATGTTTTTCAATTAAGTAATAATAATCAAATTGCCGAAGCTATTTCAAACTTTGACTAAAATAATGTAGATATATTTTTGTTAGCAATATTAAATGTTTATTTTTGAAATGTTTAAACTGTTTTCACACGACACGTAGGACAATTAATAGTTATTATTTACCATTATCACATTATAGCAAAACTGTACCTAATTATACACACTAAGCACGTTGCTTGACACTTTTTAAATTTTTTATGTTTTGTAATATTTAATCAGTTTTTGTTATTTTCATACCCGTACATAAACAAGTTTTTCATCTAGAACTGTATTACAACAAAGAAAGTTCAGTGCTCTGTTTGCTAAAGAATATATATATTTTTAATAGATATTGGGTTACTCTTTGATATTTTCCTACTGATACATACATTTGATTCAGGATACAAAACGTCAGCTAAAGTACGCCTTGCTTTAACTCATTAAAAATTGCATTCAAATAACGCAATAAAACCTGCCATATCTTCAATCTGAACACAATCTCAAAAATGTAATTTCATTAGAAAATACGGCCGATACAAAGATATCGATCGATAAGTCACGTAGATTATCCAGTTTCAGAGATACGGCTAGCATTACAGTGATAAAGCCTCAATTAGCCGGTGTTATCGGGCTGAGCCGCGGATTACCGTGATTGCACAGATTTGTTTATCGTTTGGCGGCTCTTGTATTGTTATAAATTAGTAAGTTGTTGTGTTATTTAGGATTTATTTAAGTATGATAATCACTTCGTAATTGACTGTCAATTTAATTTTTAGGTTCGCCATTTTGAAGTTGCTAGCACAACACAACTATGGCGACCCGCAAGCGAATGCTTAGTGTCGCGTGTTGCTCATTTTTATAAGCAGCTAGCTGGCTGCCCCGATTTTGCACAAGTGGTGTACTTAATAAAATATGAGGCAAAATCTTCCGTTTATAGTACGACCATATAAAATAAGTAGAATTACTATAAAATAATTCGACCATTTTTTATTGTAATGTACTGAAGATACTCCTCTAATATCATCTGTCTAATTCACTCAGTAACTTATTATAAAATTTTTAAGACTCCTGGTTAATTTTTAAAACATTTTCTTTCACACAAATCTTTCCCTGATAATAACGAACAACAAAAAAAGGAAGTTATGATTATTCAATTTGGTGCATTTATTCCAAAGTTATGCGCTCCCAAACATTACGGTGAATCATTTTTATTGATATATAGATTGTATAAAAATAAATACCTACACGATTATATCTCAGAAGAGGTAGGCAGACTAGCCACCAACAGATTCACACCTAATAGTATTAAGTTGCATGATGTGACAGGTGGCGAACTAATCAACAAATAAAAAATATATGTATTCGCTTTCGATCATATTATTTAGACTATATCTATAGGAGTTAGCCTACCTGGCTCAGATCATAAGGTCCCGGGTTGGATAGAAGTGTTTTTGAATTTTTTTTGAGGTTTTGTCGAAAGTCCAAATCTCAGTTGCAGCTCAGATTTTGGCGGGTTTGGCGGTTTGATCACTTAAACCTGTCGGTCCCCCTTGGGTATCGTAAGAAAAAGCCAAAAAATCGATATCAGGTCATTAAAATACGGTGATAAGGATCACAACTCATCGCCAACTGATAACCCGGTGAATGGCGTTGAATTGGAATGTATATTATAGATATTCACTCTGCCAACCTCATAATGAAAACGGCGTAATTTTATTTTTTACATAAAAAGACGATCATAAACAACATTACTCTTTTCCAAGCACAGTCAGACACTAAACTAAAGATAACAGTGAACTCAGATCACGTTTCGAGATGATGCAAGATGCCGCATGTTCGATCTCCCGCTTATTGCTCACACGTTAGCGAAAGCCGCACAAATTAAGTTAGCACTTAGAACCTCAACCATTTGTTTCCAATTTGGACGGCCGACAATATGCCCTCCTGTGTTTATCCCATCCAAAAATAGTGCAAATGACACTAATAACGTAGATATGGTGAGCTAGTGCTAATTTATTGTTCATACCGCTCCGAATTCAACTAAAACACACAGTCATAGCAGTACTATATTTTTTCTTTGGTCATATTCAAATTAAGAGTAATAGGCATAAGATTTATCTCGTGTTTGTGTCCCAGTTTAGCGTTTAGCGTTTTCGTGTTTTGTGGGATTATTAGTCACTACATAGTATAAAACAAAGTCGCTTTCTCTGTCTGTCCCTTCCTGTACACACCCTTCATAAACCATATCATATGTAGATAATTCACTATTTATTTATCGATGGCTCGGCAGAGGCAGCACTGTCGTGTTTTTATTATCGCTTTGTTAAAACTCTTAGGCGATACCAAATTGGCGATTATGGCGCCATTCTAACGATCGCTTTGCTGTTGCAAGTTACGTAATCAGGGGGCCGATGTCCCTATATCCCTATGTATGCTTAAATCTTTAAAACTACGCAACGGATTATGATGCTGTCTTTTTAATAGATAGACTGATTCTTGAGGAAGGCTTTAGTGTATACACCTTTCCGATATTCGCACGGGAACAAAAGCTACGCGAGTGAAACCGCGGACAGGTCGCTAGTTCTTGATAAAATTGAGATTATTTGTTTAACAAAAACAGACTATTTTTAGTCTTTAAGATTTCTGTTTTCTTCAGGTATCTGTAGCGGCTGTACAGAAAAGGTTATAAACCTTTTCTGTAAATGATAGAAAGTTTAAAAGCAACAGGGATGTGATTTAACATCCTTCGCCGTGTTGGTCCCGGCCTCCTTTGAAGAATAGGCCAACTGCCGTTCTGCCAGGCAGGTCGTAAAAGGCGACCGATTGGCTATCGAGTCACTAACATCGTGGCTACTTGGTGGTAGAGTTCTGCATTGTCTCGCCCGGGTCTGGTACCACCGCCTTACCTATTCCTACCGCAATAACGTCAGTGCTTGTCGCTGTCGTGTTCCGGTTTGGAGGGTAACGTAGCCGGTCAACTTATGCATGTGGCATTAGACCTCGCCACAAGATAGCAACGCACCATTAACATCTTTGGTGTCTATAGGCGATGGTTGACTCTTTCCATCAGGAGACCCATCTGCTTGTTTGCTATCTTATGATATATATAAAAAAAACATATGGTTTTTAGGCCCACTTTAATGTTTTTAGATTTGAATGTTATTCGAAAAAAAATTACAATTTGTCTTCAAAACATTTTTGTCTTCTTGTGAAACAAAAACTATGTTATTATATAAGTATTATGTAAAATATTTTGTGTTATAAAAATCGCTATTGTCTTTTTATTGTAGGCATACCCAAATTAAAATTTGTCTCCAAAAATATTCAATTATTATCAATTTGCTTCAATAAACCAAAAAGATTTTCGTTTTTTTAAAATTTATATGATACCATACCAACACTGTTGTCCATTTTTTTTAATTGCTATTATCTATTTAGTAACTGTAACCGATATACCGCAATAACTTCAATGCTTGTCACGGTCGTTTTTCGGTTTGGAGGGTACGCACCCCGCCATATGAATAGCAACGTACCATAAACATTTTTGGTGTCCGTAGGCGAGGTTTTCTCTTTTCATCAAGAGAGCTATGTGCTTCTTTGTTATCTAATGGTAAAACAAAAACGCCAGAAATTGTGATAAACTAGAACATAATAATATATTGACGTTCAAATCACCCTTACTACGCCTTACATAAACCGGCGTGATGTTATTTATGTACCTCTAATTTGTTAAACTTTAAACCTCAATGGCGTCTTGTGTGTCACGGGATGAGCACAGATTTTTGAGTCTAAGTGTGTATATTAAATAACTTTTTTTTTTTATTTGTAAAGGTGCTGATCGACGGGGGATCCTATACCGCGGTCTTAATGGTCTAAGAGCCCTCGACACAAAACTTATGGCCAATTGCACTACATACCTATAACCGCGGTGTTGTGATGATACACAGGTGAGCTTTACCGACGAACCATAAGACCGCGGTATAGGGTCGCTCGTCGATTAGGACCTTAAAGGTCCTGATCTATCGGCAATAAGTAATGAAAATAATGTATACCAGGTAAAATACCTACATATATTAGATAATTTTTCTTGTTCCTTACTTTTTACCTAGATTTATGCTATGCTATCACTATTGGGTAAATACATTTAAAGACTATCAACACGGACGTGAGCGATAAGTTACTGATTGTTTTGTGAGCTAACTGACTCGTCTTCAATACATTTTTCAATGTTGTTGCTCAGACAATCCGCAAGGCAATACAGGGTAAGCTTTGATATAAAAAGTCGTTCTTATGTGACCATATGGTCATGCTTGAAATGTCCGTCGTTTGATAGACTCAGAAGCTAATCCTTAGCTTCAACAAAAGGGATTTCTTATAAGATTAAATAACGCCATTGAAACAATTAGAATATTGTCTCTTATAATAATTTTATTGAATAATGATAAAGACTGCTTCCGGTGTCAATATTAGCGTTATGTATCAATAACTGTGAGAATTAGGCTACTGATTAGTTTTATAGTACCTTTTGATTGATATAACATTAATAAAAATATTTGGTAACTTAATCAAATATTAAATATTGATATTGATATGTTATTTGCATATAACATATTTATCCTAAAATGTGTTATATCAAAACGAAATATTCTTTAAATATCATAATTATTGTTATTAAACTTCTTATCACATGTAGTTAGTTATTATGATTAAAGAATGATTCTATTTTGCATAAGACTAAAGTTTTATATAATTTATACTTTCCATCGTCGGCACTTGGTGAAACTGCATCATATTGATTATATAATATAAACACTTGTACTATTTCACAGATTTAATTTAAATTTTATTTATTACACTTATCACTTTTAAACTTACAGCCAACCGGTTTCGCCTATTAAAGCATCATCAGGGCTTTTTCACATTAACTTTTTTTACATTATACTATTGTAAAACTTAAATATTATACATACCCAAAGAATCTTTGTATCTAATCTAATTAACTAAAGTTTTAGTTAATCTGTTCTAAAATTTGTCATCAATACCAACGGACAACTCATACTACTGGATTGATCAAATACAGGGGACCAGACGGATCACGCGCGCAAATTTATTTCGGAATGTCTGTATTATCTGCATACCAACACAGGGCAACTGTGTTGGTCTGGGCTCTTTGAAGAATAGACCAACTGCCGTGCTGACACACAGGTCGCAAAAGGCGACCCATTGGCTATACATGTCACTATAATCATGACTACTAGGTGGTAGAGTTTCGCAACGTCTCGCCCGGATATTTGGTACAACCGCCTTACATATTCCTGCCACAATATGCTTGTCATTGTCGTGTTCCGGTTGGGGACAAGGTAGCTGGTAGACTTTGGTACCTTTGGTATATGTGGCATTGCCATCCCGCCTCACTAATAGTAACGCATCATTAACATCTTTAGTGTCTATAAGCGATGGTATCTCTTTTCATCTGGAGAGCTATCTGCTTGTTTGCTATCTAATGATGCAAAAACAAGTTTACAGAATCTTCGGTAACGAGTAGCTTCGTTTAACAACGTCTAAGGAAGTCTAAGGAAGACTTCGCGAAACTGACACTCTTAATGGAGTAAAACCGAATTCGAGTGCAATAGGCAACATTGCTTAAAGTGATCCTGTATCCTCGAAGTGGTAGGCAGAGGTACAACCAGCGCACCCAAGATTAGGCGAAAATACTCAGTCTCACAATGTGATAGGTAGCATGCCTTATTGCCAACCGGCCATTAACCAATCCCGAAAAACGTTTTTTATCACAAAACTGAAAAAACACATTTTTAATTTACCCGACCCTGGAATCGAGGCCGGGACTACTTGTGGCCAACATCGACACCGGACCACTGGACCATAGAGGCGACAAAGCTACTGAATCAATTTTAAAAATTCTTATATTCTACCAGCAACGTTACTTATATTAACTACTATCATACCAATATTACTACTATTATATTATAACGTTACTTATATACTTATAAAGCATAGGATAAATGCTATAACATATAAAAAATTATATATACCTATTTCACACTTACGACCTGACACAGCTTGCTACATGATTAAAATGGCATGTAACTAACTCCAAGAAAACATGTATTTCCGGGAGAAAGTATACTTTTTATCCCAACTGCTTTTTACATTGTTTAAAGATTTCAAATAGACAATCTATACATCAAATTCCATCTTAATGTGTCCTTCATCATGAATACTTATGGAAATAAACGCACAAATATTTTTTTACAGAGTTTCAGACAACTGCGTATCGGCCATTACAGTAATACTACGCGCATAGTAGGCGGTTTGTTCCACTACGATCTTAATAGTATTCAAGTTACACCGTATTCGTAATGCAGCGGATGTTAGACAAGCGTGTTAGTATGCCCTTGGAATAAATCTGGTGACTGCAAGCATTGGCGGCTAAGTACAATCTGGTACTTGAATTATTTGTTTTTTTTATGGTTTCTTTAATTTTGGAAACGAAGACTCATTTTGGGTCTCTGAGTCAGCGAAATAACTTAGTCTTATGTTTGCCTAGCTGGTCGGTATGACCGTACATCAAATTTTGACTTGTCAAAAGTGTCGGTTAAAGGATAATTTGAATAAAAATGCTTTGAATTTCACCTTGACAAAGTCCCGGATTATCGAGTTCTATTACTATTAGTATATAGTATTATTAGTACGAGTATCTAACAGTTTCCTTTGTCAGATAGAAAAAGTGTACCAAACATATTCAGTATACCACGGTGTACCAGTTTGTCAAAAGGGCGAAAAGGGCGGTGGTTCCCATAGCTGCATGTACCATTTTAGCGATTATCGCCTGTTATTTGCGAAAAGCGAAATTCCCAGATTTATATCCAAGGCACGGGGGATTTAGCATGAGGTGATACTGATGCCGGGGTGATACTGATTTTTCTTGATAGACAAAACCAATAAAACTTTTCTCGACCTGGCCATCAAACTCGGGACCTCGGACCGGACCTCTAAATAAAGAGGCGGAAAAATTGCTATTTGAAATTTATCCATCTAAAAAACCGGTCAAGTGTGAGATGGACTCTCATGGTATGGATAAACTTGTACGTAACCTTAGCTACATATAAATTTCATGATTAAGTTCTCTATAGGTTTTGATTCTCTTGTGAAATAGCAAAATATGCGATATAAATATATCTTTTGATCGCCTTTTTTTGTGATATAATACGTGGTTAGACAGTAGACTAGCGTTGTTCATTTCAGCCGTTGTTTTCAATCAGTTCAGACGTATATAGGTGGTTGGGTAAATGGAGTGAAACGAAGAAATATTTAGCTGAGCCCATCATAAGGGATCCTAAAAATGTGAATAACAAAAAAAAACTGTTTAGTAATTAATTGTTAACACACATGTAGAAGTAAAGATAGTTGTCGTCCATAGTTACACGTTTGAAAATGATTTCAGCCATCTTGGATTATTGCACGATAGTTCGTGTGAAATACCGTTGCTGCTAATATGACCGCAGCTTTTATCGCGATAATTTTTTAGTATCAAATCGTACAAAGCTTCGGCACATATTGCTTCAGGAAGTTAGACGCAAGTGCGGCCCTACCATAACCGTTACATTTATTATATGCGTTGTTTAATGTAAAAAATATATCCTATAATTCTATAAGTATAACCAATCTGTACATATAATAAAATCGTAGGAAAGTCAAAACTGTACATTGAATATTTTTTTAAAAGAATACTTGGGACGTGATCTACAATCGATATCCAAGCCAAAAATATAGTTTTTAGAATTTTTGTCTGTTTGTCTGTATGTGTGTCCGGGGTAAACTCAAAAAGTACTGCATGGATTTACTTCAAATTTTGCATGAATATTACTAACAGGTCGGGTCAACATATATGCTACATATTATCACGCTGTTACCTAGGGGGTAGGAGCTGTGCGGAGTAAACGAAGTCCGCGCGGACGAAGTCGCGAGCAACAGCTAGTGTATAATAAAGTGGAATCCACTGGCATCTCATTTGCTAAAATCAGCCAATAGTTTTTGAGATACGATTAAATACAAGTATATTATAACTAAATTATGATATTATCAACTTTCCTTTGATTTGCGTAATCGGTAAAAAAAAACATTAAGAACACTACGTTTGCAAGCTTAGTATAGCTGATAGAAAGACAGCTACACCCCTTCAGTGTCGATATTTATAGAAGATTCATTCTTTGTTTACTACGTGTAATAGTAGGCCTATTAAATAATTAATTTAATATAGGTAATTTGTATAGCTTTATAACTAACAATATCTGACTATCAGAAAAAAGGAAAATGTTATTTCGGCGTACGTATGCATGTCCATTTTTAGCACACTCTAGGACACAAACGGATTGACGGATTCTAATTATAACATATGAGGTGTCATTTAATTCGTCTCATTTATAGGTTTGCCATAAGCTGTAGCTATGTAAACTATAAAATATGGCGCCTGTAAAAATAATAGGACGAAGACATTTTTGCCATTATACATGTCGTCATCTTCCTTTCTACTTTTTATATCGTGTCGTATCAAACCTATGTCTTTATCTATACATATAATAAAATCGTAGGAAAGTCAAAACTGTACATTGAATATTTTTTTTAAATAATACTTGGGGCGTGATCTACAATCGATATCGAAGCCAAAAATATAGTTTTTAGAATTTTTGTCTGTTTGTCTGTATGTATGTCCGGGGTAAACTCAAAAAGTACTGCATGGATTTACTTCAAATTTTGTATGAATACTAATAGGTCGGGTCAACATATAGGCTACATATTATCATGTTATCACCTACGGGGGAGGGGCAGTGCGGAGTAAACGAACTCCGTGCGGACGAAGTCGCTGGCAACAGCTAGTTTTATATAAAATACCCTTGTACTATCTCACAATAAGGTAAAGCTTATTATGTAAGCCAGTACCGGATTAAGACATAGGTACAATGCCCTAAACAATCCACGCCTGTGCATGCCCCACTATATATAAGTAAACTAGTATTGGTCTTACAAAAATAATGTTGACACTTATATTGTGACGAGATAGAATGTCACTATGCGACCCCGAACTTCAACACTTTAAAACAAGCGGATTTTCTACAGCGATATCCTTTTTATTATATTTAGCGTTATAAACTGAACTATCTGTTGCCAGCAACTTCGTCCGCGCGGACTTCGTTTACTTCGCACTGCTCCTCCCCCGTAGGTGATAGCGTGATAATATGTAGGTATTATATTGACCCGACCTGTTAGTAATATTCATGCAAAATTTGAACTAAATCCATGCAGTACTTTTTGAGTTTACCCCGGACATATATACAGACAAACAGACAAAAATTCTAAAAACTATATTTTTGGCTTCGATATCGATTGTAGATCACGCTCCAAGTATTCTTTTAAAAAAATAATCAATGTATGTACAGTTTTGACTTTCCTACGATTTTATTATATGTATAGATTAAAACTTAGAACTGGGTTTTATACGAAATCACAGAAAAAAAAACAAGTTCGAATTTTAAAATAAAGAGCTTCTTGTGAAATAAGATGCATTAAATTCACTTTTCAATTCAATTCACACAAGTAATTAATAACAATTAGTTTTTGATTTACTACTTTTTAGTAGTGAATGAATAAGTACATAATCAAAGCTTTTTCTTAAAAAAATAATCAAATGTATATATACCTAAATATTTGTTTGTTATAAAGTTTTAGTTATAATACTTTAGGAAATACGAATACAAGGTACAAGTAAGTAAGTTTGCATGTGATAGATTATCTATGCCCAAATTAAAGATAAAAATAATATTTAATATTACTGCGCAAATGACACAAATAGGTCTTAACCTCAAAGTTGTTGAATTATTTGGTTGGTTTATGGGTGTAAGTTATCGATACCTATACATAGGAATACATATATAAATATTAAAATTAAAATATATTTAATAAGCATCCAAACCTAGCAATAAGCATTCGTGCACAAAAATGCTTATCTCTTTCAAGAATTAAACCCGTTCATCTGTTGCGTAGTTAGATCGCTAACTACTCGATCAATGTGGCGATAAAATTGATGTTTCGAATAAATTTTAGCTGTAAAACTGCAATAATCAACTTCCAATTCTGCTAATACCTATGCATTTATCTTCATTCTCTGACATCACTGCGATAAACACATCCGAAATTAAAAACAGTACCAGATTAGCCCAGAATTATAAAACCTCATTAGTCTCATTTACCAGTTTAAAAGTTCATGGAAACATAAAGATATATTTTTATAAAGATCATTAAGATATATATATTTATACTAGCTGCAGCGTGCAATCCGCTGCATTATATAAGTTTTTGGCGAATCCCGCGGGAACAACTCATTTTTTCGGGATAAAAAGTAGCCTATGTGCTATTTCAGGTCATCATTTACCTGTATGCCAAATTTCATTCAAATTCGTTCAGTAGTTTTTGCGTGATTGAGTAACAAACATTCATCCATCCATCCATCCATTCATCCTTCCATCCATCCATCCATTCATCCATCCATCCATCCAAACATCTAAACTTTCGCATTTATAATATCAATAATATTAGATTATGAAATAGCAAACAAGCTGAATGTGACTCTCGTAATAGAAAGCTTCGTCATCACCTATTGCCAACAGATATATTAACGGTGTGTAAATGTCAAATTCCCTCCAAACCGGAACACGACATCTATGAACACCGACGCTATTGCGGTAGGAATAGGTTGGTGGTATCAAAACCTACAGATTCATCGAAACCTACAGGTTTAAGCACCTCGTTATATGTATAAAATCTTTTCCAACCCTATTTTGTGCAAATAAAGAATTTGAATTTGACATCAAAGCTGTTTATAGTTCTTTTCCATTCGAGTAACTTGTGTAATGCAACGAGCATATTATGCTTACCGTCTTTTGCTTATATTTTGCTTAGTTTAATTCATGTCGTGATTTTTTTATATTATCAGATAGCAAACAAGCAGATAGCTCTCTTAATGGATTGAGAAACTATCGCTTATACATACACTGAAGATATTAATGGTGCAGTGCTATCCATGTGACGGGATAGCAATGCCACATCCATAAACCGGCTACCGTTCCCTCCAAATTGAAACACGACATCGACAAGCATTGACGTTATTGCGGCAGGAATAGGTAAGGCGGTTGTACCAAATACCCGAGCGAGACGTTGCGAAACTCTACCACTTAGTAGTCACCATGGTAGTGACAACACGTATAAACTGTCATCTTTTACGACCTGCCTGGCAGAAAGGCAGTTGGACTATTTTTTCAAGGAGCCTGGATCGACATGGGAGAATTAATTACGGGACTTTGCGAAATAACTTGTTATTACACCATTTCCATCTCGATGTCTGGCAGTCCACTAAAATACTATTCTCATTTTTTTTATATCTTTCAAAATTTCCTAGGGTAATCTATCTGAGGACTAAATTACACTCAATTATAGTATTATATTATGTGTAACGTAAAGATACTCCTGAAATCTGTACAAATCCCACGTTTTAATATAATTTAAACATGTCTGTACGTTCGAACAAGTCTCCTGGCGTTCTTTGACTATATTTACTTAAGCTCCCGCCGCGGTAGCCAGGTTAACACAGGCTTAATCCATACGGGGAGGGAATGTACGAAGTTTACGTAGCATTGTCGATTTAAGGATTTGTCGGAACTCTTGGCTGCGCTCTTACTGAAAGGACAGTGTACTGCGTATTTATTTACTTATTGTTTATGAAAAGTTTTTTCACTCCATTATAAATACTTTAGAATAAACTTTATTACTTATATTTATTCGTTCGAGTGTCCATAACAAATGATACAAACTATCCATATGTTTCCTTTTTTCCAAGATATAAATGGATTTTAAAATTATAGGTACCTTAATAGAACTTAAGCTTACCCACTTATACTTAATAAGCATTTTACTAATATAGAGTGTAAATAACAGATAGGTAATAAGTAAGAGAAAATAAAATTTGGTAAAATATTAATTAGTCTACCTAATTTTGTCGGAACCATCTTTCATTTTGATTTTAATAATATATACTTATAATGATATAGTATTGAGAATTGATAGAATCTTAGCTGCATGTACCTTATAAAAGTCAATGTGTCACAAAACAATGCAAATGTAAAATATAGTCTACAAAGCAACTGACATGAAAATAGTGTTTAAATACATATTATCAAAAAATAGCGATAAATATATTCAGTAGATAAATTACACAAATGGGTTTAACCCCAAATTAAGCAAATAATTTGCTCATGATTTTGATATTGGTGTTAATCAACAATACTAGTATAATATATTCAGAAATACAAACATCTATGATCATCACACAAATGTATGTCCCTGTCGGGAATCGAGCCTGTGTCCTATAAATTGTTTAGTCTGAGTGGCTAATCACTATACTATATGCGCAATAGTGTGCAAATATATGTTCAATATTAATTCACCAATTTAATCAGTTTGCGCGAATATAGATCAAGAACACGGCTTTATATTGATAAACCAAATGTTTGCTTAAATCTAGGGGCACGGTAGTGCCACAGTCAAGTCGAGCAAATCGAGGAAAAAAACAGCAGTTCATGTAATTTTCGACCGCCTTACAAATTGGCTGTGGAAACTGAAGTCATGACAATTCAGTAAGCAAGGAGGCAATGTATAAACACGGTATATTTCGAATTTTATTCAGTTAGAACCAGTAGTTTAAAAGAAGAACTAGTCAAACTATCTTAATTTTGTCATTGACTGACTGACATACCGATCATCAAAAGTCCAAGACACTTCTAGCAGAGAAGCTTTAAATTTATAATACAATTAGTGTTTAGTGCATAAATCAAGGAAAAACTAAAATATTTTACAATTTCGGTCCAGTTTTCTAAATACACCAACTGCATAAATAACTTTGTAATCTCGTATAAAAGGAACAAAAGTGGGACTATCTACAGAAAAGAATGAGATGCCATTAAAACATGACTTGTAAAAAACCCAAGTCTCGCAACTCCAAAAATTTGTCAGATCCGGGTTACAACTTTACACCAAGTCGATTCATTTATTTAGTAGGGACTAAAGAAATTAATCGAATAAAGTAGGGACTTAAAGGACCTTCTGTCTTAAGCTATTACTTTAAGTTATTACTATATGAATATTAAAAATCTTTTACGTTTTTAATAAACAGATTTACTTGGCCATCGCACGAAAACACAAAGTGACTTACAAGTAATACATATATTATTATATTATATCAGATTGTTTAGTACGATTGCCAAGTCAGTTTTTTTTAAACGTAATAGATTTTTAATATTGACATGGTAATAACTTAAAGTAATAGCTTAAGACAGAAAAATTAGCCGACTTGGTATAACATGGATCTCATAACTTTTTACGTTAGAAAAACTGTGTTGCAAGACTAGTTTTTTTACAAGTTGTTTTTGAAGCCATTTTATATTACTATAATTCCCTAAATACTGTCAACTGTATGTATGAATTGTATCAAACTTGACTTGCGAATACTAAATCTTAGTTATTATCGACTATATCAGTATAATACGCTTGTAAAAAATGTAATCTATTGAGCGACGAAATAAAAGAAACAGTTTATTGATAAATGTGAAAGTTGTTATGTAAGAAAATGTAATATATGTTTAGTAACAATAAAAATAATAACAAAAACACCCTAGCATGCACGCCAGCCCGTAGAATCGGAATGTGAATCTGAAGTCTATCTGCCGTTATTATTATTTTATACTTATTTACGTACGCCGATGTCTGCAATACTTGAGAGAGTTCTCAAGAAAAAGTATCTTTATTTATGGAAATTGTATAGAAACCTGAAATATAAAATTTACTCTGTGAGAGAAATGAGATAAATAATAAAAAAATGAAAAACCACTCATTTAAACACTATACTATGTAGCACTATATTATAAATATAACACTACACTACTACACATACCATACGTATATAAATAGAAGAAAAATAGAAGAAATACGTATATAAAAAAGAAAGAATACGTATATAAAATAAAAACTTGAAAGACTTTAAAAACAAAGCACGGGTTAAGTGCTAAAACATATATACAGATTACAGGGTGTAAAGGACGGCCTACCGAAAATCGAAATCAATGTTTAGTTATACCCCAACATGGCATGTTTTCTTGATTTTTCGGTACACTGTCCCTTACACGAGAGTTAGCAATACGATAATGTTAATATTATAATTAATGTGACTTTCATATGTAACGATTAACTAACTCATTTAACTATACGTATGTATATCTAGCGATCAATACAATCGTAACGTACAACGTAATCTTTCACAAAGCAAAGAGAATTTTGCCACGTTGAACTAGTCGGCAACGGCTTAGTTGGTTAGCGCGTCCTGGCCATGGGGAAATTGCAGGTTCACGTCCCGTCGTGGCTTCGTTTTTTTTGTTGTTTTTAAGTTTATGTACTAATCTTTACATTAAAAGACAATAGCAGCGTATGCTAGCAGATCCTCACAATTTTATTCGTTTTATACATCACAAATAGCTTAACTTAAGAAAACTATGTTAAATTTTATATTAAGAAGCATTTCTTAGTATAAATATGCATAAATATAAGATACATTTTATTATATTATGACGTATGTTTACTAAAGGTTTAGATTGGCTATAAATAGAGTCAGTACGTTAGTTTGTCAATCGGGACTTTTCCTTTTATACAGATAACTATATAGTTCTAACAATTATACATAATGTGCGGACTAAAGTAAATACTGTATTTACAAGGCGTATTATAAAATATTTTTATGTATCTAGTGATTACGACTTATCTCATTTACGTAATATTTCACATATTGTTCACATAAATTAACCATATCGTATCTATACCACTATTTTTAATGGTAAAAATCGCTCGGGGTCACGTCCATGGCACTGGGGTGCCTCAATAGTTGAGATAACTTACTGATGTAATTATTAAATCGGCTTGAAACGAAAACATAAATCCAGATTTGGAACAAAATTCGTTTGGACACACAGTCGCCACCAGCAACAAGCTATTTGGGACATTTAAGTAAATTTGATATGTAAATATACTACACAATGACATAACATATCTTTTAAAGGTTCGGCCAGATTTTAAAATTAGTAACTAAATATTAAATAAATATAAATAAATATCACTGGACAAATTACACAAATTGATCTAACCCCAAAGTAAGCAAATTATATGCTTGTAGTATGGGTGTCAGTCAACGACACTAATACATAGAAATACATATAAAAATACTCTAATATATTTGATAAACACCCAAACCCAGAAATACAAACATCTGTGCTCATCACACAAATGCCTGTTTCTGCCGGGAATCGAACCCGGACCCCATTGATTATGTAGTCAGGGTCTCTAACCACTCGACCAACGGGGCGGTCATTAAAAGTGCGTTTTAATTATTATTGTAAACTTATTACAAGATAATATAAAAATATTCGTTAAAAAATACCCCACTAAATTCATGAATTGCATGCGCCGAGTACATTTACCTATATTTACGATAGTAGCTATTATGTAATCTGTCACTCTAAGTACATTCTTCCTGATTATTTTTAATTTGGTTGAAGGCACTAAAATATTTTAGTTCAAAGATTGCGTAATTGAAATTTTATCCATGCGTTTTGTATTTTGCGTCGGATAAAAATGAAATCTTGAATTATTGATTTTTTTTAAATTACATAAATCGAACATATTACCGATTCTAAACAGTATCTTAAAATTTGTTCGGACTTTTAAAAGTAACCCTGTATATGGACAGGCAGTTCATAAAAAGTGAACGATTGCACTACAATCGTGACCACGAGTTGCTAGAGTTCTGCAATATTTCGTCTGGGTTTGGTACTACCACTTTTTTTTAAATATCGATAGGGAAGCGCTTGAACACCACCTCGCCTGATGGTAAGCTAAGATGCGACCTAAGATGGAACGCGCTTCCCTAGAAGGGACCTGTTTACTCTTCTCTTGAAGATCCCCATGTTGTACTCGTCGGGGAACACAGACTCAGGAAGCATATTCCAGTCCCTTGCGGTTCGGATCAAGAATGTCGAGTCGAACCGCTTTGTCCGGGTACATGGAACGTCCACCATATGGCGTATCTGTGCACCTCGACGATCGATAGAAAAACGGGCATGGCGGAATTAAGTTGTGCAATTCCGCAGCGCACTCTCCAAAGTGTATCTGATAAAAGACCTATAGACTAGCCACTTTGCGACGATGAGCGAGGCTCTGGAATTTTTTATCTACCAGGTTATCGTATTTCTGCTACTTTACTATACACCTTTACCTATTTCTGCCGCAAAAGTGTCTATGTTTGTCACAATAATTTTTAAGTGAAGAATTAAAATGTTACATCTTTTTTATGTACGTGTGTCCGACTGATTTGTTGAACTCTTATCGCGATATCTCTCCGCTGTGCGTATTACGTTACAAATAAACATATAAAAACTTCCATCTTAGGTACTTAACTAATTATCTCTGAAAACCCAATTTATACGACTTTAAATCCAAACAAATTAGTTGATGTCAGTAAACGTGGTGACTGAACAAGTTTTTAATGATAAAACGTAATTTTAATTTTTTTAATTAATAAATTTTTAATTAATAAGTTTTCTATTGTATTATTATATTACACAAACTGCTACTCGCGACTTCGTTCGCGTGACCCAATATTATTACTTTCTTTTTGTCAGTCGGGTAAAAAAACTTATGTCACTCCCAGATAGTGTAGTAGTCTGTACGGTAAAATAATTTTCAATCTCGATCCAGTAGTTTTTGAGTTTATTCGTTACAATCATACAAATTGTTTTCTGTTTATAATGTTAGTATAGATATAGACTATTGTTAAGTGGTTTAAATATTACATATATATATATATATATATATATATATATATATATATATATATATATATATATTAGTCTGATTCAAAAGCAACCAATTTTTTTTCTTTTCTATATCAAAAATATTGGTGGAAATGAAAACAAAAAATACCGTGAGAGTTTAAAGCTTTGAATATTAATATTAAGTGGTGTCGCATCACAAATTTCTATTTTCCATTTAAATAACATGGAAACAAATTTCTTTTGCACTTTTGAATTTTATAGCTTACGGTGGGAACAATACTTTAAAATGATCAATATATAATCTTATGGAAAATTTGGCGCTCTACAAAAAAGGTCTCGTATAATTTCTAGATATTTTTGTTTTTTCGAAAGTAGATGAATGATAAATTTTTATATTTTTTCCATTTCTTGACGCGGCTATTAACTTTACGAAAAAATAGTATAAAAATTTTTTTGTAAACCGTCAAATTTTCTATAATTTGTCTGTATAAAAAATTTCAATATTTCTTACAAGTCTGAGTTACTGGAAGTTCTTACAAGTTACTCGAAATTTTCTTAATTATTATTTGAAACAATAATAACGATTTTTTCAGAAAATTTTTAGTTAAATCCAAATAACGCACTACTGGTAAGAAATATTGAAAACTTTTATTCAGATAATTTATAGAAAATTTGAAAATTTTCTCGTAAAGTTGATAGTTGCGTCAAAAAATTGAAAAAAAAATATCATTCATTCAACTTTAACTTCGAATAACTTTCGAAAATATAAATATATCTCCAAATTGTAAGAGACCTTTTTTGTAGACCGTCAAATTTTCCATAAAATTATGTATTGATCATTCTATCCCAAGCAGCAATCAAGCATGTTTAATACCCATAAAGCAGCTCATATAGAACTTAAAGTTCTATTGCAGCCGTACGATGGTGTTAAAAAATGCTTTTATCGGTATAAGAGACCTTTATGAGTTTTTATACAGCCTAATGCTGCTAATGCTGTACAAGGCCTTTCTTAGAGTTCCACGTAAGCTTTGGGCATTATATCTGAATATTAATACACTACTGTACAGCTTTAAGTATTTTGTAACTCATTAGGCTCATTTTAATCATTGAAGCTGTACATTAGCTGTATTTTGTTTAGCACGGGAATTTATTACAGCTTTAAGTGTTATTATAGTATCACTCAACGCTTATTTCTGTAAAATGGGACATGCAATCACCGTTCTACAGCTAATATTTATGGCGTAATTGTAGACTGTTATGTAGCCAATGGTTTTAAAAAATCTGCATATACAGCTGCAGTACAGCTCAAGGCTGTATTACTGAGAAAATTATTATTTGCTGTTTTTATATCTGCATAGTTGATATCATGTGGAAAAAATCAAGAGGAAGATTGAAATGAATATTTAAATATTATAAATTACCAACCAAGCAATCGTGATGAAGATAAAGCTGAAAAATTACTAAATCAGGTAACCTACAATCGTCATTTTTATTAATGTTCAAGGAAAAGGCTTCCGTAACAAAAACATTAAAAAGTGATTGTAGGTTATCTGATTTATTATTTTTTAGGCTTATCTTCTTCATTAAGGTTATTTGGTTGGTAATTTATAATATTTGAATTTTTTTTTAATTTCACAAGATAGCAAACAAGCAGATGAGTCTCCTGATGAAAAGAGTCAACCATCGCCTATAGACAGCAAAAATGTTAATGGTGCGTTTCTGTCTTGTGGCAAGGTCTAATGCCACATGAATAAGTTTACTGGCCACCTGACTCTCCAAACCGGAACATGACAGTGACTAGCACTGACGCTTTGCAGCAGGAATAGATAAGGCGGTAGTACCAGACCCGGTCGAGCCAATGCAGAACTCTATCACCAAGTAACCACGATGGAAGTGACTTGCATTGCCCATCGGTCGCCTTTTACGACCTGCCTGGCAAAAAGGCAATTGGTCTATTCTTCAAAGAATATATAAAAAAAAGTTAAAAAGAGAAATAAAAATCATTACACTGAGAAAATATATATATTTCTTTTACTTTTAACTTGCTTACTATACGGAGTGTTACAAAAGCGGTTAAGAATGACCCCCTGAGTCACCCCCCTTCGGCTTACTGTACCACTTTTGCAACACCCCGTATATATGTATACTTACAATCATTTTAAAAATATTATATACTTAGATACAATTACAGGCAAGAGAGTATGTGTTTCTCTTTGAAGAACAAATAATATTAAATCACAAGCACGAAATAACGTATTCTTCTTAAAATTGTTTTTGTGATAGACCAATATTTAAAGGGCTAGATTTTTCATTCTTGATCAACTTAGTTATATCATGTTGTTTTCTTGACCATTATAATTCACTTTTATCGTCCCACAAACTGAGTACGATACAAATAGAGTTTTGGCTTCTCACTTGTTTTTATTATTTTATAAGGCATATTTTCCTGAAAAATAAAGTAAAACATTATTGAAATACATATCCCATAAGTTATAGTTAACAATAAGTTGGTTTAGTTGTAAAGTCAAACGACTGACATCAATACATCACAATAGCGAAATCAAGTGACAAACATATGTTTTGTATTTAGGGTTCTTCAATTTTGTACGCATCTCTAAACATAAGTTAAGTGACTAAAAGCCAATGACTGTAAAGTAGATTTATATAGGGACTTAGTACAGCCTAAAGTGTATTTGGACGATAATTAAAAGCCAATAGACGTATGATAGAATAAAAAAGAGATTCAGTACAGCTATTTGCAATATCACCCTCCAAATACACTTTAGGCTGTATAACAAAGCCTCGCCATTATTGTGTTTTAAAAAACAACATTAAAGAAATATATTATTAAATAAAAGATATATTTAGCAATAGCTAAAGCTATATCGTGACAAGCAACTTATATTATGATCATTATGCCTTTATATACAATATTGTACCATAAATACTTGTATATTCTAACCATAAAAACAAACACTTACCGCATTTTGCAATGATTTTATTTGTGTTATCTTGATTATTTCGTTGGCGCGTGAATGTTTTGAGGGAAAACATATATTATTTCACAATAAATTAGAATTTGCACTTTGAATACACTGTTCAATACTGCTCCAAGTTTTTAATTATGGCGTCTGCAGATACCATATGTGATATAATTAATGTTATACAATATCAAAAACAGATTGTTACTTTTTATCATTTTCAAACACCTATTAGGAACATTTAGCTGTACGAGAGAGTATATTTAGTGTTATAGTTTCTTTATACACTGAATAACAGCCTTTGTACAGCCTATAACAGCTTGTACAGCTATTGTGTAGCCTATTTAACGCTTAGCTGTACAAGATAGTTACAAGAGAGTATCCTTAGTGTTATAGTTTCTTTATACACCAAATAACAGCCATTGTACAGCCTATAACAGCTTGTATAGCGATTGTGCAGCCTACATAACGCAATAAGGTGTATAATTGGTGCCCTTTTTGGTGTTATATCGGCTGTAGAAGCGCTTCTACAGCAATTGTACGGCTTAGTATACAGCTTTAAGTTTAAAATGAACCTAAATGCAGCCTATATACAGCTTAACGTGCTACTTGGGATAGTATTGTTTCCACCGTAAGCTATAAAATTCGAAAGTACAAAAGAATTTTGTTTCCATGTTATTTAAATGGAACATAGAAATTTGCGATGCGGCACCCGTTAATATTAATATTAAGAGCTTAAATTGTCACGGTATTTTTTTTGTCATTTCCACCAATATTTTCGATATAGTGAAGAAAAAAAATTTTGTCGTTTTTTTATTTATATTTATATATATATATATATATATATATATATATATATATATATATAAATCCGAACCAACGGAGCATGTCCATTCTTATTTTTACATCGACACTTTCTTTCAGGCCTAACCTCGCTCTCACCTCTATATTCTATGGAAAGAAAACTGAACAAAGTAATATGTAATTAGTATATCAAAAATTTATATACCAAGCAATTTACTTCTGCGTTTGTCAACTTTAAAAGTCGATTAAATATGCTGTTTTTTCTAAGATATTTTATATCTTGTCCAATTAGTTTTTATTTAACAGTGTTCGCATGAATATACATTTTAGTCCGTCTAGGAATGGGTTGGTATAAGTTCTGTAATATGCAGGCTCTTTTAACTACTTACTTAAGAAGGCAACTACAGGTAAATTTTACGTATAAAATCAATGCAGTCAAAAATTCGTAGAATTCATGAATCAGATCCCAAGGAGAACCATGAGACATGTTGACAGCTCAAGAATTAAAAGATAAGCTCTCATGATATACAAATACGACGTTTCTAAACGCTATCTCGTACAAATAAGTGGGACATAAATTAATCGCGGCTCAGTGCGATAGACAAAACGCGTAATGCCACAGTAAATGTTACTATCGTGTTTTGGCGTTGTTTGTATGTCACCATTACGTAGAGCCTCTGTATTCATCAGATAAGCGATGTTATGATCTTTATGACAATTTAAGATTTTATTTTATATCTAGCAGTATCTATAGCTTCTCAGTTACCGATCAACACCAATAGTAAGACTACCCATTTCTGGATCATGGCTCTTCGACTACATTTCTCTTCAAATAGAAAACTTGAAATTATCATTATCAATATAATTGATCGATTGGCTAAACTCATCACTACCATTGTGATCTAGTTGGTAGAGTTCTGCATCGTCTCGCCCGGATACAGTATCAACTCCTTACCTATTCTTGCCGCTATAGCGTCAGTATTGTCACAGTTGTGATTCGGTTTGGTGGGTAAGGTAGCCAGTAAACTTATCATCCCGTCACATGGATAGCAGCGCACCATTAGCATCATTGGTGTTTATAGGCGTTGGTCGTCTCTTTCCATCAGGAGACCCATCTGCTTATTTGCTACCCTATGTAATAAAAGTCGCCTCTGTGGTCTAGTGGTCCAGCGTTGGCGTTGACCACATGAGGTCCCATGAGGAGAGGAATGGGTTTTATTTTACGAATATATACTGATTTTGAATAAAAATCTATTCTATTCTGTTCTGTTCTGTTCCGTTCCGTTCCGATCCGTTCCGTTCCGTTCCTTCTATTATATATAATCTGTGTTATAGGTACTGATACAGCCCATGCATTGCAGTTATGACTTATGTCCAATACCTAGATTTCTACCTGTAGGCATACGCGTAATGGTGAGTTGCTTCTGTAACTGTTCATTTTAGTAACTGCAACGAAAAGCAGTTTCATACATACATATAAAACCCGAGTTAGTTTTCCTTGCCGTAATATCTATGTAGTGAGTTTATTAAAAAGCCTAGAAGCGATCTCGATGTATTATTTGACTAAAACTCATAGATAATAGATAGATTCATAATGCCGGAATCAGTATTAGTGTTACGAGTACAACACTGATTTTATCTCATGTATTTGAATATACGCATTTAAATATAACTTGTTAAATAATTAAATATGTATTAGTTCGAATGTGATCTTATGTGACATTCGCAGATTACTGTAACTGACAGTAGTTAAGCTTTATGTATCTTACTAGGAAGATATTGTTTAATTACATAAGGATGAAAATTTGTATAACTATTTATCTGCAGCGATATAGCTGTTAGTAATACAAGAGTAATGCAATCACATGATAAGAAAGTACGTGGATCACGTGAAACAGTCATCTTGTTTTACGTATGCAAATAAATTAAAAATAAAACGTAGTATATTGTAAGGTAAAACGGCTTAAAATTTCGTAATAAATAATTTGTTACGACAATTTAAGTCACTTTGCTTATACGTAATAGTAGATTTAATCATATGCTTTAAAAGGTTTTTTTAGCAAACAAACAAACGTAGACGATTTATTTCAACTGAAACTGAAACTAAAATGAAGTGTCAAATCTCATTTGCAGATCTCCCAACTGCATCACCGAGAAAACCGAAACGTAACAGTGGAAACAACTGAAGTTTTGAAGGCAGGACTAATTTACATAGGGGATGATTGCATTTCCAATAATGTAGATGCGAAAATCATCATGATTATGGGAAACCGTAATCATGATGATAATTTATAACTGAAATTTCATTTTTTTTTCGAAAACTAGTGATATGTCTTAAAAAAATAAATATACAAAGAAGAAAGAAATAACGGTTCTTTTGAAGTTTGAGACTTGAACTACTGAAGCGCCCCTGATACAGTAAAACGGCTTGATTCAAACCTTACGTGTTTGATAATACCGTTTGGTGCAGGTTTGAACGTTCATCAAACGGCACTGCACAGTTTGGTTCTGTACGCCGCCGTAAGCAGTGTTGTAATGTAAATAAATTGTGAAATGCCCTCGAACAGGACCGCTATTTCCTTGCGCTTATTACGTTGATATGCTGCTTAAAATGTAAAAAAAAAAATATTATTCGTCGACATCTTCGGCGCACACAACCTCACATTACAAAATATAGTGCAAACTAAGCCGTGTTTGATCAAACGGGTTGGAACACGGTCAAACGACTCGTCAAACATAACAAAAATATGTAATTTCAACAAACAAGCTCCAAACCTTTAAAGGTTTGACAAACCTTTCAAACTAGCTATGTAAACGATCAAAATGGTTTGAGTCAAACCAAAATCTACGTGTTTGAATCAAACCGCTTGACCGTCTCGGGGGCGCTTAAGTTTTTCCTTAAAAATTCGAAATGTAGTAATATTTGATAGTTATTAAAGGTTGGTGAATATACTATACTGTCTTGTAATAATGGACGAACTGAACATTCATGCACATATTCATTACGGCTTAAGGATTCGCTAAGAAAGAAATTTGGCTAAGTTTACCCTCTCTATAAATATAACAAATAGCTTTACATTTACAAAGCGCTCGTAGCATTGTAAATGTGAGGCTATTGCCAAGGTTCTTTAATAATTAATATTATAAATTAAAAAGTTTGTTTGATATTTGAATGTTTAAGGAGGTTTGAATGATTGCAACTGTCACATTGCAGCTTCTGACATAGACTTCTAACTGACATAAAACAACTTTAGAATAGATAAACACTATTCTAAGTATATTTTAAGTCCGTTATTCAGGAAAATTAAAGAATTTCTGTGTGACTAAAAACACATAGGCTCATTGGGGCTAATCTATACATATAATAAAATCGTAGGAAAGTCAAAACTTGTACATTGAATATTTTTTTAAAAGAATACTTGGGGCGTGATCTACAATCGATATCAAAGCCAAAAATATAGTTATTAGAATTATTGTCTGTTTGTCTGTACTGTATGGATTTACTTCAAAATTTGCTTGAATTTTACTTATAGGTCGGGTCCAACATATAGGCTACATATTATCACGCTATCACCTACGGGGGAGGAGCTGTGCGGAGTAAACGAAGTTCGCGCGGACGAAGTCGTGGGCAACAGCTAGTTGTATATAAATGATATTTAACTTTTTTATTTTCTTCTTACGTATTTTTGGCCTAGCAAAAAAAGATCTTTGGACAAGAAATATAAAAACTGAGCGAGTGTGAGTCAGACTCCCATGCGAACGGTTCCGTATGAGTATTAAACGTCGTATGTTTTTCTTTTATCTTTTTATCTACCCTAAAATAAGGTGTGTGTTTGCACAGATTAATAAATTGTGATTACGTATGTTCAAGTCTATACAAAACTATCTAGTGATCTTTTTATGCTTGGTTTTATAAAAACCGCATTTACACATTCGTACAAATAGCGAGGCGAATGGCGAGGTGAATCACGAACACGCATGTGTAAACAGAGCCTCGCCTTACGGGTCGCACGCTCGCGTCGGGAGCGGTTTTTCAGACATCAATCACATCAAATCACAATCAAAGGGCACGAATGGCAAACACGAACTTACCGTTTACACATTTGTCTGCATTCAGTGTTCAGCCTGCGCCCGACGCGACAGGACTTGTAGACTAAATGGAGTGAAGTACGAATTTTAGAATTCCTAGAACTTTATCAACAGGAAGAGCTCATTTTACCGTCCCGATGGCCGAGTGGTCTAACTAAAAATCGAATGGGGCTCGGTTCGATTCCCGGCAGGAATAAACATTTATGTGATGAGCATAGATATTTGTATTTCAGGGTGGGTGTTTACTTATGTACGTAATAGAATTTATATATCTATTTATGTTTATTAGTATCATTGACTGAGACCCATAACACAAGCAAATAATTTACTTTCTTTGGTGTTAGATTGATTTGTGTAATTTGTCCGCCCCATTGGTCGAGTGGTTAGCGAACCTGACTACGCAAGCAACGGGGCTCGGGTTCGATCCCCGACGGGGACAAGCATTTGTGTGATGAGCATAAATGTTTGTATTTCCGGGTTTGGGTGTTTATTATGTATGTAAAAATATTTATATATGTAATTCTATGTATTATTATCTTTGATTAACACCCATAACACAAGCAAATAATTTGCTTACTTTGGGGTTAGATCAGTTAGTGTAATTTGTCCCGTGAATATTTATTTATTTATTTATTATTATTAATATTATATTATTATTAGGAATCCAAAAGATCGCATTCGTAAAAATTGACAAAAGAAAAACGATGCATGGATCCGTATATCAACTAGTATGGGATTTTATAACATTGTCTTTTTTACGCAGCATATCTAAATAGTTGTATAAATTAAATAGATGTGGTGCACATGCCACCATTATTTTACGTCCTCTATGTTCGTGTGCGAATGTCAAAATTATTTACCCACGAATGTGTGAACAGTTAGTTCGCGACGGCATTCGATACGAATGTTCCGTCGAATGGTTCTTCGAGTGACAAGGCGAATAGCGAATCCGAATGTGTAAATACTACTGCTTACGTTATTTATAGTATTCGATGTTTATGTGTATTACTTCATTAATATTGAGCAAACAATATCAAAAATGCACGTCTCTCAAATAGGGATCTATTTTAATTTATAATTATTTTTATTATTTGTTGTTATAACAGCCATAAGAATACACGTTCTGTGAAATTTTCGAATATTCGTCTGTTGCAAATTTGCAGAAAAGGCCGAAAGAAACATGTTTCTTGTATTGCTATGTTGTTTATATTATTCGTTGTTTTAGGGGCCATGGTAAAATAGGTATACTTTGTGAAAATTTCAAATATCTACTAAATGTGGTTCTAGCTATAGAGAGCTAGATGAATATTGGAGTCTCAATAATAGGATTTCATTTAAACACTTTAAGTGCGGAACCCCAAAACATGCTCCATGCGTTTAAAATAATGCATTACATAGATAACGCTATGGTAAAGAGATACCAGTAATATAATAATTTTGAAACAACAGTGAAGACGTCAGCAACAATTATTATGTTGTTCTAATCCATACTAATATTATAAATGCGAAAGTCTGTCTGTCTGGCTGGCTGTCTGTTACGCTTTCACAGCTAAACCGCTGGACCGATTTTTATGCAATTTGGCATGGAAATAGTTGACTATCCGGGGTCAAACATAGGCTAAATTTTTTTTTCAAAAATCGATCCCTGAAGGCCTAAAATAGGGGATGAAATTTGTATTAGAAACGATTTGGACGACATGTTAATCTACTCGCGAGCGAAGCCGCGCGGGTCAGCTAGTCAAATATAATTTTAATCAAACCCCTTAATTAAATAATCCTAATAAATGTACTTATGTAGATAACATAAATTGTGACTCTTTGATTGTCATGTTATAGATTTTAAATCGAATATTTGTTATTGATAACAAATGTGTTAATAACTATAATTGATGAGTCGTTAATGAAAACAAATAAGTTATTAGGTTTAGGATAAGGTGGGAATATTAGAAAGGATTGATCGGAACAATAAACCGAATTTAAACAATATTTACGACGCTCGAAATAAGAATCGGTCAAGCGCGATTTGGACTCGTAGCTGCCACCCATTATGGGATAATTTCATGTGTTCCTATTTCTTAGAACCTATTTACGTTCAATAGATGACATTTGTGACGGACAGACGAGAGTAATCATATCAATAAGGTTCCAACTTCCATCTGTCACCCTTTTGGTACGGTACTCTAATTAATTGCTGATACACTCAGGCTGCAACCCATGTCCAAGGTGAAGGGAGTGTTACCCCACTGCCAAAAGAATCCGGTTTGCTATTAAAATTTTGATTTTAGTGAATTATCTCGAAAACATATCAATAAGGCTTTTGTACAATCCGCAAATTGGTCCAGGGTCGCCATGATTTGAGACGAGAGGCTCACCATTAGACCATGAGGCAGTATAGATTAATCATTTTCCTAAATATAATTTTGCAATCAATTCTAAACTAATTAATTTTAACGATGATTAAAAGATAACGATTAAAAGATGATTAAAATTTTGAGTTAACTCTATGATTTTCAATGCAAGAAATAAGGCGTATTGATTTTATTATTTTATTTTGAATTCATTAATATTAATTTGAATAATAATCGAAATCGAATGACTTTATTTAAATAGGTGTAAAATAAAAATACTTATACTCAGAAATACGTAAAACAGATTTGTATCAATAACAAGCATACGTCAGACTAATTGGTGGGTGCAAATCGCTTAGAACAAATTGTAAGTTCGGTCAATTCGGCAAACATACCCATTGTAATTGTACTTGCTAGCCGTGATTGCAGCAAGAGTTAACACATAATACATTACAGTTTGTGTCACAACACAATCAGGCTCGTCGAGGACGAATCAGGCGCCGAGAAGCGTAATCTGGGTTAACAGGGGTCAAACGGCATCACAAATTCCAATACGATATTAGACAGATCTGTGGCGCGAATCGACGATTCTATGTCCGAGCTGCTTATTGGCTTCCTCATCTAACAATTGCTCATGTAAAGGGCTGCTTTTGTTCTCATTGCTGCAAGCAATTTTATTGCATACGCTTATTCAGATCATTTCAATATCAAAACTTTCATCCTGCAACTTATATTTGAGAATGCATCTCCTAAATGACATGAGAATAATTCTGCTTTATTTTCTTTATCTAGTTTTGCTTAAAATTTAAAATCTTACAATTAAAGATTATAATTCTTTAAAGATTACGTACTTAGTTAATGGGATATTTCTCAACGATCTGTAAATATAAAATGCCTAAATAGATCCAACAGACGTGCTGATTATTTTACCAAAATAATTCACACTGAATTAATTGAAACGTGAAAAATTAATGCTTGATTTAATAACTAAATGTTTAACTTCTATATTAACCTAACAGCTTTGTTCACTATGTAAGCAACACAAAATAAGCTCATAAAACGCGTATTCAACGCAAGTTTTTATAGCTACATTAGTAGAATTACACTAACTTGTATATAACGAAAACTAAATCAGTTATAAATATTGATTTGTATATAGATCTATCACTGCGTTCGATTATTCGGGCAATGGTTGAGTAATAATCGTCAATAACATTTTCATAGAGAGGTGGGGAGAAGGGGTGTTAACAGAAAAAAACATTAATAAATAAAAATATCTCGTGGTCTAGTAATAACCTATTTGACTCAGAACATGGGGTCCTGAAATTGATTTCTATCCAGGCAGTGTTGTTGATTTTTTATACCTACAAGATTTCTAGAAAAATCTTAAGCTAGGAGTTGCTATATTCTACATAGGCTTTTGATCCTGAAAATGCTTTAAACTAAAACTGGTTAATTTTCCCAAACTTGTGTGTGTAGTTAAATAAAAGTACAAGTGCATTATTTTTTAATAACCTAATAATAATTGAATTTTATTAAATGCAGATGAAAGTCTAAAATTTATCAATTACTTAAACTATTTCAGGGGCGCGTATATTTTCTCTGTTTATGTAACTGTCATGTTTAACCTTATTAAAATCGAGGTTCGCCGTGGTGTGGTCAAATCGTGGCCACTCAATGAATAAAATCAGTGCGAGCTCATGAACGGTTTGTGTCGACTGACGCAATGTACAAGTGTCCAATTTGAATCTCCATTTGTTTTAAGTGATTCGATTCCCATTAGATTAGTTTCTTCTAGATAAAACACTGTTTAAATTTATGTCTCAAACTGATATAGGTACATATAATATGTTTAAATGAATAAATGTTACGAAAACAAAACGAAGAGACAGAAGTGACTGAAGAGGTCTATATAACAGAATTGCCGAGGAAAGAGGCGTGGATCATGTTTCCAATATTTAGAATTTTATTTATGCTGCATGAACAAATACATCCAAAAAATAATTAAATTTAAAAGATTTAGTTTGATTTCTAGTTTGTTGTGTCCTTTTATAGTCTAGTATTTTATGACCATTAAATAATAAGCTTTCCGAAGGGTTAAAAAAGTACATATATATATTTGACTAAGGCGTAACGATAATAATAGAATACTTCATAGAACTCCATAGGGAAGCTAACGACAGGATCCAAATGAAATGAATAACTTTATTTACATATTGACTCATTTGGAGCCAATTTTAACGGTAAATTATCAACTATAGTATCTACAAGTTTATAATAATTACTGATAATTAATTAACAACAATGTCAACTCCTCTATTTTTTAACTTTTTACTTACCTGAAGATAGCTTAGTTTTACATAAATACCCATCAATTGGATTGTAAAAAATACACGAAGTTAATTTGTTTCAGAGCTCGTCTTCAGAGTTAAGGCGTAGCAAGACACCGCCCAGACAATCGCCCGAGCAGAGGACAGCTCCTCGTCCACCTTCAGCGCCAGTACATCATGAAAGACCTTCACATACACCACATATTTCTCCAAAGAAAGAAGCTTATAACAATATCCTTGGTAAAGGAGTTTCAGGTATGTTTAAATTCGCACTCGGTACTTGCGTATGGTCCAACATATGAATATTCTTTTCTTGGTATCCTTAACAGCAAACATTTTATAGCTCATTATTTGCGCAATCAGGTTTTTGCAATATATACAAATTTTTATCAAGATTGATTAAACTGTTCTTGCGTTATGAAGTAACGTACAGATAGATAGTTTTCACTGTATTTCAATTTTATCAAAATCGATCGAGCCATCGTTATGTTATAATGCAACACAAAGACAGACATCCAGACAGATAAAAATTATGCAGCCTGTTATTTGCATTAATATATGGTTTTACTGTATACCAATATTCATTAAGAGTGCTCAAACCGTTGTTAAGTTGTAACGAAACATACAGGCATACAAATAATTTTTAATGAGTGAATCATAGAATGAATATTTATCACAAAATTTGAAAAAAATTAAATATTCAGGCAGACTCTACACATCTATATAGAATTGTAGATACAATAAAACCAACTAAAAACTTTCTACATACAATAAAACCAACTAAAAATCTTCTGGAAAAAAAAAAAATATATATATATATATATATATATATATATATATATATATAAATATATATATATATATATATATAAAACCAATAATATTGGTGTCGTTGTTTTACATTTTTATATATACATTATTTTGTTTATAATGTATATATATATATATATATATATATATATATATATATATATATATATATATATATATATATATATATATATATATATATATATATATATATATATATATATATATATATATATATATATATATATATATACATTATAAACAAAATAATGTCAAATGAAAATTTTATTTATATTTTAAAAAAAATCTGAAAATATGTCTAGATTTCGATAGAATGAGATCTGTATAATTTTTAGTCAACTTCCCAAAACTGAGAAAGTTCTTAAAGGCCCGAGTTGATCCCGAGCTCCTTCGAAGAATAGGCCAACTGCCGTTCTGACAGGCAGGTTGTAAAAGGTAACTGATAAGCTATACGAGTCACTGCCATCATGGGTAGAGTTCTGCATTGTCTCGCCCGGGTCTAGTGCTACCGCCTGACATATTCCTGCCCAAATAGCTTCATTGCTTATCATTGTCGTGTTCCGGTTTTGAGGATAAGCTAGCCATGTAAATTTAGTCATGTGGCATTAGACGTCGCCAAAAGATAGCAACGCACGATTAACACACTGGTGTCTATAGGCGATGGTTAACTCTTACCATCAGGAGACCCATCTGCGTTTTTGCTATCTTATAACATAAAAAAAATCAGCTGAACATTTTTATGTTCCTTACCACCCCAGAACTAAAGTTATTTAATAAAAAAAAATGTTGGGATTATAGTAATAGATAATTAAAACATTATTATTTGCTTAAGGCTTGGCTCCTAAAAAACTTTGGGATTGGTTGGAAGGAGTCTTTAAATCTGTTTTTTATTCGTTTTTTTATATATCCGCACGAGTATTTCCTGTTTGGTATCATTAGAATTTAGCGAAGATTTTACTCGTGGTTTCAGAGATACAGAATTTCGCTGTTGCAGTCTTACTGCGTTTCAATTGTAATTTTTTTTCTATCAAACAAATAGGCTGCTCTATTGCTTAAGCTGTAATAACTCTGAATAATTATTAATTAATCTCTTGATATAATTATCAAGCTGTACACGCAGTGAATATTTCCATATGCATTTCTTAGACGTCTACGTAAGATTACGTTAACGATTTGGATTTCATGTACATTAAATTACGGACTAACCTTCTTTCTCCACTTATTTTACCCACATAGCCATGAGTTAAGTCTATAGATAAACAAATCGACACGTCCCAAGAACAAAATCGTATCTGCATAACCACCAAATTACAATATGTTTGTTTTTAACATTGTGGATAAGATGATGTTCACTTGAGTATTTTCAAAAACAAAAGACCAATAGATATAAAAAATATATTGTCTTGTAGCTTTATGCGTGTTTAATGTGAATTTTATTATTAAACCAATTTCGTCTGATCTCTCCATACGATTTTGTTATTGGGACCCGTCGAAATATTTAAGAAGCCGGTGTCGCATTGGTATGGCAAGTCTTTATTTTTCAACTTATAAATGTCAATGGGCGGTGACTGTTATTTAACTTCAAATAGCTCACCTGCCTGCTCGATTTTTTTTATATTAATACATAATTATGATTACGTAAGAATTTCATTGTACCAAAAAATGTTGCATAATATTTGGTAGTCAATAAGGGTCCATTATTTGTAGGTAACGAGAGTCATATGTCAATCGGTACACGTAAAGCGAACCACAAAAAGATGTACAGTTCCCTGGCACCGGTTCGCGACTTCCGGTGGAGCCTTTTTATGCGATTGCATTATAAATAATAACGAAATTATTTGTGCATTGGTTATGTAAAAGGCTTCGTCTTTGCCTTTTTTGCTGTGGCACGAGCGCCGTTGAAATTAAATATTATCACGTGTTCTATTATGAATTCATGACACTTTACCTTATAACTTGGGGCTAACATATACAGAGTTCTGTGATTCAAGCGTAAAAATTTTTTGAAAAACAGTTTTTAATAGCAAGTCTAAGTATTACACTCATGTCATAAAAAATAAAAATTTTGAAATGTAATACAAAAATTACATTTTTCACAAAAAAAATATTTTTACCCGAAACTCATGAAAGGTCAACTTTGCGAACAACTCATACATAACAATCAAATTCGATTTTTTATAAACATAACTAACAAAGATTTTTTGGAGATAACTAATACTAGAGATTGCCCTCTGGTCGAAATTCGACCATAAGCTAAAAATAAAATTTGATTTTTGATATCTTCTAAGTTTGACAACAAGTAAGTATTTTTTAATGTATTACAAATGAATAATTATTTTTATTTCAATTTAATTTAATGTATTTTTAATGCATAATATACAAAATGTTAGGTTTCTGCAGCCTTCGGCAATGTAAACTTTAGCGGTGCTGGATTTAGTGCTCCTCTGTGCGCGTAATTTTTGTTAAAATGGGTACAAAGTTTTTGCTTCATATATTAATATATGGATAAATGTTTTGATTTATGATTTTATAATAAGAGTGTACCGCAATTAATTACACTGGAGGAGCAAGTTGAGCTCTAAATAAATTAAATAAAGAAAAAATATAAATAATGTAATATATTTCCATTATGTAGGCTGCGAGAATTTCTATGAAAATTTAAAAATGCACTAATTTCAACAAATTCAAACAACACAGCAGGAGTGATCAACCGACAGCATACATGCCAATATAATATACAGAATACTTATGCCATTATCAATTATCATGATATTGAAAATTGTAAAAGTCCCATGGTTGTTCATATGCAACAATATATTGTTGAAAGTTTTGTGAAAGTTTATCCCTAAAAATACATATATACGATATTATAATATATTTCTACACTAACAATTGATATTCAATTGTCTTATCTATATTTCTATACTCATAAAATTGTAGAGTTTGTTTGTTTGTTTGGTTGTACGCGGTAATTTCGAAAACTACTGAATCTATTTGAATAATTCTTTTTGAGTTGGATAGCCTGTTTATTGGAGAATATAACATCTTCCTACGACCAGTAGGAGTGGAGTAAACAAAATTCGCGCAAACAAAGTCGCGGGCATCAGCTAGTTGAAAATAAATTTTAATAATTGAATAACAATGTTCAAAAAATGTAAAAATACTAAAATGTACAAAAATAATTTCTTAGGGTGACTAAAATGATTAGACCTAGTTTAGCTTGCTGCTACTAAAATCATTGACGCGAATATCAAAGGTTTTAATATAACTTGGTACCTATATTAAAATTGCCCGGCTCTCTAATTTCATTTGGGGTGGAAATGATAAATAATATCAAAATCGGTCCAGCGGCTTAACCGTAATAGCATAACAGATAGACTTTCGCAATGATAATATATCTATAGATTCATAAATTACGAAAAACGCTTTACTATGACTATTTGCCGTATCACATACATTAAGAAAAAATCGTAGATCAAAAAGATTCACTACCCCTGACCCTTCAAAGAGGTCGTATTTTAATATTTAGTTAAAGAACATTCATCCAAGTACTTTCCAAACGTGTATCAATATAAATACCCGGTTATTCGTAGTCACGCGCCGTCCCCTCGGCCCCTTTGTTCAGCATCCGAGCTCATCTCCACGTTAATCTGACGGTATAATTGATTTACTGATATCTTTCACACTGACAGGCTATGCGCTATGTACTTGATTGATACTGTGAATGGAAAGTAAAACCACACTGATACAAATGGGAAATCATTTTCGTCTGTCTTTCCACCTATTCAAATTTCCAAGTTTTTGCAAGATACATACTTATATACATATAAAAGAGGAATTCATTAATTCGACTTGCGGATTAGACCAAAGTACAATATTTTTTCATTTCAAAAATTGCACATACGTATTGTCATATCCATTGATATAAAAAATCCTAGATGCACAGTCCCAAACAAAACTGACACTCAAAAGTGTCCCTAATTTCATTTAAGTAGTTATAGATATGGCAAAAACATATGTCTTTGTATATCTAACCTTAAGTACAAGACTTATAGTTGTTTTTACAAAGCAATGTACGAAAATAAATAAAATTGACAGTGACGCGGCCGACGCGATTCTATTTGAAATGAGTGCACAATTTAAAATTGTGCACTCATTTTTGGAGGACGTTTTTGACACACTGATTGTGTATCTTGGGTTTTTTATATCAATGCACAAAATGTTAAAACTTGAGTTAAATCGACTTTATTGGTTTTAGGTAACGTGAGATGTATTTGTAGATAAGTTTATTTGTAGATTTGTAGGGACTAAGTATTTCATGATTTATCAGTAAGATATTACCACCCTGCCATCCCACAACGGAACGTTATATCACTAGTTTATTATTGTTTCAGTAATTACATCGCTATGTATTTTAAGGACATATTTTGTAAGACGGTGTTAATAAGGATTATCTATATTTTTAATTTAGTTTGTTACTCAATCACACAAAAACTACTGAACGGATTTGAATGAAATTTGGCACACACGTAGATGATGACCTGAAATAGCGCATAGGTTACGTTTTATCCCGGAAAAATTAGGTGATCCCGGGGGATTCGCCACAAACATTTATAATGCAGCGGGCTACACGCAGCAGCTAGTATTACATACATATATTTTTATACTTTTTTTTAATTTCGGGAGTTTTGACAAGGAAATGTCAAACAGGAGTTCATATAGTATTTAACATATAAATGCTATATGAACTCCTAGAAGAGTCTGAATTAGGCTTCGCTGGGAAGCAGCACTCCTATGTTTAATTTGTTAATTTTTTTATTATTTTAGACATTTTCTGTATTGTTTTTTTTTTACATTATAAAATAGCAAACAGGCAGAAGGCTCTCTTAATGGAGAGACAACCATCGCAACCAATACCAACAAAAATGTTAGTAGTGCGTTGCAATCATTGTGGTGTTAATGACAGATGCATAAGTTTACTAATTACATTACCCTCCAAAACGGAATACAGACCAACACGGGTTATATCATATTTTATACATTCAAGTGACAAATGTTGGACATCTACTTTTTACACGGAACGTAAAGAAAAACTTATTTCTCAAACCTTGGAGGTAAATAAAGATGTGCGATCATGATTGATAATAAACCTAATTAAAATAACTTTGGCAGATACCATATTATCATGGTACTCATGACTGTCTTTGGTCATATCATTATAAACATGTGTCACGGAAATCAATGCAAGTGATAATAATTGCCTCTGAATTTAAGTTGAATTATTAAAATAGATGGAGTAAACCAAATTTACGGAAGTCGGTTAAATTTTTTATTTAATTTATAATTCATCAAAGTGGAATTAATTAACACATCAAATCCGCACTCAGTGTAACGTTGCATTTGGATTTCTAAAAAGAATGAATCTATAATATCCCATAACCCACGGCTCTAATACCCCGTCGTTATTATATTCCACTCATTCCCTTCATTTTATGAATCATAATCTCCAAATCTCTTTTCATATTTTATCTTTGTCTGGCTAAAGTTAATCCGGATCACTCCATCTCCGTTCTTTTACCCCGTAAATTTAACCGGAATATCCCGACTGTTTTATAAGACATGTAATAAATCTATCACACAAAAATCTATAATATACTATTTGAATTATTATGTAGAAATAGTAAAACGTTATTGTTAAAATTCATTGTATTTTCCGCATTTTCTTATTTAACCAACCAATTCAAAGATTGATTGAAATTCAATCACTTGTTGATAGATGTACAATACTCTCATAATACATAAATATCTGGTTGACCGAGCTTTGCTCGGTTTTTCACATACCTATATCTTGGGAACCGAGCTTTTCTTGGACCCGGAACCTTGATAAATCGATTCCTTGACCCGAAAAACCCCTAATTTGTGACTTTCATGAAAATCGTTGGAGCCGATTCCGAAATTCCAATTATATATATATATATACACAAGAATTGCTCGTTTAAAGGTATTAGATATGTTTTGTTACGTAATAATAATTGCAGTCAATGAGTCGGTCATACTTGCATTTACAATTTCTAGGTTCTGTGCTGAACGGGACACTGCTAATGCGAAGAAATATAGGGTTTTCGGTTCTAGTATAAGAAATTGCTGTAATAAAAATACATTTTACATTTTTCATCTTCGACACTTGGTAAAATACCATATATACCATGACCATGACTTTCATACTTTTTTAATTACAATTTCTTACATAATTGACATTATAAAAACATCATTTCCTACTATGGCGCATTTCTGTTTGACTGTTGTAGAATATATAAACAGAGAAATTTATAATTCTGTGGTAAAAACTAAACTAATTTATCGTTTTATTTTCCCCCTATCGTTGATGTACCTACCCATGGTGCTATCGAGATCATCTCTCCGCAATTCTTCGAACATGCGTATGCAAAAAAAACCCCGTTTTCTCACATAGGTAATTATAATTGTATTGTCACACGCGATGGTGTTTTTCTTGTATGAATGAATATTTACATCTACAGACAACTTTTGATCCTTAGAGTATGTAATGAAATAGAGAGAATGTGTTGCACTTTGTATGTTCTTATTTGTCAAACAAGTATTTGGTAAAAAAAAAACATCTACATTAAAAAGATATTTATTGAAATTATTACATTTACATTTATTAATAAAAATAAAAATAATTTATTTCTCAGAAATCAGGTATCAAAAATTTGTTGGTAATACACTCGTAAAAAAACGTTAATTTAAAAATTAAAGCTAAAGAACTGAACAGACAGCAATAGAGATGCACTCATCTCCTTTTACAAGAGAATGCAGGCCCATCGATGCCCTCAGAATGGTGAATCCCACCGTTCCGACAATGTCATCACGAGAATGTTAGAGGTGAGCCGTACCCCGCTTAACAGAGAAGCACCACGCATACGCATCACTGCAAAGAAATCTCGGGCGTGCGCTTCCGCGAACACGACAAATGCGCTCCATCACCTTGGCAGTCCCACCATTTCCCTGAAAGCATTGTTATACTGGACGCGAACTACGCTGTACAGCCGATGCGTGTACCTTACCCATAGCCCGCACGTGTACAAAGCCTAGCAGGAAGACTTGAACAAAACAATTTTAACTTTTCTTGTACAACTTGTGAACCTACGAGCCAGTATTACACCGAACGACCAAAGCCCTTCGTTTCCTTGCAGGATTGTCTCTCGCTTCCCCCACGTTTCTCTACATACAAACTCGCCGGCTGCGAAGATTCTTGATACCACCTTCGCACAATACTCGATCAAAAGTTATAAAGAAATCCTTAAAATATTAATAATATTCCATACAATGCTTGCGTGTTGTTACCTATTTTATCACAATTATTACAGAACAAAACTTACTTAGGAAGAAATACCCCGAAGTATTGCACAGTCTCACAGACTTTGTAGTTGAACTACATCAAAATCTCTAGAAAATTATATTTTTCGGCAATTATAACATTGTGTTATATGTGAAGAAAGAATTAATGGACTAACATAACCTATTATATGACTAGTAAATGTATAGTCACATTTGACCTCAACTATAAATAAATAAATATCACTGGACAAATTACACGAATTGATATCACTCTAAAGCAAACAAATTATTTGCTTTTGTTATAAAACATTAACATCATCATCATAACACATTAGTATCTTTGACTAGTACCCATACTAATATATAGAAATACATATATAAATATTGTAACATACATAAGAAATACCCAAACCTAGAAATACCAACATCTGTGCTTATCACACAAATATTTGTCCCTTTCGGGAACCAAACCCGTGGCCCATCGATTCGTACTTAGGTACGCTAACTACTAGACAACGAGTTCTGTATTTGCTTTATTTGGAGGTAGTGAAATTTATTACCGCCCTATAAATAATTGTGCTCTATGAAAAATATACAGTCTTAGACATTTCATTGTATACTACGCTGTTTTAAATTTTCTCATTTAAACTCTAATGTGTATACACGAGTATATTTGTCATAAATGATTTAAGTTATTATCCTTTTATAAAGCGCGCCTTTGCGACTATCACCTGCTTATCGATACAGGCAAAAATGAACCTTATTATCACGAAGTAAAGATGAGAAACTAATGGTTTAATATCTTTGCGAACCACTAAAAGTGAGTACGGTGGTGAGTTAAAGCCTAATGCCTCTAATCGGGTGATATAAATCATTATTAATTTTGAGTCGAGTCTGCGTCGATCCGCGCCGATTAGCGATTGCACAATACCTTCAGATTACATTGACATAAGGAATATATCTTTTTGCTCCATCCTCAGGAGTAGGGTCAGAAGCGAAAATTTTACAATAAATATACTGAATTTTAATTCTAAGTAGTATCGCCAACAAATAGTAATAAATACTGCCTACTAATTTTATATAACATCATATTTTTTTTCAGAATGTCAATATAAAAATCTGTCGGTAAATCAAATATCGACAAGCCTACAATTTTTGAACAGACATCAGTCATCATACGAAAATACTATGTTTATGTATGGGTAATTACTAATTATTAAAACTGTCTGTCTGAGTCTGCTTGAGACATATGTGCGAAAAAAATATTCCAGGTACCATAGTATTTCTAAGAATTGATGGTCTAATTTTTTAAAGTCCTCCGTTTTAGTAGTGTTTGAAAAATCCAATGAATTCTCTAAGAGTTAAACGGGCATCCTATATTAATATTGAAAAATTAAACCAACTATCTGTCCTGCAAGCAGATTTCTATTTAACTAAGATCTTTTTAATAAAATTTCTTTTTTTTGACTACTAGGTGGTAGAGTTCTGCATTGTCTCGTGCGAGTTTGGTACCACCGCCTTACCTATTTCTGACGCAATAGCGTCAATGCTTGTCACTGTCGTGTTCCAGTTTGGAGAGTAAGGTAGCCGGTAAACTTATGCATGTGACACTAGGCCTCGCCACAAGATAGCATCGCACCATTAAAATTTTTGGTGTCACATAGGCGATAGTTAACTCTTTCTATCATGAGTGATGAGACCCATCTGCATGTTTGCTATCTTATGATATATAAAAAAACTCAGCTGTTGTTTGTCTAGAACTAGTAGTAATACAGCTACTAAAGTAATTATGTCACTTATATTAGCCAGCCGATTGTCCTGAAAACAATATTTTACAGTAGTTTTACTTCAAATTAATTAACAGCGATAATTTTATGTTTGTTAACTAACTAAAAAATTTAGGTGGGCAAACAAAATATTAAAATTGAATTGAAGACCTAACTTAATGTGACAAAATTTATTTTTCTGTATGATTTTAACTTAAGCTTTTTTATTTAAGAAGAATTCTATATTGCCTATCGTAGGTTTTGTAAGCATACGATGTTCCATTTTGTTGCTGCCATCTGAAAATAATTTTAACAGAACTATTTAAATGTAAATTGTTTCATCGTAAGATTTTTACACGTTAAATATATCTAATTGTATTTTTTTAGTAATTTGCCATCAACATTTTTTGGTATTACGTTCAAATAAAATATATATTTAAGGCCGTTAATATTTTAGTTGTAAACTTATACAATTCGAGTACAATACGTTTAAAAAAATTTGGTACGACTATTAATTGTAGTACATATAACCAAAAAAGTAATTTTTTTGCCGACTACTCTTTATACGATTAAGCTGGGTTTATAAAGATAAGCCGATTTACTTTTTATTGTACCGTATTTTTTGAATATCGTTATGTAGATACATACATAAAATAAAGAATGCTTTTTATTAAAAAGTTTAATGAATATACGTGCTACAATTACTTTCTTTCAACATATAAGCGCTTTAACGCTGCAGTGGCTAGCAAACTCAATATTTGGATAATATTTATTAATTTTATGTATTTCTCTATAATATTTTTTAAATAAAGAATCTAAATAATTATTACTGGTAATTATTGTGAATTATAACAGCGATTTACATAATCACACTAGCTTGTAACTTGGTATGATCATTTTGAAAATAAATCTCTCAAAATAAAATTTTCACTAGGCATTCTGTATAAAATATTTGCCAATATATTGCTGTAAATGATAATTTTAAGTATCTTCACGCTCGTATCTCCGAAGAGCTAGGCAGAGGTAAAACAAATGCACCCACGATTAGACAAAGATACTTGGTCCCAAAATGTGATAGGTGGCGAGCCTATCGCCTTACTTAACTTATCCAATGGGTAGCGTTGTTTTTATCACAAAATTGAAAAACACATTTTTTTAATTGCCTGACCTGGCAATGGAACCAGGGACTTCCTGTGATCAATACCGACACCGAATCACCAGGCCACAGAGGCGATCAAAAAATAATTCAATTTGATTTTTAGTTTTAACATTTTTTAGTTTGTGCTAAGTAAGAATTTACGAAAATTATTTATTTGTTAAGATTCTCTCAATTTTCGTAAAATTGAGTAACGAACGAACAATACTAATATTAAATCATCATCATATGTTATCACAAAAGCGAGCATATAATATTAATTATGATTTTTTTTAAACCATACTTTTCAACTTAGCTACGATGGCGTGTAGTCTAAGTTGAAAAGTCGTATGAAGGAATACAGTGTCAACAAAAGTTGTTATATATATTCATTGTACGGTGATGTGCGTAAAATCATCAGTAAATCTTCACATTGTGAACAAGGGTGCTATAGAAGGGTAGTTCGGTTTTATCTCCGGGCGACACGAGGTTGATCCGGGCCCGGATGATCCGGATAATCGTACCGTCCTTGCATCGTAGTGTGTGTACGCGATGTATCGATTTATTTCACACCTACCTACTGAGCTTTCTGTTGTTTAATGAATAAAATTGTTCGTTATGGCTAAAGCAAACTTTAGCATGTGTTTATTTTAAAATAAAGATCTTTTACCATTGTAATGTGTATATTTTTCTCTGTCTATAATAACAGTCAAATACAGGTGAAATAATTGTTTTTTTTGTCTGTGACTTTATATTTCACTAGCAGTGCCCGCGACTTCTTCCACCTGGATTTTTTAAAAAAATAAAAGTAACCAAAGTTATTTCTTATTACATCAGCTATCTGCCAGTGAAAGTCGCGTTACAATCGGTCCAGCCGTTTCAGAGATCAGTTGGAACAAACAGACATACAGACAAAATTTGTGAAAAAAAAATTGATAAATGTACCGTGTATATATCCATATTATGCATTAAGTGAAAAACGATTATTTTAATATTACAAACAGACACTCAAATTTCACTTATTTGTATATATAGAAGATTACTGTTAGAGTAGGTTTATTAAATGAGTATCTTTTTTTATCGTTGTTTTCGTTATCTATGATTGTTAATTTAAAGTTTTAATTGAAACAAACAGACAAACAAAAATAATTTTATTAACATACGGAAAATGCAAGGCGTTCTGAATTTGAAATATTTTCAAAGTTTCATTGGTAATGGTAATTAATTTAAAATCAAAATGGTGGTAAGGGTAACTTATGGAGCATATTGCACTTTGATCTAAGTAAGAGTGAAGATGATTGATAGACCTAATTTTTTCCATATGTAATTGTTCTATTGATGAACTGAAAAATCGAATTATTTTGTATATATAATTAGCTTAAAATCTGAAAGATTTATTTTTACGTGACTGGTGTTGAATAGCTGTAGTGGATGTCAGCAACATTTGCAATTTGGAAAAAACGTGATTGGGACCCAGATTGGGACCCAGACCCAAGGAACAGCCACACTGAAAGTGTACTTACTCTACGGAGCCCTGGGGCTCTTCAAAGCCTTTGTGGGGGCTTCGCTAAAATACTAGTAATAATGAGAAAAAATAGCAGCGTGCCGATTTAAAGTTTTTCTATGAATTCGATTACGCTTAGGCAATTATTCTTGTATCAAAAATATATATTAATATATTGTTTACTAGTTGACCCGCGCAGCTTCACCCGCGAGTAGATTAGCATGTCGTCAAGATAGCTTTTCATACAAATTTCATCCCCTATTTCAACCCTTTAAGTGTTGATTTTTGAAAAAATTTGCCTATGTTTGATCCCAGTTTTTCAGCTACTTCCATGCCAAATTTCGGGAAAATCGGTCCAGCGGTTTAGCCGTGAAAGCGTAACAGACAGACAGACAGACTTTCGCATTTATAATATTAATAGTATATTATAGTATGGATTCACAGCAAATATTTTATTGTTATGCAAAACGCTTAACTAGTAAGAAGAAGGAAAACCATCAAAGTTTTCATTTACTAAGAACGCGTCTCGTATGCGAAAATCCTTAATATTCTCGACCTCACCGGGATACAATCCAGATCCGACGGTCGAGTAATCCGACTTAGGACTGATCCGCGCGTCTATGTGTGCGTCACATTTGTGTTATGTGGGATGTGTTGACAAAGAGATTGTAGAATCCCAGCCGTCTCTTTATATTTTATTGTTAAATCTATTTTTATATTTTTAAGTTATTATATCTAAGGGAGTAACTATATCATGACATCTTAAAGCTGTATAACTTATAAGTTATTTTAATTTTCTTTTTTAGGGTTCCGCAGTAAACTGGGAACCCTTATTGTTTAATCATGTTTGTCTGTCCGTCCGACTGTCCGTCTGTCCCTGCGCAGCTATCTCAGGTACCCTTAGTACTAGAAAGTTGTAATTTGGCATGAATATTTATATTAATCATAGCAATAAAGTAGTAAAAATAAAATCTTGAAAAATATGTTCTTAGGGTAGCTCAGGGATTGAAATTGAAATAGTAGTCGGGAAATGTAGGCAGAAATCGAACCCGTGGAGAGGTAATAAAAAGGCGACCGATACGCAACCGTGTCGCAGTAGTTACGGCTAATGCGTCCTGGACAAATTGAGTTGTGCCCGGGCTGAAATTAGTTCGCCCTTGGGACCGGAGATGCTTGACAGAAATGACAACGCGCTATAAATTACATTTACATGACGTTACATTAATTAATGATATTATATCGTTTATCTATATTTTTTTGATCAATTTCTAGCCTAATGGCCGGTTTCTATACGAGTAAAACGAATCCTTTTAGTTACGAGTTGTAACATTTTTACGAGGCGTAAGCTAAAACTGTACTATAAATGTAAAATCGCCAAACGTCTAAACCATTTTTGGAACGCCTTGTTAATATTATTTTTTTTGCTAATACCTACTGCTACGAATAACGAATTGTCGATTATAGGAACCTGACATATAATCTAGCTTTAGGCTTCAGTATGGACACATAAAGTCTATAGTTGAAATCCTGAGTCGGAATATCCGTTATATATAAATATTTATATCATAGGTTAGCAAACAATCCGATGACTCTCCTGATGGAAAGAGAAAAAACATTGCCTAATAGATACTGAAGATGTCAATGGTGTGTTGCAATGCCAAATGAATGAGTTTATATAGTTATAATCCCCTCTGTGTTGTATATAATCAAGTATATACATATAATAAAATCGTAGAAAAGTCAAAACTGTACATAGAATATTTTTTTAAAAGAATACTTGGTGCGTGATCTACCACGATATCGAAGCCAAATATATAGTTTTTAGAATTTTTGTCTATTTGTCTGTATGTATGTCTGGGGTAAACTCAAAAAGTACTGCATGGATTTACTTCAAATATTGCATGAATATTACTAATAGGTCGGGTCAACATATAGGCTACATATTATCACGCTATCACCTACGAGGGATGAGCTGTGCGGAGTAAACGAAGTCCGCGCGGACGAGTTGCGGGCTAGTGTAGTGTATAAATAAAACATGTAAGGGTAATGTTATTTTTTTCTTGCGTACCCCATAGTTTCGGGTATCGTTAGATACGTTTTCAAAAAATATTTTAAGTCTGTGATAACTACTTTTTACAATCATATTTACATACATGGAAGTAATTACTCCAAAGCATTTATAAGATATGTATAGAAACCCAGGACTAGTAATTACGACTTACAAAATATTTTAAAAACCTGTCATCGATTCCGTTCCAGGGTAGACAGGCAAAATGGACACATGACTCTCACAAAAATTAGCACTTAAAAGCTTAATATTTTACAAACGAGTCCCTTAATCGAAAACTTTCTCCTCGTGTTAGTCCCGGGTTCTTTTGAAGAATACAACTGCCGAACTGCCGGACTATACGAGTCACTACCATTGTGGCTACTATAATAGTAGAGTTCTACATTGTCTCGCCCGCGTCCGATACCACCGTCTTACCTATTCCTGCCACAATAGCGTCAGTGCTTGTCACTGTCATGTTCCGGTTTGGAGGGTAAGGTAGCTGGAAAACTTATGCATGTGGCATTAGATCTTGCCACAAGATAGCAACGCACCATTAACGTCTTTGGTGTCTATAGGCGATGGTTGACTCTTTCCATCAGGAGACCCATCTGCTTGTTTGCTATTTTTGTTTAGAACGGTATACTCTTCGTGTGGTAGCATTTTAATCTGGGTGGAGTTCTGATGCAGGGTTCCGGAGATACAGGAAACGGTACTTCGAGTCGGTTCCTGCAGTTTTACTGAGTTTAAAAAATGATGTATTATATTTCCTCTATCTTGAGTTAGCTATAAGGTAACTCTTTTTAGTGATAGGCTCGCTTTTTGTACTGTCTTTATTTGTTACCTGCTTTTTTATTAACTTTAAGTGTGCAATAAAGCGTTAAATAAAGAAATAAATAAGACACTTTTTTACACTTCGACTTTCAGTATATTTTTTCACTTTTTCCCATTCCTATGTATGTTACCTGCAAAGTCATAACAAGCCTAATTGAATTATTTAAGTTTTTTTTAATCGATTTGTAATTATAATATAATCCTGTTAAATCGATTTGTACTCGATATAAATTGCCTATTGATTCGCTTGGTAATAAAAATGATCACATCGATATATTATTCCATTCAAGCTACTTAAGGTCGAAAGCTGCCATTAAGTAACTTCTTGTATTCACCTATTCCCACCTATATACAGGTGCTTCATTTGCATTCATAATTATTATTGACAGTACTTGATGGTCTGCATACCTTTTGAAAGAAGTGCAAAAGTTTGTTTATGAGGCACCTGGTCACAAAGTGTTAAAAATATGTTATAACGTTACAGATTAACCATTCGGAGTGCCATATCTATAGTAATTGATGCGTATTACCCATTATTACACGCAAAATAAAACTAAATAAATAAACATTATCACTATCATTACCTTTCAAGGTGGCAAGATAAACCCAACACCATGATCCACATCTCCATTCTAATGTACGTCGTTTACTACTTGCAATAACTAAGATAATCGACAGCTTTTCGTGCTCTTCGAGATAGGTGTGCATTTGTTAATTCACCACTAGCAAATAACACTAAGTAAACATATTATAATCGATTTATAATATATATAATATGGAAAATATTTAAAATGTGGATTTATAACAACCACGTGTAACTCTTTCCATGGCCCATACTTCATTTACCGCAAACCGTTTGGCCGCCCCGTTGCTTGATCGGTTAGTAAACCTAAGGCTAGGGTTCGATTCCCAACAGGAACACCTATTTTTGTAATGAGCTTAGGTGCTTGCATTTCTGGGTTTGAGTGTTTTTGTGTTTGTGACAGTATTCATACATGTATTTTATGTATTAGTAACGTTGACTAACACCCATACACAAGCAAGTAATTTGATTACTTTGGGGTTACATCAATTCGTATATTTGACAGCGATATTATTATTACTATCTACTTACCTGATTAGATGAAGGAAGTATGAGCCATGGAAAGTCTGTCCTTACCATATGGTAAGGCACTTATTTTTTCTCTATCCATTTCTCAAAGTACTTGATGTAAAGGTTAATGTATGTATCATTTAAAATTGTAACTTGTACTCTTATAGTGGAAATAAAGTTGTCACTTCCAAAAATGTATAATAAACTTAAACTAAATTTTATTATCACGAAGGCGATTACAATATAAAGCCATAACAAGTTATTCAACTAAATCCGGATTGTAGTAATCCCGTCGGAGATGTATCCCGGCCGGTGGGCAGCGGCTGCCACCTAATCCCGGATCATCCGGCTCAAAACCTCTACTTAGCTCTATGTATGTGCTATGCTTCACTTAGCTATATGTTAGGCTCTTCGTCCTTTGTCTGCCGTCTAACTTAATAATGTAAGAGTTATTTGTTAAAATGATTCTTTGTCATTTGTAAATTTGCACAATGTGTCGCTTTTACTATTCGTTACACGGATAGTAACGCATGAACTTTGAATGTATTTTTTATATATATCTTATAAATTAATCCGTATTAATATGTGAAGCGAAAACCCTGTGTCCCTTTCGATAAAAGTTGCACGGATAGTATGAAATTTGGGACAATTAAAGTTGCATATAGAGAAAACTAATTTTAAAAACAAATGCAGATAACTAATATTTTTATGTAATATATATAAGAAATAAGTAAAATAAATTTGACACACGTATACTTTTTTGTTTATAGCCGAGCCAAACTGTTGGAAATAAGCTTCCAACACGGGTGACCTTGGTGGGAGGCTTGTGGAGTTCAGATGAATTTTAGTTGCAAACAAGTGTTTACACTATTGTAAACCGCCGATGGAGATCCATGTGGTGGGTTTTTTTCTAACAGTGTGGCTCGGCGTTTATGATTAAAGTCAAACTTAGAAGATATTTTATTGTTTAGTCTATGGTACTAGTACTTTAACATAAATAGAATAACGGTTAAATTTCGATCTACGGGTGGATAGTATTTTTAGATGGATACTAGCTGCAGCGTGCAACCCGCTGCATTATAAAAGTTTCCTCCGGGATAAAAAGTAGCCTATAAGCTATTCCAGGTCATCATCTACCTGTGTGCCAAATTTTATTCAAATCTGTTCAGTAGTTTTTGCGTGATTGAGTAACAAACATCCATCCATCCATCCAAACATCCAAACTTTCGCATTTATAATATTAATATAGATATAGATATACGACGGTTGTTTTTTATACATAATATGATAGCCTCAAACATTTTTATAAATATACTATAAAAAATGTATATTTACACCTAATTGTAATGTTGTTTTTTTATATCATAAGATAGCAAACAAGTAGATAGGTTTCCTGATGGAAAAAGTCAACCATCGCCTATAGACACCAAAGGTGTTAATGGTGCGTTGCTATCTTGTGGTGAGGTCTAATGCCACATGCATAAGTTTACCGGCTACCTTACCCTCCAAACCGGAACACGACAGTGAAAAGCACTGACGCCTTTGCGGCAGGAATAGGTAAGGCGGTGATACCAGACCCGAGCGAGACAATGCAGAACTCTACCACCTAGTAGCCACGATGGTACTTGGTCGTGACTCGTATAGCCAATCGCTTGCCTTTTACGACCTGTCTGACAGAACGGCAGTTGACCTATTCTTTAAAAGAGCCCGGGACCAACACGGGGAAAAAGTTTCTTCTTTTCGAGGTTCTACTTTTGTTACTCGTATGTACATAAATGAAATGACGATAGGCCATTTTTAGATACCCAATACTACTCATTATTACTATAAATATGTCTAAATAAAAGCAACGAGATTATTATACGAAACAAGTAATTTGTTATGGCAAAGACAATTTGAGTTATATTTTGCAAATTTATGACATGCGGATTAATTAAATATATTACAAGTAATAATCATTAAATCACGAAGAAAATAAGGCATAACTTAGAATTACTGTTCGTTAAGACCAAGCGAGCAAGAAGAGGGTGACTCCTTCATCAATCATTTCGAGATTATCTCGTGCACTTCAGCCCAATTTGAAACATGCATTCGGCTTAACGCACACACAGAAAACTGATTAAATGCGGACTCTTATCACTATAGATTTAAGGCCGTAAATCTCATAGCAATATCCAGTAGATAGAATAATTTCGATTGCCTTTGGATCAAAACGCACTCTCATTGTTAGCTTGCGTAATCTGAAGTCAATTTCAGATATTATTTGAAAAGTAAATTTGGTCTGCTAAGAATTTTTTAAGAAATTTTTGTTATATTCTTATTCATATTCTACTTATTCGTAAGGTAGGTTGTAAGTAGTTGTAGTCGCCAGCGAACTTAGCAAATAGATTCTTCGATTTTCCAAGAAAGAAATCGAAATGTTTTGAAACATTAATATTTTTAACTACAGCTTTTCAATAATTTTATTTATCTTAAAAGCCAATAATGAGATGTTGTTAAAAGCATGTCTCGTAGTATAAATCTTCATAATTTGTTATTCACTATTCACCTATTAAATTTATTAAAAATGAAGACAAAATAAAGTCTCAGATCTACATAAGCTTGTACGTCCTTTGTTTCTTGTGTTTCTTACATAAAGGAGTGCTTTAGTGATTATCAAACAAATATGTAGTAATTTAACATTTATAATCTATACATATAATAAAACCGAAGGAAAGTCAAAACTGTACATTGAATATTTTTTTAAAAGAATACTCGGGGCGTGATTTACAATCGATATCGAAGCCAAAAATATAGTTTTTAGAATTTTTGTCCTTTTGTCTGTATGTCTGTTTGTCTGTATGTCTGTTTGTCTGTTTGTCTGTATGTCTGTTTGTCTGTATGTCTGTTTGTCTGTATGTCTGTTTGTCTGTATGTCTGTTTGTCTGTATGTCTGTTTGTCTGTATGGCTGTTTGTCTGTATGTCTGTTTGTCTGTATGTATGTCCGGGGTAAACTCAAAAAGTACTGCATGGATTTACTTCAAATTTTGAATGAGTAATTTCAATTAATTACTAACAGATCGGGTCAACATATAGGCTACATTTTTTTTTAAAAAAAGGCTACTTATTATCACACTGTCATCTACGGGGGAGAAGCTGTGCGGAGTAATTGAAGTCCGCGCGGACAAAGTCGCTGGCAACAGCTAGTATATAAATATTTTTAAATAATCACTATCTAAAACCTCTAGTCTCCTAACAAACTACCTCCTTAAACTCTAAACAAGACATTACTTATAATATCGATGATAGGTACAAATATCACGGTTGTTTGGACTTTTCGATTTGTACGCGACTTAATTCGGCGGCAACAACAGAGAGACGCAATCAGCTGAGCTTCTGATCAATCGATAAAAAATAGAGGCGAGTCATGTGGATGGTTGTTTAACCGTGACCGGCGCTCGTGTTGGATCATCCCTACCATTTGTCAAAATCAAGCTTACGCTTCGCGGACTTTTAAATCTCTAGAGAGTGTTGTATTATGATAGTGGCTTTCGTAAGAGATTCTACTTAATAAAATTATGATAATAAGCATACAGAGTGTACAATAGTTTTAGTGTCAATGATAAAGTTTGTAGATACCTATATCGACGTTAAAAACACGATGTTATGAATTCAGGCACTATATATCTGTCTATATACCAGTTTCAAATAATACTAATATTACTAAACTAATATTATAAATATGAAAGTTATTAAAAAAGAAAGATTGACGGATCTTTCTTACTGCTGAACGGATCTGGTTGAGATTTGTCACAGAAATAGATAAAAAGTTGGAATTAGTTGTAATCTAGAATATAATATGAGCTATTATTATCCTGACAAAATACATTGTTCCCGGGTATTCAACAAAAATACTGTATGACACAGCGGGCTGCAGGGCAGCTTGCCATTATTACATTACTTATAAATCAATAGCTGTTGCCAGCGACTTCGTCCGCGCGGACTTCGTTTACTCCACACTGCACCTCCCCCGTAGGTGATAGCGTGATAATATGTAGCCTATATGTTGACCCGACCTGTTAGTAATATTCATGCAAAATTTGAAGTAAATCCATGCAGTACTTTTTGAGTTTACCCCGGACATACATACAAACAAACAGACAGATAAACAGACAAACAGACAAAAATTCTAAAAACTATATTTTTGGCTTCGATATCGATTGTAGATCACGCCCCAAGTATTCTTTTAAAAGAATATTCAATGTACAGTTTTGACTTTCCTACGATTTTATTATATGTATAGATTAGTCCTGTTGGTCGAGTGTTTAGCGATCGTAACTTCGAATCGATCGGGCTCGGGTTCGATTCCTAACTGAAACAAACTTTTGTGTGATAAACATAGATGTTTGTATTTCTGGGTTTGGGCTATGTATATTACAGTATTTATATGAATTAGAGTCACACCTACGCCACAAGCAAATATTTGCCTACTTTGGCAGGACAGGACAGAGGCAGGCAGTTAGGACAATTTTTTTAAGTTGTCCAGATATTTTATTCATTATTATTTTATTAAAACTAAAAGTCTGTCTAGAGATGTGAGGGATTTGGCGTGAAGATGTTATTTTGTGTTTGTATACAAAATTGAAACAACTATGTGTGAATCAAATCACAAATTAGTCAATATAATTATAATGGAAAACACAAATACGAGTATTACGCGTATGGGAAGCACAATGTTTGAATTGTACTAAAAATCGTACAACCCATAAAAGTGAAAACTAAATCGGACCCTCATCGATTGACGGAAACCCGTCTGGCAAGGCTTGTAGGGCTTAAACCCCGCGCCCTTAACAAAATCTTAATCCCTACAAAGGGTTAGGAATATTATCTTATTATACTCGCAAGAAATAAACCTTTAATTCTCACTGTTCCTTTATAAAATATGGCTGACGGATTCAAAATAATCCTTATAAGAATACCTTTACATAAGTAACTAGATTATCTTGTCCAACATTTTGTTAAAAATCGTTTGTTGGAATTTTTTGGGCAAGGTTATGTGCCCGATTTGCAAAAAAACTTTCCACAAGTCAAATATTGGAAGTGCACTATTTGTACAACCTGCCTTTTCCGTAATCATTATAACGTAAGAAAATTTATTTTTAAAACTTGTGTTTTTATATTTTTTTTAAAACAAACACATAAAATAAAAAATATATAAGTTTGTTTTTAAAACATTTTTCAAAGGGTTTATACATTAAAAAGGTTCCGACGAATTTTTAACCTCCTCCTTTTGAAAAGTCGGTTAAAAATATTTACCTTCCTATAAAACACGAGGGGAAATCATTAAACTTAAATTAACTTTTCATTCCAAATAAAAGTAGAGATAAGTTCCTATTCTAAAATGTTCCTGAGCACATTGGATGGACTACAAAACTATTTTTAGTATTAAATTAAAAAATACAATTGCTCGTCATTGTTTTAAGTATGATAAAATCGGTAAAGCATATTTTTTGGCAAATGCCAACGTTTGAAACTTTCTTCAAATGAACGAATAACATATTGTCTTGAATTAAACTTCATAAATAATGAAACAGGTGCATCTAATAACTTCAATATAACTAAACTTATCACTAAGACGGTTTAGATGCAGATTACCGCAGCTGCTTATGTCCCTCTGATGTCAGTATAATCTGCTGACATGCAGAAACATAAATTTAGCTTCAATCGCGCCATCCAAAGCCCATTAATCGCGGATTCTGTGTGGACGCACCTTTAATGTATGCCAGTTTTTAGGGCTGTACCTTTTATTTACAGTACCTGTGACCAACTAGAGAGATTAGAGCTCTATTCAGGATCATCGCAGATTCGAAGATAATTAATTATGTATCTAAATAGAAATTTATAGTCTTCCTGTAAGGCAATAAATATTAAAAAAAATAAAATGAAGTAACACTAAAATAAATACGTCTTTAAAAGCACTGTTAGGCCTAAAAGTAGCGCATTTCCTCCGTATGAAAGTTACTACCCTGCCAGCTCCATCCTACGGTCGAACTTAGTCATATAAATAGAAATTTCTTCCTGTGATTGAATCGATTGCCATTTCTACTCGGAAAATATCTTTGTTTGATTTTTTTGTTTTATATCATAAGATAGCAAACAAGCAGATGGGTCTCCTGATGAAAAGAGTCAACCATCGCCTATAGACACCAAAGATGTAAATGGTGCGTTGCTATCTTGTGGCGAGGTCTAATGCCACATGTATAAGTTTACCGGCTACCTTACCCTCTAAACCGGAACACGACAGTGACCAGCACTGACGCTATTGCGGCAGGAATAGGTAAGGCGGTGGTACCAGACCCGGTCGAGCCGATGCAGAACTCTACCACCTAGTAGTCACGATGGTAGTGACCCGCATAGCCACTCAGTCGCCTTTTACGACCTGCCTGGCAGAACGGCAGTTGGCTTATTCTTCAAAGGAGTCCGGGACCAACACGGGGAAAAATTATATATATTTTTTATATGATTTTTTTGATCTTCTAGTTGACAAGTATATCAAGCATTTGCTTTTTTGCTATCTTTTGGTATAAAAAATTGGTAAAGTGTAGTAATGTAGAGTTATGTAGAGTTCCGAAGGTAGCCATCACAATAATGCGGACTAAGCAAAAGGCTATTATAGTTTCATACTATGAACACTTAAGCTATTCAACGTCAATGACAAATATATATCCGCACTACAGGTTCACTGCCTATAAAAACCTCTAAGTACATTTTATAAATAGGTTGACTATTACTCAAAAACTTGTAAAGCCTTCTATGGGATGATAGTTTTCCTTTTAACTTTATAATATTTACTACAGCCATGATTTTTTTTCCTACCCCCAAAATAAACCGTTTAGCCTGCAGAGGGAGGGCAGGGCGTAGGGGGACACAGGACTCCAACAAAAATTAGCACTTAAAAGCTTAATATTTTACAAACTAGTCCTACAATCGAAAACCTATCTATTAAAATATCATTTGTATCTAACGATATCCCACACAATAGGATACGTGAGAAAAAAAGTTAACAGGGGAGCTACCCTGCCTAAAAATATTTTTTAAGTTTTTATGTTACCACTTTTTTGACGTGACTAATATGTATATTCGTGCCAAATTACAGCATCTAGTAATAAAGATCTCTGAACTATCGTGCGGACGGACAGATTTAGTAAAACTATAAGGGTTCCTAGTTTACTTCGGAAACCTAAAAAGCACGAATAGTAATTAAGTAATCAATAATCATAGAGGGTGCACATTCTTAACAAACGCTTATTTTTTTTAATTAACAAATTTTTTTCATTAAATGTCTAAGTGTGTATTTAAGGTAAGGGTGTGATAAGGGTTTTTAAATTAAAAATTTAAAAAAAAAAATTAGAGCAGTTCGAGATCATAAAAAATCAAATTGTTAAATGAACAAACAAATCTTTTAAATTCACCCCTGTTACAAAAGAGCGTTTGGGCTGGCCACACATTGTGAATAGAATCAAAAGCGTGTCAAACACCGGCGCGAATCAATATTACTTACACTCGCGTAGAATGAGGTAGTGTTCGTTTCTCCTGAAGATGCTTCGGTTTCGAAGTGAAACGTGCGTTGAGTACGTACATGAATTGTGTGCTTTTGTGATTGGTGCCGGCGCGGTCGTGGTTGTAAAAGTGTGGTGGATATGGGTGGATAAGTGTGCCGCTGGAGGTCTTTGTTTGATCGGAACTATCGGTGAGTCCTATCCATTTATTAAACCGACGTATCTCTTTTTGGTACCATCACGGAGAATACATAGAATAGTTCGCGGATAATAGCAAATTTAATTAATTTCACCTTTTAAATAATGGATTTCCGCAAAGTAACGCCTGAATCAATAAAATATATTATCGAAGAGCTTACTTGCTAGAGAGTGTAGTGTTTAAGTTATATCTCCAAGAACATTTCACTTTTGAACACAATGTTACAATTTGAATATTTAAAAAAGTGCTTTTGATCTTTGACAGCCCTACAGTTAAAATCCACGACTAACATGCACACATCTTACTATGACCACTACTGGTGTATCTCCTGAGATCTGATAAGATTCAAATAAGGGATTAGAGCGAGACATGGATAGGATTTGCAGGCATTGTTGGCATGTGTGACTGAGACAGCCAATGGGATTATCTCCGAACAGACCGCGCCAAGTAGCCGCGTACGTATATGCTGTAGTTGTGTTTGTAAGTACTTTTATCAAATCCAATAAGATAATATGGTTTTAAATAAGAGTTCAACAAATATGGGTCATAAATCATAATATAATTGTACTGTTAATCAATTTCAAATATGAGGACTTATTGAATTCAAATTTAATTTACTTTACCAATAGGGTGGAAGTACCAGTTGTGGCCACTGTACCGTTTGAGGCCGATTTTTTTATGAAAATAACTCTATATATACAACGTGTAAGGATGATGTACCGAAAAATTAATAAAACATTCTATTTTTACGTTCTGGTCATGATGACTATTCCTTCTTTTTGTCTTTATGATGAGATTTTTTTCAAAAAAGAAAAAAGTCATAAAATTTGCGTTTTATGATTTTTTCCTATTTTCACGCCATACAATGTAAATAGTACATTGCCCCGACTTGTCGCGCCCGCGGAACTCTCGAACCAGTCGCTTATTTTGAGCGGCATGTGACGCATAATATAATGCTTATTTTGTGTATTATTTTGATATCATTAGATAGCAAACAAGCAGATGTATCTCCTGATGGAAAGAGAAACTATAGCCTATAGATACCAAAGATGTTAATGATGCATTGCTATTTGTGTGGCGGGATGGCAATTTTACAAAAAATAAGATAGCATTACAATTTTTTGTACATCAACTTAAATTGCCAAAGACGGTACTAAGCTGGCCAAAACAGGTACTTCTATTATACTTCTTCATGTGAGCTTCGTCGAATTTTCATAGCGAAATCTTGATCTTAGCCGAGAAAATCTTTTATGAATTTTTTTAAGTTTAGAAAGAAGCAACTTTATAGAAATAGATCTTTATACATCAATATGTTAAGCAAAAACTTTTCACCTCTTTTTACGATATTTTCGGGGACAGTGGAGTATGAATTTCGGCACAGTTAAAGTTTTCATTATGGAGACTGCAGAATCCCAATATTTTGAAATGGTGTTCATAGGCGATGTTTACCGCTTTCCATCAGGAGAGTTGCGTATTTGTTTGCTATCTTATAATAAAAAAAATAAACTCGCATCAGCAATCACTAACATTACAAAGGCATATATTAACTTTCTTTTTTCTTTTTTTTTATATGTATTTATTATATTATTGTAATCATAGTTTTAAGATATAACGCACTTGTACACTGTATTTTACTTATATTTGTGCATTCTCGCTTCTCGAGTTTGCTGGTAGACATGTGTTTCAGAGATAAGCTCGCCCTTTGTACATGTTTTATAAAATTTATTTATTTTTAAGAATTTTATTTTGTGTACAATAAAGTGTTAAAGAAATAAATAAATACCATTTTGGCGCAGCAAAACTACTATGCTATGTCTAAATTTTGAGTTTTTGAAATTGTGCACGAAAATTTGAAGCAGAAATGTATTGAAAAGTAATCCTGATCTTAAACGTACATCAATTTTTTACGCACCATCATCCTGTGGACTAAGGTAGGTCGTGGTTTTACCCCATCGCAAGGTTCATTGACTATTTAGAACCCCTAAAAAGAAATAACACTTAAATTTATACCTTAATAACAAATGAGTATGATTCAATTTCATTGTAGTTTATTCGTAGCCCTACGGCTGGATTTAAGAGATAAGCTATTGGATTAAAATAATTCAACGGAAAAAAGATTAAAAAGTATTATGGATTTAAAATAATGTTTTGTGTAGTAGTTAAAATTTTATGTTTTCTTAATATATTTGTTATTAAAATTGAAAAACTAAATTGGATATTTGTACGTACTAGCGATCGCTCAGTGGTCGAAATTCGACCATAGACTAAACAACGGACTTTAGCCGAAAAGAAAATAGTATACATGTGTGTATATTATCAGCTATGCCACATGAATATAGTGTGTGTAATGTTTAATTAATTAATTTAATCTATTCTTAAGCATATTATTTCAAAATATTAGGTGTTTACACTCCTATGTAAACCGTCATGCTGTCGTAACTCTCTGAAAAATGGTGCAAAGATTTTACTTCACTTTTATTTTTTTGTAGTATGAGATAGCAAACAAGCAGATGGGTCTCCTGATGGAAATAGTCAACCATCGCCTATAGACACCAAAGGTGTCAAAGTCAAAGTCAAAGTCAAAACATTTTTATTCAAATTATCCTTTACAGACACTTTTGACGAGTCAACATTTTTTGAGTTACTACCGGATCGGAAATGCGGCCACACACGGCGGCGGCGGTGTTAATGGTGCGTTGCTATCTTGTGGCGAGGTCTTATGCCACATGCATAAGTTTAGCGGCTACCTTACCCTACAAACCGGAACACGACAGCGCCAAGCACTGACGCTATTGCGGCAGGAATAGGAAAGGCGGTGGTAGCGTCAGTGCTTGTCACTGTCGTGTTCCGGTTTGGAGAGTAAAGTAGCTGGTAAATTTATGCATGTAGCATAAGACCTCGCCATGAGATAGCAACGTACCATTAACACCTTTGTTGTCTAGAGGAGATGGTTGACTCTTTCAATCAGGAGACCCACCTGCTTGTTTGCTATTTTGTACTAAATCGTAACATATATCAGACATTAATGGTCAGATCTTTTGATCGTGTTGATCTACATGTTTTATTTCTGTACAGCTAAAAGGGATCGTAGATATATATTCGGATTGATAAATGCTCGGGCATTTGACATAAATTTCAACTTGATACCTCTTCGCGTTCCTGAGAAAAATGGTCTTGACAGGCGGACAGACGGACAACGAAGTGATCCTATAAGGGTTCCGTATTTTCCTTGTTAGGTGTGGAACCCTAAACGCGGATCATTATGAATAAAATAATAAAGATTTACGCCAGTTCCTTTACCAGGTGCGTAGAGTAAAAATATTTTTAATAGATTTTCCGATTTACACCGATTTGCCAATTTATTAGTTATTTGGACGGTTGGTGATGCTAAGTATTTGTTTACACTTTATTGCTATTAAAAACATACCAAAATATATGTTGACGCATTAATTCTCGTAACTGTACGTATCCGAAAGACCCTTGCAATTTTTAAAATACATTTGTATCCAGCTGGGTGTAGAAATAATCCGCATGGTTGAATACAAACAGATAATCTTTGATACGAAAAATCAAAAGTTTTGTTACAAATTTTAATTTTTTTACGTTTAAATATTTTTATTATTTAGTTTTAATATAAGGAATCTGAAAAAGATGATTTAGCACTATTATGATTGTTGTCATTTAGGCAAAAAAAGAACATCGTTTTTGCTACATATCTCAGTATATCGGGCTAAACCACAAGGCGAACGATGGATAGAAACTTTTCCTCAAGGACATATTCGCTAGATGTTAGCTAGTGGCCAGTTTATTCTCGATTTTAAAGATAAAAAAATGGTTGTCTGTGAAGTCGTTTTACGGGCGATGATTTCACCTGATAACATCATAAGAAAACGCTTAGGCTAATTGTGCCTCTCTATCGCTTGTTCCGCGCTCTCGCTTGCACGCTCGGCTCAGGTGGTACGTGTCAATAAGTCATACTTTTTCGTGCGTGCAGCCGGGGTTCACTGATTTATTAGACGTTACCTCGTCAAAAATATACTGGGGCCCGATTCACGCAACATAATGTTAATCAAGTCGAAGCGTTTAGGGCTTTTACATATTTTCTTAAACATCATGCCATGTCGTAGCACGTTGCGACGTTGTATCATGTTTATATGTATAAGAGTCCTAAGCGCTTCAACTCGACTGACATTTTGTTACATGTACACGTACTGAATCGATATAATAATGCAATTGGAAATTATGAGCAAGGATACCGAAGTACAGGAAATATTAACTTTAGATTTTAAATTTTCCCGCGCGTTGCAAATTGATCTAGGATCAAATAATTCCGCTAAGGATCAAAACCTCAGTTTATTCTGATACTAAACTGTCATAGTCAGTTTTATAGTTATGAGGGTTTTCGTTATAAAAGTACACTAAATGTTTTACTAAGACAACATTACGCAAAATGAAAAAATAAAAATTACAACAATGTAGTACATATTTATAAAAATATTTATTTATATTATTATATTATCTATTATATTATCTACTGCCTTACTGTTATTATTATTATATTATCTACTGCCTTACTGTTCAGCATTCTGTAAAAGGGAGAGACGTCGAACACGACAGTGACAAGCGCTGGCGCTATTGCGGCAGGAAAAGGTAAGGCGGTGGTACCTGACCCGGGCGAGACAATGCAGAACTTTACCACCTAGTAGCCACGATGTGAGTGACTCGTATAGCCAATCGGTCGCCTTTTACGACCTGCCTGGTAGAACGGCAGTTAGCCTATTCTTCAAAGGAGTCCGGGACCAACACGGGGATATTAATAATCTCTGGGCAAACAAGATGGATTTGGTAAATTATTCTTGTGTGATAGGCTATGCATGAGTAACGGTATATAGGCTACGTTTTTATACGACTTAGCGAAACAAAGTAATTATTTTTGGATCACGAATGAAGTTGTTGGTAAAAGCTAGAATTAAGTGCCTTGTAGACTTGGGTTGGCCTTTTTGGCTCAAATCAGGAGTTCCAGTTTTGTTGACATTTTCTCGGCATTATCCTTAAAAATCAAAATTTAAAGTAGCTCTAATTAAGCTGGTGGGGTGCTAAAACTCCATACCGCGGATGAACGCGTAAAGCTTTTAATCCCAATTACTGCAAGGAACAAGTGATAGTGAAATTGCTTAACGTTTCGCCAACCTACTTACTGGTGAATCATGGTGAAACGAAACGTCTAGTGATGATCGCTTCACACTGTCTACCCTGCAAGATCGGTATGATGCTTTTTATTAATTAAAATTACATGACAAAGAATGAACGTCCCTTTATGAGCTTAATATGTTGAATAATAAATTGACTACAGATTTCAGCTTTCCCTGTAAACGATATGGGGAAAGCTAAATCTCTACTGTCTGCTCGGTGAAAATGATTGAAATTTGGAGTATGTGCTTGGTTAATAGAATCGTAGACTAAAGTTCACTTGCACTTAACTATTATTATACCTTATTTTATATCATTAGCAAACAAGCAGATGGCTCTCCTGATGGAAAGAGAAACCATTGCCTGTAAACATCAAAGATGTTAATGATGCCTTGCTATCTGTGTGGCGGAATGACAATGCCACATGCATAAGTTTATCGGCAAAACTACCCTATGAAACGGAATACGACAATGAAAACCATTGACGCTAGTGCGGCAGGAACAGGTAAGGTGGTAATACCATAAACCCGGACGAGACCTTTTTTTTATATCATAAGATAGCAAATAAGCAGATGGGTCTCCTGATGGAAAGAGTCAACCATCGCCTATAGACACCAAAGATGTTAATGGTGCGTTGTTATCTTGTGGCGAGGTCTAATGCCAAATGCCCACTGTCGTGTTCCGGTTTCGAGGGTAAGGTAATCGGAAAACCTGTGAGCCACCTCTATGGGCCTAATTCACCTAATTAAACGACAATCGAGCCGAAGCGTTTAAGACTCTTTCACATTTTCTTACATATTATGCCGCGTCGTAGCACGTCTCCACGTTCTATTGTGTTTATGTGTGTGAGAGCCCTAAGCGCATTGACTCGATGACGTGATTTGGAGGCAGAGCTGCCACTGAAATTTTTGTAATATGATCTGTATACGCTAACCACTCGACCAAATACATGTTACACAAATATTAAAATTAAATATTACTCACTGAAATTAAATTTGAGTTAATAAAAATCAATCTCAGCAATAAGGTAACAGTTTATATCATAATATATGTGTTTAACACTTATACCGAGTTAGGGAAAACTTAAAAACTTTTTAAACATAATTATTTTGAAAGGATTGGATTTGAACCGGCGATTATCTTGTAAAAGCAGAGCTGCTTTAACAGCTGATTTCCATATCGATATTGTTCAATGTAGCGAAATTCACCTTTGCGTTTTGATCGATTCCGTCGATTATACCTTCTTATTAGTTACATCGATGGCATTGCTGTGTCAATTTTTTATTTAAAAACTTTGTTTCATTTTTTCCCTTGTAGGTACAGCGTACATACTTACCACATATTATTGATATTTTTTCCAATTTATTACTAAGAGTTTAAAATATCACTTGGTGGTAGATTTTTTGCGACGGCGCACTTAAACGCATGTAAACAATCATTTTTTCATTTATTTACTTTTAACTTTCTCTCATTGTCCCTTTTCTTTCTATCTTCTTCAATACTTACATTTACTGCAAAAGAACTCCTAGTTCTACTGTTTTATTATATGTATAGATGGATATATTCACATCACCGTAATTACTCTTAGCCTTCCTGCGAAAATGTTTTGATTTTTGTTTACGCCTCAATAACGTTTGATGTATGTCGTAGCGACTTATCCAATAAGGTTAATGCTGCCATTGATTTCCCCACATCCTTACTTTCTTTCAAGGTATTAAATAGAATACGTGTTATTGACTTACGTGATAAATTGATGTTATATATCCAAGGAGATATATAATTTGACTCAGAAAATAGAACTAAAGCCTTAAGGTATGTTTTGAATGTATTGAGTTATGTTTTTCGTTTTGTATTCGAATATAAAGCTTTATATTTAATAATATATTTATAAAGTAACAGTAATTTTTATATAAGAAAAACTAAATGGCATATATTTAACTTTTATTGTGTTATTTCGCATCCTGAAAAGCAATAGGAAAAAACAAAACTTAAACACTCTGCTACCACAGCTATCGATCTCTCCAATTAACACCACAAAACGTCATTCGAGTTGAACCGCTTACGGCTCTTTTACACATAAACACGATAGGTAAAACGTCACGTCGTGCTACGACGCCGCATAATATGTAATGCTGGAGCCGCACTTGCGCCTACCGTTACAAAGCTTCGTGCAATGACACGATAAATGCAGATATACTTATACATTTATTATGTCATTGCGCGAAGCTTTGTGACGATAGGCGCAATTGCGGCCGCAGCATAAGAAGAGCAACATATGGGTAAGAGTCCTAAACGGTCCAACTCGATTGACATTGTGTTAAGTACGGGAATCGGACCCCTGGCGTTACTTTATAAAATCGGAAACGTGCTTTTTTACTTGTGCATGAAGTATCTCATGGTGCATATCTTAACACGGAGATGAAATCGAATTTAACTACATATATCACACTAGCTATAGCCTGCGACCCCGTTTGCGTAACCCAAAACCATTACTTCCTTTTGCATAATTGAGTAAAAAGTAGCCTATGTTACTCCGGATAGTGTTTTTACAAACTTTCAAATGATGAAATCTTTCCTCTTTATAACGTTAGTGCAGACTACAAAATCTAATAAGTTTTTAGTTAAGAAAATAGAAATAAATCCTTTTGCCTCGCACAACTCTGTTGTGGAATCAATTACCGGCAGAGGTGTTTTCAAACGGATACGACTTGGGGCCCTCAAGAAAAGAGCTTACTCATTCTTAAAAGGACGGCAACGCACCTGCAAGACCTCTGGTATTGTGGATATCCATGGGTGGCGGTGACCACTTACCATCAAGTGCACCTACTGTTCGTTTGCCCCCTCTTTTATAAAAAAAAAAACACATTACCCCATATCCATTTCTATTCATTTATATTATTATGCAGAGGTACAAGAGCATCTACGATTAGCATATGATCTATATATATATATCACAAAACTTTAAAAACACATTTGAATTTCTCGACCCGTTAATCGAACTCGTGACCTCGTGTAGTCAACATTGAAACCGGAACACTAGACCATAGAGGCGATTATTATTTATTATTATATTATCTACTAAATCTCTATATTTATAAAAACAAAAGAAAACTGTAAATCGGGGTTAACCTCAGGCTTCAACGACGACTTTACCGAAGATCGAGAGAGATTGATCGATTAAACAATAAAATATATTTTGAATTCGACAACTGACTATCTGAAAAGAAAAAAGTATACATCTTATACATATAATAAAATCGTAGGAAAGTCAAAACTGTACATTGAATATTTTTTAAAAAGAATACTTGGGGCGTGATCTACAATCGATATCGAAGCCAAAAATATAGTTTTTAGGATTTTTGTCTGTTTGTCTGTTAGTCTGTATGTATGTCCGGGGTAAACTCAAAAAGTACTGCATGGATTTACTTCAAATTTGGCACGAATATTAATAACAAGTCGGATTAACATATAGGCTACATATTATCACGCTTTCACCTACAGGGGAGGAGCAGTGCTGAGTAAACGAAGTCCTTGCGGACAAAGTCGCAGGCAACAGCTAGTCTGAAATAAAATGAAATCAAAAATATATATTTTCAAGAATATGGGTGACGGGTGTTACAAGTTATCAAAAAATAATTAAAAGTTACCAACACATATGATATGACTAGCTGTTGCCCGCGACTTCGTTCGCGCGGACTTCGTTTACTCCGCACAGCTCCTTCCCGTAGGTGACGGAATGATAATATGTAGCCTATATGTTGACCCGACTTTTTCTTTATTTTTTTTTATTTTTGTAGAAGAGGGGGCAAACGAGCAAGAGGTGCACCTGATGGTAAGTGATCACCACCGCCCATGAACATCTGCAATACCAGAGGTCTTGCAGTTGCGTTGCCGGCCTTTTAAGAATGAGTAAGCTCTTTACTTGAAGGTCCCTATGTCGTATCCGTTCAGAAATACCCCTGCCGGTAATTGAATCCACAACAGAGTAGTGCGAGGCAAAAACTGTCTGGAGAAACGCACAGTTGTGGATTTCCAGACATCGAGATGGTGAGGATGGAACTTTAAATTTTGACGCGATGTCCGATGGTGGAATTCGGCGGCAGGAATTATTCCAAACAACTCGTCGGAACACTCCCCATGATAAAGACGATAGAAGACGCAGAGTGAACCTACATCTCTGCGTAATGCCAAAGAGTCGAGCTGTTCCGAAATAGCCTGGTCGTCAAAGATTCGAACCGCTCTACGCTGTATGCGATCAAGAGGAAGAAGCTGGTATTGGGGAGCTCCGGCCCAGAGATGAGAACAGTACTCCATGTGAGGCCGAATCATTGCATAATTTCTCGGGAAGCCAGATTCGCGAGAAGCGCTTTGTGCCATACACGACCAAAGGCCTTCGCTATGTCCAAACTAACTGCCAACGCCTCCCCCTTGGACTCAACTGCTTCCGCCCACCAATGAGTTAGGTATACTAGAAGGTCACCAACTGAACGGCCGCAACGGAAACCGTACTGACGGTAGTTAATCAGCTGGTGCTCTTCTAAATACTTGAGGAGCTGAGAGTTGATGATCGTCTCCATAATTTTGGAGAACAAGGAGGTTATGGCTATGGACCGATAGACGGATTAGAGCGATCTCCTTTTTTACGGACGGGATGAACCAAAGCTGTCTTCCATGAATTCGGTACCACGCCGAGTGAGTAGGAGAGCCGGAATACTGGCGCCAACTCTGGAGCACACACTTTTAGCACGATCGGAGGGATGCTATCCGGCCCACTCGACTTGTGGATGTTCAAGGAAAGTAGTACTTTACGCACAGATGACTGCCGAAATTGTAGTTCTGGCATGGAATTATCGCACTGCGGGATGGTAGGCGGTGCGTTCCCTTGGTCATCCAGAGTCGAGTTGGCCGCAAAGGAGGAGCCCAGGAGATCGGCCTTCTTCTTTGCTGTATGGGCCAAAGAGTCATCGTCTCCGTGCAAAGATGGAAGAGAGGGCTGTGAGAAATTCCCTAAGACAGCCTTGGCGAGAGACCAGAACGCACAGGTCCCTGAAGGAAGGCGAACTAATTTCTCGCCAATTGTGCCTATGTGTTCAGATTTTGCCTTGGCGATAGCTCTTTTGAAGTACCTCGAGGCGGGATTGTACTCCTTACGTAATATGCTGGTTTTTCCATCAGCGGACGCAGCAGCCCAAGCCCGGTAGCACTCCTGCTTTCGGCGTGAAGCCGTTTTACAAGAGCGACCAAACCAAGGCTGAGACTTGCCACCAATTGGTACCGCAGAAAATGGAATGAAAAGTTCCATGCCCTGCAGTACCACATCGGCAATAGAGTCAGCGACTACACTCGGATCATCCAACGGGAAGCACAACCGCCCCCATGGGTAGGACGCAAAAAAAGACCGCATCCCGTCCCAATCTGCTGACCTATAGTGCCAAACGCGACGACCTGTTAGTAATATTCATGCAAAATTTGAAGTAAATCCATGCAGTACTTTTTGAGTTTACCCCGGACATACATAGACTTTCCTGCAATTTTATTATATGTATAGATATGGTGCGCAATGTTTAAAAAATAAAATTTATTATATTCTATGAAATTTAAAAAAGTCATCAAATCATGTATGTCACATTAATATATGGCGTATGTTATGTTTATTTTTATTAATATAATATCGCCTCTGTGTTCTAGTGGTCCAGCGTTGGCGTTGACTACATGAGGTCCCGGGTTCGATTCCCGGGTCGGACACTTAAAAAAATAGTTTTTTCAATTTTCTGATAAACACAAAATTGCCCGGGATTGGAAAGTGCCCGGTTGGCGATAGGCTTGCCACCTATCACATTTGTGGGACTAAGTATCTTCGGCTAATCGTGGGTGCACTTGTTGTACCTCTGCCTACCCCTTCGCGGATACGGGCGTGAAGATACTTTTAATTTAATATATTTTTAATACTTACTAAGTATTTAATATTATTAGATTAACTTAACTATGTCAAATTTCATACTCCACCGTTCGCGTAATTTTCTTAAAAAGTATTTGCTTTATGTAAGAATATCTTTTAGTATATAAAATATATCTAGATTAATATATAGATATTTTGAAATTGTACTGGCGTTTAACATTCAAATATGTTATAATATCGCCCGTGAATTGCAGTTGGTTACATAACACTGATTAATATCATGATACAAAACAAAGTAATACGTATTTTTCATCATACTCTTTTGAATGTATTGATGACCCTGCCCGTCACATCGCCGCTTAAGCCAGATTTCAATAGAGTATAATCTGGCCCTAATGAATCTCCAATCCGTATTAGCGTGCCCCTATAATGGTTGAACGGGCGGCCGCTGCAAACGAGCGCGGATTAAGTTAGAAAAACTCCAATTATATCTCAGTGCAGCGAGGTATATTGCATAAACAATTTTAATTTCGATCAAAGGGGTTATTTTGGTGATTATATTATGTACATTAAAATAGTAACGATACGATGTTTGAAGAATTAAACGCAGAACTGACCTATGTTTATGAAGGTAAAAATAAAATTATGTCAATAACTCAACCCGTATAGTGCCATCTATAGAGCAGCTATCGACCATTGTTCCAATTTCTCATCCCGGAAAAATATTCCTGGATGAGGAAAGTCTATGTATGTCCGGGGTAAACTCAAAAAGTACTGCATGGATTTACTTTAAATTTTGCATGAATATTACTAACAGGTCGGGTCAACATACAGGCTACATATTATCACGGTATCACCTACGGGGGAGGAGCAGTGCGGAGTAAACGAAGTCCGCGCGAACGAAGTCGCGGACAACAGCTAGTCATATCATATATCTTAATTTTTGGAGTATATTCGTCTTCAAAGTAAGAATGTCTTATGTGTAATTTACGTTAAAGTTGCCCGTGTACATTGATATAAAAAACCCTAGATGCACAGTCCCGAACAAAACTGACACTCAAAAGTGTCCCTAATTTCATTTAAGTAGTTATAGATATGGCAAAAACATATGTCTTTGCATAACCAACCTTAAGTGCAAGACTTAAAGTTGTTTTTACAAAGCAGTGTACGAAAAGAAATAAAATTGACAGTGTCGCGACCGACGCGATTCTATTTGAAATGAGCGCACAATTTAAAATTGTGCACTCATTTTTGGAGGACGTTTTTGACACACTGATTGTGTATCTTGGGTTTTTTATATCAATGCCCGTGTACCGTATTTTATACTTCTTTAGCAGATTAAACGTGACGATGTAAAAAGCATCTAAGCTTTCAAACATCTTATCAAACTTTTCCATTTATAATATTAATTTACTGTTCTGACTATAATATAATTATACTTTTATTACCTTTTTCTTTCAAAAGAGTATTAAAACCCTAGGAATACATGATTTTATTATTTACTATATTTTTTAATATTTTTATAATTTTTAATTTACTAATTTTTAGAATTATTTAAATAATTGATCATATAAAATGTTTATTTATTTTAAACGATTTTAAAAAATAACAAATTACTTATGTGATTTGTGATTATTTGGTATAACCAATATTTGGTAATAGTTTTATTTTACATCAGGTTTAGTTACCTACAGGCAGTTTTGTTTTTATATATATACAGTATACGCACAATATTAATATTAACTTTAATTAAATATCATAAATAGTTGCTGAAACGTAATGTTTTAATAAAATGAAATTGAAATAAAATATATTTGATTAGTTATAAATTTGAATTAGCTGTATACTTATTTAAATTATGCACTTGTTTAAATTAAATTTATTAAAAAAAGCTCAAATTTAATGATGTAGCTATGTTTTATTTAATTATTAATTTTATATCTATTATATGCCATAAGGACAAATATGTGAACAATTGAAATTTATAAAAGCTTAATGTTCATACACACATATTGAGTGCAATAAAAGATTATGTTATGATTTACAGCGTGAATGTATGATGATCTAACTCTACGTGTCATTCAAACGTATACGAGTTGTTATTAGAACGAAAATGTAAAGAGGAGCGGCGAAATTACACATACAATTAATATTAGGAAGATCAATAGAGGCTTAGGTTTTGAAAATAAAAATTTTTTAACTCTTGTTACGTAATTGAGATTTTTAGTTTGTATCCATAGTTTAATTCTTTAAGCAACATATAATAAAGTTGATATCAAACACTATAATTTGGAAATCTAAATCCATCTAATAAATTATAAGGGCTGGACGACACAAGGCTAATCCCATTGTCGCGCATTAGACTGGCTTTGTGCAGATAGATCGCGCTCACACGTCGAAATTACCTAGCAATTGGTAACAGAGGCGAATTGCCTACGGGCTCAGCCTAAATCGGCTGTAGACACTTTTATTGCTCCGGCGAAATCCTGCTGACCCGGCCTTCAGTCGAACCCGGCTCTGCTTTATCCCGGCCTCATTTAATCCCAGATTTGACGTCACTTAATCCGGACCCATGTTGGATATCGCGTCGACACAGGCACACTCCACACTCCTGTGTTTTATACCGAGTCTAGACTTTGTTTGACCTATTTTGAAGGTAATTAAAATTTCCATTGTTTTAAGGTAGATTCTACAATAATACACTTTTAATATGATTAAATAATTCAATCTCGCCAGGAGTAATCCGCAACTATCATTGTGACGTGGGATTACGAGTCATGAAATGCATTGCTTTCGGATATTTGGGCTCAATGATATAAAATTGTATGCAAAAAATGAGCAGATTAATTTGTGTTTTCATTGGATGGTGCGTTGTGCGAAAAATTGAGCGGTTCGGGAGGAAATGAAAATGATGGCGCGTATTAACGTTGTTAAATGTCTTTTATTAATTAAATACAAGAACTATTTTATTTTACCTTCATAAAAAGAGAGTATAAAGGTAATACGACTATCTATACGATTTCGTTTTTATCTTTTCTATTATAATTCCAGAATAGAATGAGGTAGGTAATTTAATATGTAAATTAATTATGTATTAAAGAATAATATTGTAAAAATAAGAAAAGATACATTAAAAATGGTGGGTTATTGTTTAAGCGTTATACCCGTACTTTGGAAAACAAATCAAAAATTCTGTGTAATTCGAACCTGAGGCTTTGCATCGCATGAACTTGCCATTGTTGCTTCGTGACATAATAATTTAAAGCGTTGGCTGTATTTTATCTAATTTGTCTGTAGCTTTGACAAGAGAAAAGTTTCCATTATCTAAGGTCTGTGGTTACAATAGTAACATTTATATAATCTGTGCTAATTGTCACGTGATAGTGACACGTTTGACCAATAATTGTACGTCATTTACGAACTAGCTGCCAGAATTGTGGATGGTTTGTTCATCAAGGTTAAATTAAACGTGCTGAAAGGTTATGGGTAAGAAAAGTTATAATCGTAACTTTTCGTACATGTTAAACAGAAATTCAATTAAATTATGATACAGATATTAAATAACTGTTGCATTCAAATAAGCGGTGTGCGCTTTCGTCATAAACGGTTAAAATTCGTAATAATTTTCCGTGTTTAGGAGGCAAAATTATATTTGATGGTAAAGTGAATAGTCGCCTATTCCCATTTTAATGAGGATTATAGTTTCTAGTGCATTTAGAGCACTTCGCGCGGTAAAATTAATTACTAAATCGAGTCTGTCTGCGCTGTCTAAACATAGAGTGATTTGAGGCTTAGTGTTTAGGTTGTACGCAATTTCACTATTCGGTAATCTAATCTTCCAGTTTGTGGGTTTCTTTTGTGTTCGATATCAGTATTTAAATTTTGCAGCTTAGTACTTATTGCCATTATTGCAAAATATATGCACTTCTATAGTGTCTGTATGTAGCGTCTGTCTCGGTACATACGGTTTTTTGTCAAATTTGGTGATAAATATTAATTTTATGACTCACATAAATTTTACCATTTTGATTTTTCTCTATCTATGCGTCGTATGATCTGTTTAAACATAACTTATATAACTCACACACACAAACGATATAAGGTACCGATCTTGATTAACTTATAACTCACACACACAAACGATATAAGGTACCGATCTTGATTGGCATATAGTGTGAACATGTGACAGCACAAACGATAGGTAAGTCATAGCATTTTTAACCGTATTTTTTAATGCAAAAGAATTGATGCCCAACGAAGCGAGCGAGTGCAAGCTAGCTGTGAGTCTTGTATAAAAGTTGGCAAATCTTTTTTGAGATAATACTTTTATAAAATTTTTTCTTCAATAGATATTTCTTTTAGAAAAAAATCTTATATAATACGTTGTAGCGATGGTAAGAATAAGTATTAAATTATTTTGCATTGAGGTTCATGTAACATTTAAATATGTCCCCTCTTAGCAAGCATTTGACGTGCATATCTAATGCCTCGTATTCTTGGGTTCAATCTTCGGGTCGGGCAAAAGGTTTTTTCGATCGCCCAAATCTTAGTAGCAGCTCGGAGTCTGGTGGTGGTGTGTTAACGTACCTGTGCCTCATATGAACTTAAAACTGTGTAAATTGGTCCCGCTTACCTACCGCTGGAAATATGCGATAACCTTTATCATGTTGACAAAAATAAAAATAACTACGTTAAAAAAACCGACTTCAAAAACTAAAAATTAAAAAATAATAAATATTTATTATAAATTAAATACTACCTATTATTTATATGTGCTATTTACTAATAGGTTTGAAGTCGGTGCCAAGCCAATTTAATACTTACACCGGCAGACACGCGTGGGCAAACGTCGTTGACGAAAGTCTTGTATAAGTGCATAAAATTTTTGAAAAAAAAGAAAGAAAATAGTTATTTGCAAGAATATGGGTGTAATTAGGCTACCAACATATTCTACTATTATATGGTGTCAATTTGAAATTAAAAATGTTGATGCCTTTTAGCTTAATTGATAATTCTACATTAATTCACATGACCATTTAGTTTAGGAATTCTGTTGAATACAATTTCGTAATTATTTTTTTCAGTATTCTTCGTATTGATTGAAGCTGCTTGTAATATTAAGACTTAATTGCTCTTTATTAGGTTTATTTACGTATCTTAATATTTAAAGTAGGAATTTCATTGTATTAATTTGCTCGTATTCATTTAAGTAATTAAAACATTATTATTTGCTTAAGGCTTGGCACCGACTTCAAACCTATTAGTAAATAGCACATATAAATAATAGGTAGTATTTAATTAATAATAAATATTTATTATTTTTTAATTTTTAGTTTTTGAAGTCGGTTTTTTTAACGTAGTTATTTTTATTTAATACTTTTTAGTGTATTGTTGTATTGTCAACTATTTTTGGGTAGACCTACAACAGGTGCTTTGCGCCTTAACAAATATAGATCTCAAGAAACGGGAACGAATAAAATAGTAGGGGAGCCCAAGAGGGGATTTTGGTATTTACTCGAGCGCGGCAGATTACCATAGTACCTCGCATACTGTTAAGTCTCTCCTTCAAATATAAGCCTTTTCTATTGAGGGGGGTAACTATGGCAGAAAAAAACAAAAGATTTTCGGATCTTCGACAAGAACTTCGGCTTGTGGAAATTGTCAGATTATATTTTTTTCGTAATTCTTATTCCTTTTCCTCCATTATTTCCTCCATAATATAAGAATATTCAGACGCGCTCGAGAATGTCAAGACAACGTTTTCTTTGCAAACTTGTAACCCTCCCACTACCTTATGCTACACTGGAATCGTCAGATTTTCTAAATTTTAGCAGTAATTAACCCACCATACCCTAATCTAACGCGCTTCAGTGTTTCCACATTTTTTTATCTGTAGATTTTCCCCACCATTGAAATGAAAAACATTATATAACTTTTTATTTTTCCTATAATTTAGTCTACAAAATCCAATAGGTCCCTACGACGCTCGAGTAACTACCCATTTAGCATCTTGGGCTCCCCTACTGAAATAAAAGTAGTCGTCTCCGTAAAAATGCTCTTTGTAACACAATGTCACGTTCTTGTGAGACTACTAAAGATCGTGAAAAACGTTTGTTGGCTATGAAAGCATAATATATGAAATCACGTTTACGTCAAGAATTTTTGAACAATATAATTCTAGACTCGGTAAGATCCAAGAGCGTCTAGCGAATGGGTCTTTTGAGCAGAGAGCTAATAGACTTGATTTCATTAATACGAGTCTGCCGAGCAGAAGGCTCATAGAATTGGTCTTATTAAGGAGCGTTTATCTAAGGAGTCCGCCAAGCAGAGAGCTCATAGATTAAAACTGATACGAAAGCTGCTCAGCAACGTAAGAGCCGGCTAGCGGCAGCACGTAAGACGTCACAAGGACTTCCGTTTAATGAGTGAGCGTAATTTTATAACCACTGTCGTTAATGTTAATAATCACTGTCGTTATGGCACGGACCAAAACTTTGCCCCTCAGATAGTCACACGTTTGGGACCAAACGTGCGACTATCCACTGGTACACCTTTAAATATATAAAATACTAGCTGAGCCGGCAAACGTTGTTCTGCTTTTTTAACTAATCTTATTTTTTTTTCTATATTTTCTCACCTTTTAAACCTTCCCTGGACCTCACAATTAATTCAAAACCAAAATTAGACAAATCGGTTCAGCCGTTCTCGAATTTTAGCGAAACTAAAATTCGAGAACGGCTGAACCGAACAGCAATTGATTTTTATATGTATATATAGATTAAATGTAAGAGGCAATTTCAGTATATTATAGCTTTATGAGAGTTGCTCTTCTTGTACCTGCACACGTACATAAATCTAGGTAATAGTCATTTATCTATCAACATTAAATATATTGACTAAAAACCGTCGCAAAATTTTCAATAGCTTAAAATTTGAGCGTTATTAATACAAGCGGCTTTAAGATAATAGCTTTCACGCTACTGTTCACTGATCAATATATACATTCGAATTTGTATCCCAAATCATTAATGACCACGGTCGCAACTAAACATTAGGACAATTTAGGCGATAATGCCGCTAAGTCCGTTTCTACACTACGCGGAATTACCGCGCGATGTTAATTAGTAGCAATGCGTGGTCGCGGCCTAACTGCAGGCTTTTAACTTTTCAAATGCGTTCATTAAGTGCATAGAGATTATTTTGGTCTCTATTGCAACTGCCATTGACCGAGGATTGCTAATAGCCATTCCATTCAGGTGCTTATGTATATATACTTTATCTGGGTGTTTATATATAGTATTAAAATATCTATATAAACATATTTTAATTACTAAACGAAGCTAATACTAGAATAAAACGACACGGTATGAGAATATTTAAAAAAGCGTAAAGCATTCCAAACACCATTATCCTATTTCCCAGTGTTTAAAATTTGGGAAAGAACTTACCGAGCTTATATACTTACTTACTCTGATCTTATATAGTAGCAGACTCGCGCAGCTTCGCCCGCGAGTAGAAAATTAACATGTCATCGATATAGTTTTTCACATAAACTTTCATCACCTAATTCAGTTCCTTTAGGACTTGCTTTTTGAAAAAAGTTAGACTATGGTTGACCCGGGATCGTCAACTACCTCCATGCCAAATTTCATCAAAATCGATTAAACGGTTTGGCTGAGAAAGCGTAACAGACAGACAGTCAGACTTTCACATTTACAACATTATTAGTATGGATTAACAAAAAACATACCATATTGTGATTTCAATATAGGGCCTCGGTAAACATTTTAAGTTTATTATACATACCTATTATATTAACATTTCTTTTTGGAAATTTATAATAAAAACTAAATTTCAAAATACCGTGATTTTTTTCTTTGACGTGAAAAACAAAGCTAGGTTTTTCACTGCAAAGAAAAATAATTAGGAACTGATACATTTTAGATTTGACTACCTGAAATTCATTACTCTGTAAATATAAACAGTTTTCTTATTTATTTTTTGTTGGACAAACGACACATATTAATGTAACCCCAAAACATACAAGTATTTGCTTATGATTTCTAATTTCATTGCAATATTGTCCACAATCCTTTCCCATGTTTACCTAGTTGTTTTATATTATAAGATTGCAAACAAGCAGATGGATCTCCTGATGGAAAGAGAGAGGAAAGAGTCAACCATCGCCTATAGACACCAAAGATGTTAATGGTGTGTTGCTATCTTGTGTTTAGGTCTGATGCCATATGCATAAGTTTACCGGCTACCTTACCCTCCGAACCGGAAAACGACAGTGACTAGCACTGACGCTTTTACGGAAGGAATAGTTAAGGCGCTGGCGGTGGTACCAGACCCAGGCGAGACAATGTAGAACTCTACTATCTAGTAAGTTTAGTAGTTTGTAAAACGATTGCAACTAGCAATGACTTTATTGTGACAATAATAAACAGGATGGTAACGTCTTTACTGGGCGAGTAATAGCATGTTCGTGTTAACATTAAGCCTTAACTCACCATTTACGAGGTGCCTGGCAGTAAAGTAACTAATAATAATAATACAAATAATAATAATATCGATGAACAAATGACATCTAACCTCAAAGTAAGCAAACTATTTGCTATTATGCGTGTTAGTCAACGATAGTAATATATATATAAATACTGAAATGTATTTAACAAACCCAAAAATATATACTTTTTATGCTCATCACACAAATCCTTGTCCCTATCGGGAATCGACCCCGAACGCCATTGCTTGCGTAGTTAGGGTCGCTAACCAATCAACTACAGGGCGGTCATTTCTACTTAGATAATATACTCAGTTTGAAAATTTTACACAGATAATCTATTTTGTATGTGTAATGTATTTATAGTTAATATAAAAGGAAAGTTGTGCTAAAATTGTTTCTAATCCAATATCTGGCCGTAAGCTTCCTCGCAATTGAGCTAGAACTCGATTAGTGAGTTTAACTTTGACTGGAGCTTTTAGATTTGGGACCAAATGCGAAAGGTGAACAGATTTTAATTAATTTATACGGGTATGTAAAGTTTATATTATTATTTATCTGTGTCATACTCAATAACTTTGATTTATTGCAATAAATTACAATCTACACGAAAAAAAATTGATTTCTCGTTTGTATGTTTGTTACGATTTAACTCAAAAACTACTCGACCGATTTTAAAAATTCTTTCACCATTAGAAAGCTACGTTACCCAGAAGTGACACAGGCCGATGGAGCAAAGGGAAATTATAATTTTTGATCGCGTGAACGTAATAGTGGATTATAAAAAATGTACCTAAAAAAAGGATCTTAATTATATTCTTGCGTTTAAATTACGCTTCCAAATTCGTTATCAAGAGGGATATTATTAAAATTTAAACATTAGTTCATTTTTTCCTGTCTTATGCAAATATGAATCTTTATTTATTGACAGAGCCATCATCTGTATATAAATTAAGAAATATGCAATCTCTACTTGGTCCTTACTCGTCGTTAAAAACATTGCTTTATTGTGCACACCGACCAACGGTAAAAAAGTAGCCTATAGCTTTCTACGCGTATGTGGCTTTCATATACTCACAAAAGTTTTTTTTAAATGTGACTGTTTCATCTAAAGGTTAAACAAGCAAACAAAAAAATCTCTATATCAGTATTGAATTCTCTTCGTTTAAAATTTGTGAGGTTATATTATTCAATTTCCTAGAATAAAATCTGTATAACGGTTGACCCTGCAGGTCATCTATGAAACTTCCCACTAAACTGGAGTATTTTAAGCTCCCGGGAACAAAAACTATACTTAAGCATAGACTTTTTTCATAGTTCAAAAATCTAAATTTTATTATTACTGACAGTAATTTCATTTTTGAATAGTTGTATATTACGGAAACGATGATCGATTTTAATCTTTCGAATGGCATTTAACGCAATTTTTGAGCTATAAAATGTTTTGATAGCTACATCTATTATAGGCTAAAAATTGTAAATAATATCAAAAACATTTTTTTTTCAAACATTTTCTGTATTGATAAATCCCAAATAAATTGACCGATTTTGATCTAATTTACTGTTTTAAGAGAGACATTTTGATTCGATTTTTAAGTCGATTATAATTTTAAAAATATTAAGTAACGTTGCTGTAAATAACAAAATATTGATATTTGAAAAGCCGTAACTTTTGAATACCTGATTCGATTTTAATTTTTGAAACTTTATTTGACGTAGTTTTTTACGTACTAAAACATTATAGAAGGTCAAAAAACTATTGGTCAAAAAATCTCGATGTTATGTCGAAAAAACACTAATTTTAGTGTTTTTTCGACATAACTTCGAGACTTTTGTCGTCGTCGTTTCGTGGACGAAACTACCGAACGGATAAACCGATATTGAATGTATTTATGCATTGGACGCGGTTTTTTGAGGAAAAGAGCTTTTTATTAAATCGGTACATAAATCGTGAAGTTATATTAAAAAATACTATTTCACCAAAAAAATTTTAGAGTTTTTTTCAAGAAAATAATCGAAAACTGTTCCACCAATATTATAAATGAAAAAGTTTGTGTGATATTCGCGCCTACCTTTCTAGAAAGATACTATTTTTCACATAAAATAAAATAAATATATTATGTACTTATTTAACTTCTTAGGAGCTCGAGCTTAAGCTGTTTTCTCATATGCATTTCAAAATAAATAACTGACTCGGTGGTTATTAATATAGTGGTTATTAATATATTGATAGGGCCACCAGAGTCCAGAAATAGCATTTTAAGCTATTGCATAGCTTCTATCGCAGGCCTTGAGCGTGGAGACTGAATCCAGAAATTCCGTAACGAAAAAACCTAACACCCCCCACTCCGACCGGCACAGCGGTGATACTTTTTAGTTTTTCCATCTATCGATAAATACCAGAACTTTTAATGGCTTTTTGAAATATCACGCTTGTCTCTTTAGTTCAGCAACCCGCTTTTAGGTGGCATTGGTTGTATTGGAAAACTACCGTAATCAGCTGTTTTAGGTAGGTGTAGGTATTTATCATCTACGTACAACAGTGAATATCTATACTCGTATAATTTGTGTACAAAGTGTTTTAAATATGAATAAACAAAGAAAAAAAAGACTGCATAAATAAAATAAATATATAAATGTAATTGCATAAGTTGATAAAAAATGCTATGCAATAGCTTTATCGCGGCAGTTTCCGAGTGCCACGTCTTTTTTTTAATATATATTTATTACTAACTAGCTATGATGCCCGGCTTCGCTCGGGAGTTGTAATAAGATTACTTGGTAGTTGAAATATAACAAATGTAATTTAAAACTTTATTGAAATTGGAATTTTAAATTTTGCGCCATTACTACACATGCTGCAATTGCAGCATGCAGCGCCTTTCGGAATGCAACCCAAATAATCGTTGATCTGAATGAAGTTCAAATACTCGACAACAGATGGCGCCACTACACTTAATTTTTAAGTTGAAGGGTTGGAAAAGCCTTATATCTTTAAAAACACGCCTTTTAGGTTAAAACGGGAACTTTCTTGTTCGAGGGGGGATAAAGGGCTATCACACTATATAAGTTCCTTTACCGTGCCGGGACTCCTTTTTAAGTTTTATCGGCACGCACATTTTATAACTTAGTTTTATTATATAAATAATGATAAGGATATGGTGACCACTTGGTGACCAAGTGGGTAGCGTAACTTACTGCAATCATTCAAGTCTAGGTTCGATTTCCGACGGTGACAAGTGTTTGTCTATTGACCTCTTGAGAATAGATGCTTGTAATTCTATATAATAGCTGATGCTTGTAATATTCGTATTTCAGTATTTATATATATTGTATTGATATCGTTGATATCACAAACAAATAATTTGATTATGTAGACCAATTCGCGTAATTTGTCCAGTGATGTTCATTTGTTTATAATTTATGTTATTGGGCCATGCTTGTACCATCATCATCGCATATAGCAATTGTCAGGAATCTATACAAATAAATAAAATTGGAGTGTCTGTTTGTAATATTAAAATTACCGTTTTTCATTCAATTCATATGGAGATATACGGTGTATATGTCGCAGTGAAATTGTCAATAGCCGTTAGATTATAATCTACCTAGGGATTTTATAATTTGGTTAGTTTAGGTTAGCAGTTAAATTATAATATCACTTAAGTAAATTATAATCTAACGGTACTGACAATTTCACTGCGACATATATACCAAAATAACATTTTTACAGTTTTTCTATCCGTCTGTTTCTTCTGACTAATCTCTGAAACGGCTGGACAGATTTTGACAGGACTTTCACCGGCAGATTAACTTAGAGCAGAGTAACTTAGACTACTTTTATTTTAGAAAATTTTGCTCACGGGTGAAGTCGCGGGCACAGCTAGTCTTAAATCTATATTGATATTATAAATATGAAAATTTAGATGTAGATATGGATGGTTTGTTACTCAATCACGCAAAAGCGGTTAAACCGGTTTGAATGAAATTTGGCACACATATAGATGACTAGCTGCAGCGTACAACCCGCTGCATTATAAAAGTTTTTGGCGAATCCCGCGGGATCGCTTAAATTTTCTGAGATAAAAAGTGCTATTCCAGGTAGTCAGCTACCTGTATACCAAATTTTATTCAAATCCGTTCAGTAGTTTTTGCGTGATTGAGTAACAAACATCCATCCAAGCATCCAAACTTTCGCATTTATAATACTAGCTGCAGCGCGCAGCCCGCTGCATTATAAAAGTTTTTGGCGAATCCCGCGGGATCAGCTAAGTTTTCTGGGATAAAAAGTAGCTTATGTACTATTCCAGGTCATCATCTACCTGTGTGCCAAATTTCATTTAAATCCGTTCAGTAGTTTTGCGTGATTTAGTAACAAACATCCATCCAAACATCCATCCAAACATCCAAACTTTCGCATTTATAATATTAATAAAGATTATATATAGATGACATGTAATGACACATAGATTAATTTTTATCCCGGAAAGTTGTTTTACGGGATAAACCAAAAATTTTTATAATGCAGCGGTGTGCAGGATGTGCAGCTAGCAATTTTCTTCTTTGAAAAAGAACCGCTTTAAATTGTTTTGCATGCGATTAGAAAAGTTTAATATTTTCTATTATACTCATACCTGCTAAATGCGCGTTTATTTATGCCATGTATAATTAATCATAAATCACGTTTACAGCTTAAGAGATCTTTCAAAGATATTGAATATTAAACAAGTTTGCTTAGAAAATCTGCTATTGATCATTTTGTTGTAAATAGTGGAATTGATAATATTATGGTTTACCGCTGAAATTAATATTTTATTGGCTTCACACCACACGCAACGTAAATATACAGGGTGTCCCAGAACTCAACGTCAAGCCGAAACGGGGTGACAGGATAGATCATAACCATCACGAGAAAAATCAGAAAAAAAATCTATCCCATGCAGTTTGAAAATTATGGGCATTTTAAGAGAAACCTAGAAATTTGGTCTAACTGTACCATTTTTCGGTTATTGTGGTTAATTTTTATTATTTTTGTTCATTTAAACTTTGGAACCGTAACCCTAAATAACATCTCGAGAATCACAGTCTAAAATAATGACACAATTACCCCAAGTTTCCTAGAATTTAGACTATTTGTTAAACTATGAATTTAAAATTTTCAAACTTTGTCGACTTTGAAACACCCTCCTTTAAAAAAAATGTACTAGAGTGCCTTGGCAAGTGCCATTAAGAGTTGGCGCATTTAATCAGGATAGTAAAATGGTACAATACTTGTTAGTTTCATACTAAAAAAAAACGAGTAAAAAAATAAAAACCTCAAGTAACTCGATTTTTGCTAAGCCATTTCACTCAGTGAAAATGTTTTTTATTCGCACAAGCCCTTGGTAGGTTTTTATTTTACGGTAAAATGATGAGAGATATGGATAGTGGACATGTTTGCCATGAGTGAGCGAGACAGATAGTGACGCCACTTTTACCAAAGCAACAAAATACTAATAAAATAATGAAAAATGTTGACCTTGTTTTGTTTAGGTTTATTGGAATAAAAGTCAGATTTGAAAATAACATTTTTTATTATAACAAATGTTCAAATTGTTTACCATCAGCTTCAACACACGCCCTACATCTTCTTAAAAAAGATCTACTTATTAGCCGGGCATATCTTTGAGAGTTGATGTCCTCAGCAGCTTGAGAAATTCGTTCACGCAGCTCGGTTACGCTCTCAATGGGCTTAGAATAAACTTTTTCTTTGAGAACGCCCCAATAAAAAAAATCCAGGGGATTTAAATCTGGGGAACGGGCTGGCCACGAGATAGTGCCTGAACGCCCAATCCACCTTCCCGGATAAACTTGGTCAAGGAAATCTCTTACTTGCACTGCGTAATGCGCTGGGCAGCCATCTTGTTGATACCACATGTGGCGACGATCTGTTAGTGGAACGTCCTCTAACAAACTTGGTAAATTTTCTCGTAAAAAATTTAGATAATTCGTGCCATTCAAATTCTCAGGCAGCTCAAAAGGCCCAACAATTTTGCCGTTTAAAATTCCTGTCCACAGGTTAACTTTAAAGCGATATTGGGATCGGTCTTCTCGCATTAAATGTGGATTCTCCACATGCCACTCATGAAAATTGTGTAAGTTTATGTAGCCATCTTTTTTAAATGTAGATTCATCTGACCAGAGATTTTTTTGGATGAATTGGGGATTTTCATTATGCCTCTGTAGCATTGTTCTACAAAATGAAATCCTTTCAGGATAATCTCGAGGGAGAAGACTTTGAACTCGTTGTACGTGAAACGGATGCATTTCAGCTCTTTGTAAAATACGATGTGCTGTGCTTTTGGGTATTCCCGTTCTTTCTTCAATTCCACGAACGGAAATACTTGGGTCATCTGCGACCTCTTCCAACACTTCTTCTTCGTAAGGAAAGCGAGGTCTACCTCCAGCCCGTATTTGATTCGGAAAATGGCCGCCCTCTGTGAGTGAACGGTGCACATTAACAAACACGCGGTGATCCGGATAGCGCTCTAAATTTGGATATCTTTCACGATAAAGTCTAGCGGCGGCACTTGTATTGCATCTGCATTCCCCATAAATGAGATGCATGTTCGCATATTCTTGTGAAGTGTAGCGCGTAGGCATAGTGATGACAAGGATGTCAACACAAAAGTCCAATTCCAAAAGAGAGAAGCCAAAGTTGCCGGTATGTAATCAACAAGTCCAATTCACAAAAATCCAAGTCCAAAAAGAAAAGCCAAAGTTGTCAGTACTAAATTAACACAAGCGAATACGGAAAGGTGCGCAGTAGACGAATGAGCGAAATGTACTAACTGGTGTCAGACTGGCAGCGTAGCTATTTGCTTGGTATGGCGTCTGTATCTGTTTCATTCGCACTCGTTTAAACGACGCATCTCCGTCTCACTGCGTGGCGTCACTATCTGTCTCGCTCGCTCATGGCAAACATGTCCACTATCCATCTCTCTCATCATTTTGCCGTAAAATAAAGAATCTACTAAAGGCTTGTGCGAATAAAAAACATTTTAACTGAGTAAAATGGGTTAGCAAAAATCGGGTTACTTGAGGTTTTTATTATTTACTCGTTTCTTTTTAGTATGAAACTAACAAGTATTGTACCATTTTACAATCCTGATTAAATGCGCCAACTCTTAATGGCACTTGCCAAGGCACTCTAGTACATTTTTTTTAAAGGAGGGTGTTTCAAAGTCGACAAAGTTTGAAAATTTTAAATTCATAGTTTAACAAATAGTTTAAATTCTAGGAAACTTGGGGTAATTGTGTCATTATTTTAGACTGTGATTCTCGAGATGTTATTTAGGGTTACGGTTCCAAAGTTTAAATGAACAAAAATAATAAAAATTAACCACAATAACCGAAAAATGGTACAGTTAGACCAAATTTCTAGGTTTTTCTTAAAATGCCCATAATTTTCAAACTGCATGGGATAGATTTTTTTTCTGATTTTTCTCGTGATGGTTATGATCTATCCTGTCACCCCGTTTCGGCTTGACGTTGAGTTCTGGGACACCCTGTATAATACTTGCATCAAAAAATTTGTACCCCTTTTTACGACATTTACGCGAATGGAAGTTAAAGTTATATTGTAAAGGACTGCAGAAACCTGATGTTTTGAATAAAATGCATTAGAAATACCTACATTAAATTATCTAATAAAAATAAAACATTACATTACACATTACACTCATGTGACGTACACGATAATATACACATATATATTATTTTCCTTACGACTAAAGTCTTAAAAGATATTTCATAGTTTAGTCTATGGTTGAATTTCGGCTATAGGTGATGACTAGCAATATGAATTATGAGTACGTAGAATGAAATTAAACGCCTACTTTTTTATTATTAATAACACTTCTAATATTTTTGCTATTTAGTTTATTAAGGCGTTGATCGTCCAGTTAAATGTACAATCCATCCAACAACTACTGAGACTATAAGTTAAATTCATTATGCAAAGTTAACTTTAACGATTTAGAAATATAATTATTAATGTACGGAATTTTAATATAACAAAGCAAATTTTTTCAAACATCTTTTTTATCAAATAATCTCTTTTGAGAGCCCGGACCAACACACGGGTAAATTTACATCGTGGAAAATTGTGTTTTTATATAATACAGAAAAGTTTCACCAAGTTCCGAAGATAAAAATATAACCGTGTGGTGTCAAGGGATATCAGATAGGAACGGAATCCTTATTGTAAAAATGTTACGCTTTTTTTTGACGTTACGAACGTTTTATGTCGGCTAGGGTACCTCAGCAACGCCCCTTAAGGAACTCCGTTTCAAAAATGTAAATTGCATTAGCTACATTACAAATGTAAACAATACGACATACTTATACGTAAATCATTACAATTATCTGACGTAGTGCAGGGTAAAGCTGACCTAATCCAGGACCGATCCGTAGAGCCTCAAGACGCCGCTTGTTGCTCGCTCGTGGGGCTTCTCGCCGTCCGCCGTAAACTTTAAAATGTTACGTTATACTTTGTTGACGGAAGTAAAGTAATAGTTTCAAATAAAGCAAGTATTGTTTTTAAATCAATCATGGTAAATTAAAAAGAATAATTAAAATCATTATGTTACAATAATGTATGAACAAATGAATGATTAGGTTTTTTTTTTGATGATTTTTGGTGCGCAATAGTTTTTATTGCACACCAAAAACCAACAAAAAAAAACAATTATTTCTGTGGTACGAATTGGGGTAAACGAAGGCAGTCTTATCGCTAAAAAGCGATCTTTGCTAGACAACCTTTAGGTAGAGGAGATATAGTAATTTTTTTGGTAGTGATACCATTAAATTAAATTCTTATTTACGTATTAAAATATGGGATAAGTAAGTGAATTAATCTCATTTCTACAATAGTATTGTAAGTTTACGTGTAAGTTGATACCAAATGAATAAAAAAATACACGAATTTATCTCAGCTGAAAGTGAACAAATTTTATGATTTCGTATACACAAATGTTTGTCTCTATCGGGAATTGAATTGCGTAATCAGGGTCACTAACCACTCGACTAATGGACCGGTTAAAATATACCTATAGTTAAAGTAATAATAACAGTTGCTTCCCTTTATACTCTGGTCACCTTGCAGGATTAAGATCCGCCTAAAGCATCCTCGTAGATTAATTATTTATAGACGACCCCCAACTGGCCGAAGGGTAGATTTAGTCCAGACGTTTTCCGATTCCTCACTCATGCAAACTCGTCTTAAACTAAAATTGGCACCGAATTATATACACAAATAGCATCTAAGTACAATGGTTAAAGTTGATTTTCCTTTGTGTGAATTATTTAGATGTCCTTTGTCTTGTCCGCCGTAAAGATCCCAGGGTTTGTGTTGACCACCTTGTCATGGCGAGCTTCGCTTTAAATCTTTGCCGTAGGTAATCGCTTAAGCCTGGCTTGCTCAGACTACCGAATAATGAAAATCTATTCATAGCTGTGTGTTGATTAACTGGTCTTCCCGAATAATATACTTACACTGCGAATACATTTAAGTGACATATGAATTATTTTATTTTTACTATTGATTGTCTATAGGTCAAAATTCTTGTTTTATTTCATATTATCAATGTTATTATATATTAACTTTTAGCTTTCTGCTTTTATACTCCATATAAACATTAAAAGGGATCTAAAGTTTGTCCTTGAGTAAATTAACGTGTGTTTGCTACTAGCTTTTAGCTTTTTGAATATTATTACACTAATTTCGATGAGTCTTACTTGTGGTCCAACAAATTTTCTTTTTATCATATTTTTACAGTTTACTTATTGTCATTAACTACACTATCGTGTCTTTCAGTACGCAAAATCTTTTACCAGTCAGCCTGTATATAAAGATAAGTATAAAATTACTATGCATACTTTTACTTTTCTTATATCATTAGCAAACAACTAGATGGCTCTCCTGATGGAAAAATAAATCATTGATTATAGACACCAAAGATTTTTATGGTATGCTATCCGTATGCTATCCGTGGAGCGATTGCCATACCACACGCAACAGTATACCGGCTAACTTACTCTCCAAATCGAAAGACGAGGATGACTAGCATGGACGCTATTGCAAAAGGAAAGGGTAAGGCGGTGGTACCATATACCCGTGTGAAACGTAGTAAAACTGTACAACCTGGTAGGCACGATGGTAGTGATATGTATAGCCAATTTTTCGCATTTTATGAACTGTCTGACAGAACGGCAGGTCTATTTTTCGGTCGGTGGTTCTTACTTTTTCATTTTTTTCGAAAAAATTAAAATGAAAAATATGTAGTTGAAAGATCAAGGGTGTTACAAGTTATTATACCGTCCCGTTTGTCATTGACCGCCCAGTTGGTCGAATGGTTAGCGACCCTGACTACGCAATCAACGGGGCTCGGGTTCGATCCCCGACGGGGACAAGCATTTGTGTGATGAGCATAAATGTTTGTATTTCCGGGTTTGGGTGTTTATGTATGTAAAAGTATTTATGTATGTATTTCTATGTATTAGTATCGCTGACTGACACCCATAATACAAGCAAATAAATTGCTTACTTTGGGGTTAGATCAGTAAGTGTAATTTGTCCCGTGAATATTTATTTATTTTATTTATTATAATTAATTAATCAAAGTTACCAGCATATTCTATTATGATAACAGGGTGTGTAAATATTTAAATATTTTCAAATTCTATGTATTTCTATGTAGTTAATCATTTCGAGGTTTGACTAATATTTCTTCATCAGATTCTCACTTGTTTAAGTACAAAAAGACAGACGAACATCAAACTCATTTCTTTTAGAGTCGGTTAAAAAAAAAGATTAAAATCAATAAAATTTGCTGAGAGCTCTCCATTACACACAGAGTTGTGTCGTTTTAATCCTTAAGGCGTAGCAAAGCACGTAATATGTAGAACCTTCTTAACCTAACAGGATTATCGTGCAGAGGCACGCATTTCAGGGCCGGATACTCCTCAACACCGGCTCAGCTAAGGCACAGATTTTATTACACAAATGGGATTAATACGCGAACGTACACGCTCTTACGTAAGTAGGCTTCAGAATATCATTGCTGTAAAGTTGTTAACTAAATATTATATTAAATTAAACATGTTTGTTATGGATAATGTTGTAGTTAGATCTTTAATGGTTTTTATATTATAAGATAGCAACAAACAGATAGCTATTCTGATGGAAAGAGACAACCATCGCCAAGAGAGACCAAAGATCTTAATGATGAGATGCTATCCTTATTGGACTTAACGCCACATGCATAAATTTACCGGATACCTTACCCTTCAAACCGGAACACGACAATGACAGACACTGGCGCTATTGCGTCAAGAATAGGTAAGGCAGTGGTACTGGAACCGGACGAAACAATGCAGAACTCTTCCACCTAGTAGCCACAATGATAGCAAATCGCACAGATAATCGAATAATAAATCATTCGTCTCTTACGAACTGCCTGGCAGAGGGAAAATGGTCTATTCTGCATAAAGGGGCCCGGGATACACGGGAAAAATACTAAAATACCTGTACAAAATAATGATTTAAAAGGTTACTTCACGCCCGTATCCCTGAAGGGGTAGGCAGAGGTAGGTACCGCAAGAGCACCCACGATTAGTCGAAGATACTTGGTCCCACAATGTGATAGGTGGCAAGCCTATCGCCAACCGGACACTTTCCAATACCGGGCAACTTTGTATTTATCAGAAAACTTTGCCCGACCTGGGAATCGAACCCATCCCGGGTTAGATTCCCAGGTCGTGGTCAACGCCAACGCTGGACCCCTAGACAACAGAGGCGACTATTAATAACAATTTAATTTTCGACGTACTGGTTAATAGCGTCAACCCTTGTCGTTATTAGGTTACATCTTGGAGGGTAAGGTAGTGAGTAGACTTATACTTGTGACATTACCATCCAGCCACATGATTAGCATCACATCAATAATATATTTGGTGTCTATAGGCGATGGCTTTTCTTGCCATCAGGAGAACCATTTGCTTGTTTGCTATCTTATGATGTAAAAAAGTAAAGGTATACACTTTATAATTATCACGGGGAGGCTTCTTTTGTGTTTGTAGGCGATGATTTCTGTTTTCATCAGGAGAGCCATCTACTGGTTTTCTTGATTGCTTTGATTTGCTTTGATATAAAAAAAATAATATCTAATTCCCGGATTCATATACTCTTATATACTTAGTCATATTATACGTTCTCGTTAATAGAAAACAGTCGCTTAATATGCTATAATAATAACCTTTGTGAACAACACAGAGAAAGCTCTATTTTCCAATAAAGTTATATTTGCCTCTGCTTCCCCACAGAGATATATCTATGATGTCAATTAAAATGAAAACAAGCGGTGCCTCCAAAAAGACCATTTGTTTGGAGACAATCATAGCTGGAGGCGAAAACTGACAAACGATCCACCGATAGCAAACGTCTAAACCAAGCTTTTGAAATTCTTTGACGCGCGGTAGTCGATAAACGAGCGAGGTATAACGTCGTATTGTGATGCGATCTTTACAATGGTGTTCGTTTCGCGAGTTTTCACCCAGTCGTAAGTGGGTAAATGTGTTAGCGATTGACATGGGGTGAACAAAAGACTGAGCGACATACTGTATTCACTAAGTTACCGCAACAGTAGCCAAGATAATGATGACGTCTCTATCTAGCAACCCCCTGTGTTCTACATTAATGAGAAATTTTCAATACAGTGATGAATTTCTAAGGCGTGCTTTCGACTTACAGGAGTGAATCTGCTAATTTATTTGTATTGCGACATTTTGTTGTACACACGCTATATAAAACATTAGTATGACTAAAATTTTAGAAAAGGGGCAATGGTTTTTTTGTCTCAAATTCTAACTTCAACTTCTCACAATGCTAATGGTCCTGGCACGCAGTTGACCAAAGCAAATGATGAGAGTATTACTACTATGGTGTAGAGTTAGCTGCCAAGCGGCGAGGAAATCACCACCGAGTAGCGGTCCGGATCCGTAGTCAGCAGAACGTTCAATCAATGGGCTGTATGGCTCTCAACATCAGGAACCCGCGTCGCTCCTTGAACCAGCTGGGTGAGACTTATATCTTACCTCTTTAGTTAATTTATGCTCATGGAGGTTCGGGTCAGTTTTGAAGAATTGTTGTCCGGCAGCTTTTAAACAGCGAACGCAAACTAAGCCTTTTTACGTAATAAGATAGCAAATATAAGCATACAGATCGTTTGACTGAAATTATTTGAATAATAATAAAAATAACATTTTTTTCCTTTACAAATAGTTCCTAGCTGTCAAACATTTAACGGTTTTAAGGCTACTTCCGTACAGACAGTCGGCTTGCTTAGCGCCTAGAGCCTAGTGAACTACCTAGGAAGTAGCTTGATAAAACGAACGTACTAGAATGTTCGCGATCGACCGCACTGCGCGCTTGGCGCCTAGCGAATTGCTTAGCGACCTATCGCAGTAAACAAACGTGTTGGTTTTGTGTCTCGAGGCGCAAGGTTCTAGGCGCTAAGCAAGCTGCCTGTCTGTGCGGACGTAGCTTAAATCTGTTCTAAGGCGTTACGACGTTCGCCAGTTCAGCTAAATTAAAATATATCCGTGACCGAATCTTTTTATCAAACCGAGTCTATTTTATCAAAGATTATGTCAACAATGCAAAAAAAGCAATACAAAAAAAAAGAATTTTCTTTAAAAGTATTTCACCATCTGTGAATCAAACATGTAACCCTATATATACGTCTTCATCAGTAGCGCTTTTCTTAGATGAAAGGGGAAGATTATTTTAAATTAATCAAATAAATGGGTCACCGAAGGTTCAAACATCTAATAATTATTAAACTGTCTTTTGCTATCGCATATCACGTGTACAATTCTTATATCGTGATATTTATTGGGGTAAAATCTACAGATATTTTAAAAACACTAAAATGCAATTCTTTGAATACGATTAAACGTATAAGCATTTTATCCCATATACAAATTAAAAATATGTGGGCATATCCACATCATAATAAAGTTTAACTTTTAGTCCTGTTAGAATAAATTTGAATAAACTGGATAAATATTCAACAAATACCAAATCTCTGAAACAGCTGGACCGATTTTGTAAGGTCTTTCACTGGCAGATAGGTAATGTAATAAGGAGTAACTTAGACTACTTTTATTTTAGATTTTTTCCACGTGGCACAGCTAGTGCATTACAATTTCTCTGTATTTATTGATCTTGCCAACACTTGTACTATTTCAGAAATATTATTATGAAATAGTGCAACTACTTATTTGTAAAATAGTACAATTAGTGTTTGACAAAATCAATATGATGCAGTTTCACCGAGTGCCGAGGATGGATAGTATAAATTAAATTCTCTGTATTTCATTATCTAATACCAGCTGTTGCCCGCGACTTCGTCCGCGCTGACTTTGTTTACTCCGCTCCTACTGGTCGTAGCGTGATGTTATATAGCCTATAACCTTCTCGATAAAAAGGTTATCCAACTCAAAAAGATTTATTCAAATCGGTTCAGCAGTTTTCGAGATTAGCGCGTACAACCAAACAAACAAACAAACTCTACAATTTTATAATATTAGTATAGATAATATATTGAATGAAGACTACTGTACTTTTTAAATAAACATGAACATGAATATTAGGAAATTTAATGTAGTATTTAAATAAATATGTACATTTAATCCACCATCAGCGCATGATTTAAAGCAAATGTCTTCCATTAATTTCTCGAAGATGATAATATGGCAACTTACATGGTAATAGATAAGACTATAGAAAAATATATGATAAAAAGACCAGAATTACATTAATCCACTTGTAACTTATATGTTAGCCATTGTTACGAGTAAACTAGGTTATTACATATATTGTTTAGTTGGGAATTAGTATGTCTGCGCTGGTCAGGTGAAAGTTGGAGCTGTAAGGGGATTATTGGCCGGGCTTAGGCGTTAGTCTTCCATACGTCACTCCTATGCTCGTGCTAGCAACTTGATTTGATTACCGAACTTCAATTTTAATCCTTGTTTACTTATATATTCCGCATTATTATTGCGCATGTTTATTATCGTGTATATATATATATATATATATATATATATATATATATATATATATATATATATATATATATATATATATATATATATATATATAGAGTAGGTAGTGAAAAAATATTTCAATCGTATTCGGTCATATTAAACTCTGATAACAAAACTCGTATCAAAAAACACAGCAATCTATTTATGACATAACAATATATAACAATTTGTTTTAACAGATCATTGATATAAAAAATCCTAGATGCACAGTCTCGAACAAAACTGACACTCAAAAGTGTCCCTAATTTCACACAAGTAGTTATAGATATGGCAAAAATATATGTTTTTGCATATCGAACCTTAAGCGCCAGACTTATAGTTGTTTTTACAAAGCAATGTACGAAAAGAAATAAAATTGACAGTATCGCAACCGACGCGATTCTATTTGAAATGAGCGCACAATTTCAAATATTGCGCTTTTTACGTTTTTGAGACGTTGATTGTGTATTTTGGGTTTTTGTATCAATGTAACAGATGCTCCATTAGTCTGATACATCTATTGCATTAAATTATGTTAACATTTTTTGCCATAAAAGTTAACCTAGTAGTTTAGCACAAAATATTTTTATAGAGATTTCGCCAAATGGAATTTGCACATACTTAGTAAGAAAAATTAAGCGCTATTGCGTTTCTTAAGATAACATTTGGTTCCTAGCAAACGCGACGCACGACGACGGCGTCATGCGAAAGCGACCTGTGACCGCGACTAACTACTTTGAATTAATTAATATGAAGGCAGTAAGGCAGGCAGAAGGTAGCAGCAGCACTGACGGATGCAAGCGCGTTGCGCGCTCTAGTTGGCTGTTGGTTGGTCACAACCACTCATCGCGCGACTCGTTCGCTCCGATGGTAATGTGGCAAGCGTCGCGAGTCGCGCGGTCTCCATTTACATTTATGGTAGAGTGGCATGGCGGTTGATCGCGGTCGTCGACATCGGAATGCTACTGGTTGCCTGCGACAGGCGACCAGCGTTGCAGGTTCACCTGTCCCAGTCGCCGATCTCCGTGGTAGCCAACATCGGGACGATACTTTTAGAGAAATTAGCCTACACACTCAGTACATTACATAAGAATAAATTGAAAACAAACATTTCGCTTTAAAAAAGGAGAGCCATCTAAATTGATTGCTATCCTATGAAATATACGCTCGCTAACAAATGGTTTTGAAAATATCATCTATTACTGTGATGGCCTTGTCGTATTTATTACCTATAATATTATAACAAATTTTAAATATAATAACTTTAAATATAATTTTAAATGTAACTGAAACTAACTTTGTTCGTTAAAATCCATTTAAAATCAAAAACTCGAGTAATCGTGGGACTATTCGGGACTTTCGATCCGGTAGTAGCTACAAAATTATTGACCCGTTAAAAATGCCTGTAAAGTTTAATTCGATAAAAAATTACTTTGATTTGACATAACTACCGGTATATTATATGAAATCACCACAGAAACCATGTAATCGGCCCCTAGACATGTTTGTCTAGGAGCCGATTACCTGTCGCGGAGTCCGCTCGATGCAGTTCGGGTCGCCCGAATCCATTCAGCCAACGCGGAATGTGACAAAAATACGAACTGTCATTATTCTTGTTTACACATTTCAATTCCATTTGCCGCATTATATAATGTCGTTCGGCTTGGCCCGGTGCGAGTCGGTCCGAATGGTACCTCACGTGAGCAATCTTCTAGCTGTAAAAATATTTTATGTAAAGAACAAAAAAATATTTTGTTTGAGATTGATTTAAGCTTCTTTTCTTATTATTAGATCAAAATGAAAACAAGAAGCTAATACGCGTCTTGTTTTCATTTGAATCTGAAGTCCATATTCAAAACACTTCAAAGTTCTAACGTAACGGAACCACTTGCCTGTAAAATAATTAGCTTATTATATGTCAAGAGATTGTTATCTTATGGTGGTGGGAGGCTCTTTTTTCAGGTTCACGCAGTCAATAAATCTCAATTCGCTCTTGATAAACATATTTTCTTTATATTTATGAATACCTAATTTGTTAAGTTTTTTGTGTGGTTCTATCACTTTTGAGACTACAACGAATGTTTTTCGAGCGCATTTATTTCTCAATGTTGGCGAAACAAAGCAAGTTTGCTTGCAGATTATGTATGTATTTATCAGTTACATATTTATAAAAAATACAAAAATATCACGACGTTTGCCTTGCCGGATATGCAGATTTTACCGATAAAATTAATACTATTTAGATCGCCAAGATTTGCAGGTCGCTAAGGATAGCTAAATTTGAAAGTTTTTACAATAAGCGATAGTTTTTTCACGATGTCTCACTCGTTTAAAATAAGCAGCGTAATAACATTTTGTCCACCAGCTTTCTCGATGTTAGACATTATTTCTACTTGCTAACGATATACAACATTTATACTATATTTATTTATATTATATACAAAAGTAATAGTAATCATTCATTTTTCTCGTCAGTAGTCGTTCAGTCTGCCGACTAAAACATGTCGCTGTGATTATATCGAATTTGACTCTTGGATAAGGCATAATTATTGCAAGGGTACACATATTTGCTGCAATACATGATTATGATTATGATGATGATTATTTTATATTCTACACTCTTTGCCGTCGGCACTTGGTGAAACTCCATTTTTATTCAATATTTTATATAAAAACACTTGTACTGTTTCACAATAAATTATTATATATATTATCCAACTGGTTTCGCTTCTAGATAAGCATCGTCAGGGCAATTACGACTTATAACTAAAATCAAAACTAAAAAAAGATTTTTGGTTTTGTTGTTTTTATATAAAATATTGAACATAATTATTTTCCTTGTATTAACATTTTGTCACATGGATAGCAACGCACTCTTAACACGTTTGTTGTCTATAGGCGATAATTATCTCTTTTCAACAGAAGAACCATCTGCTTGTTTGCTATCCTATAATCTAAAAAATATAATTTAAATTTTATTAAATTTAAAAGAAAAACAATAAACAAAATGTTTAACGTGGTTTTCAATAATTAATATATAAATCCTTATCTTGTACCTTGTTACTAGAAACTATTTAGATAAATCGCACCTAATTCGTTAAATTCCGAGAATGTATCATCATCACGCCCTGTTCCCTTGCAGGGTAATCAGAGTAAACAGAACGTCTATAGACATTCCAGTTCACCACGATTCACCGGTATGTCGGTTTGGGAGATAAGTTGTAATCTCCATCGACACATTTTACCGACCTCATAACGATTTGTGAAAATTTCTAGCGATATCTGGGACTGACACCACCCGCTAGATTCCAAGTTGCTACTGAGATTTTGTATTTTAGAGAAAAACCTCGAAAGAACCTCAATGACACTTTTAGTCTAACCCGGGAATCGAACCCGAGATCTCATGATCTGAGCCGAATTGGCTATCGCCTGGACGACGAGGCAGTCGAAAATTTTTAATTATAACAAAATTAAATTTCAAAATTTAAGAATCATGTGCGTCCGCGTCCGTACCGATATAACTACCAATTAAACAGATGATTTTGATATTGGTTTTATAAATAATGTACTATTTATTGTGCATTAATATATAAAAAAACAAGAATTCTTAGTACAAACAAAATTCCAGGTACACAAAGGCGGTCTCATTATCAAACAAGCGATTTCTACTAAATAACCTTTCTTGACAAGGAGGAGCTTTACATGCAAAGGATATCCTTAGTAGTCATAATATGAATATAAAACACTCTTACAAAAACAAAAAACTTAATAAAAACATTTGAAAAACACTAAAACTAAACAATAATTGTAAAAAACAATAAAGACACAAATGATACTTAAGAGGAAAAAATACAAAAGACAGCAAATTAAGAATGAAAGATTTTTTGCAATATTAATCATTTGTATGAAGTATTTATTCATACTAGCGATCGCTCTGTCACCTGTGGTCGAAAAATCACAGACTAAACAATAAAATCTTTTTATATTAGACAACAGACTTTAGCCGTAAAAATGGTATACATATGTGCATATTATCATGAATGTAGTGTGTGTAATGTCCATCTTTATTAACTTAATGTTTTTCTGATTCTGATTTAAAATATCAGGTTTATGTTGTATTCCGTGATGTAAACTTTAATGGTGCCAATTTTTATATCCCACTGTTCTCACAATTATGTCTTAAAAACGAGTACAAAATTTTTGCTTCACATATTAATATATAGTTCTAAATATTAAAACGATTAATAATGTAGCATAATGTACCACCAGCCTACTTTAGAGCGTATAATAAGTTAATAAAATTTTAGTTATATTATGTTCAAAACAGTTATGATCATACAATAGGGATTCAATAGGATTTGCGTGTTGAGTTCCATTCGTGAGCGATGATCTACTTAGATCGGATAACTCGTGGCGTGACGGATGCTGAAACCTAGCAAATACCATACCTCGCTTGGTAATCGCGAGTCTGTCATGTATAGACTGAATTAGTTCGTAATTATATGTTTGTTGTATTGTATTACTTATCATGTACAAAATTTAAAATAACGCTTGTTTTTCATGCACACCAATATTCACTAGTTTATGGTAGATGTTTAGCCAGGTTATAATAAAATATTTAACGCAAATTCTTTAAACCAAATAACATGGCTTATTTAAATTCCAATACAAAATACTGATAGACTTAATCGATGATATACTTATGTCATTTGAACGAAAATATATACGAAGAATATATTACGTATGAATCTTAAGACGATCTTAAATAGACACCTTAAGACGACCCATTTTTTAAGATATCGACTTCTTAGCAGAGACAAACCTGTAACACTTGTAAAAAATATAAAGTAATAAGTTTTTTTTATATCATAAGATAGCAAACAAGCAGATGGGTCTCCTGATGGAAAGAGTCAACCATCGCCTATAGACACCAAAGATGTTAATGGTGCGTTGCTATCTCGTGGCGAGGTCTAATGCCACATGCATAAGTTTACCGGCTACCTTACCCTCCAAACCGGAACACGACAGCGACAAGCACTGACGCTATTGCGGCAGGAATAGGTAAGGCGGTGGTACCAGACCCGGGCGAGACAATGCAGAACTCTACCACCTAGTTGCCACGATGGTAGTGACTCAATAGCCAATCGGTCGCCTTTTACGACCTGCCTGGCAGAACAGCAGTTAGCCTATTCTTCAAAGGAGGCCGGGACCAACACGGCGGGAAATTAATTTAAAAATACATCAGTATGCAAACGAAGCTTTTATTCCAGCCTTAAAGAAAAAATTATGATGTATTTGAGTATGACGTATTAGATGGTTGGAAGGTTATCAGCAGGTATGTTAAAAAGAGTCCTTTAGACAACAATGGCACAAAATCAAAAACTATAATTTGTGTTTAAGCGGGTAGAGGTGACTCGAACATGGGCTTACGTGAGAAATAACTTGACAAGTATTGAAGAAGAGAGCCTATGGGCAAACTCTGTGCGCCTCCCGCGTTTTGTTTGTTATAACTGTTGGTGGGAGTTCCGTGTATTCCATTAATTAGATCTTGTCGTTTAAACATAGATTTTACATACGCATATATACAAAAAAAAAACATTCTTCTCTCGTGTTATAAAAACGTACCACTAAGGCGACATTCGGACTCACAGAACACAGCATTTAGGGAAGACCTTAAATTTTAATAATATGTACTCTGGCATAGCAACTTGCTCTCCACACAAGCCCAGTGTCCAATAAAAGCCCGTCGGCTAGCTTTAGAAGTCATTTAAAATATCTCCTGCCGCAGTCTGGTTAAAAATAAAGACAAATCTTTTCATCCTGAAACAATAAATAATACGGCATTTAATTCATACATATAAACATATTAAGGGGAATTCACAGTCTCAATATTGCACATATGCCAACTAATACCTCTTAGCTAATCTTTGCTAACTTGCTGTATTCGATTCAGCGATGTTCATTAGTATATAACATAAAACAGCAATTAGCAGAAGCGGGCGCTTAGGCGATTGTTCAGGCGGGCGTGTAAGCGGAGCAAAGCTTAGCCGAACTAAGCGCTCTTGAAAAGAGTTCACTTAACAAAGGGTTCGATGTCAAGAAGCTGATGTATAAGGCGAATTAAAACTTTAGACTTGCGCTAAGAGAGACTTGACGGTTGTATACGGAGTGTACTTATTATTTAGAGTTTCAGCAGCTTTATCAAATATATATGAACTTAACGTTATACTTGTGATGTTAAGGATTTATTTTAAGCTAAAAATTTTGATGGTAAGACAGAATAATTGTATATACATAATTTTGATTTCAGCTAGATTAGATTATATTTAGTTAGAGTTAATTTATGCGCTGAGGTATATATGAGATGTAGGTAGCACATATTTATTAGATCGATGCATTCATATATACATATACATTTAAGTCAATACTAATGAAGGCAATTACAATACAGTTAGTAATAAGCTAGAATTAATAAATAATTCACTTAAGGTTAATAAAGTAGTCGCAAATTGAACGAAAAATTACGCGATTATTGAAAAAAAATATTTCCCAGTCAGACGTTTTTGAAACTGCATGTGAACTTACCAATGCGGCATCTTTAAACTTGTACATACATAGATTTGTATTTACATACTTTAGTTTTATTATGTTTTGGTTAAGATCGAATTGTGTTCATTTTACATTGACATATTTCAATTGTGTTTTTCATTATACATTTTTAATTTATTAACCTAAAAAATCCTTCTAATGAATAAGGTCGGCATGTACCCAGCGCATGCACCAAACTACATATTTAAAAACTTTTCAAATGATTTTGACTATTGTTAAATACGGTTAAAAATTGTATAAATAGTTTAGTGCAAGCCGACTTAAGGCTCTAAAAGCTTATAACATTAAAATTGCATTTTTTATTGAAATCCAAATTATAAATTAAAAAATTCTATTTATTTATTTATTAAAAAAACTAATAGTGTCATATCTTAATAAACACTTCACAGGCTTCCGTCTCAGAACAAAATTCATAAATCACATATTATTATATTTCAATAAAATCTATCAAATATAGACTACCGAAAAAAAGCCTTATAACTTTGGTACACTTTTAATGTCCAATTTAAAAAAATACTGCGTTTTGCACGTAGTGTCAGAATCAGTACCTATATTACATGAATTAAATTTAAATGTTTTATACAAATCAAATTTACCTACCACTAAACCTATAGCGAAAATCGATCAAATTATCATTTAGCATTAATAATTAATGTCCGTAATATCAGAGCCAAGGGTTTAACTGACCAAAGACCCGCTCGCAGTGGTCCGCTGTAAAATCCACATTAATCCGAACTCCATATTATAACGTAGGTGCTAACCTGAACCACCCTGAACCCTCTAAAACGGGCCAAAGAAGTTACCGACTAAACTATTGAAAGTTACTTAACGCGATTACGAAATGTACCAAAATTTAGACTGTTTTAAGGTTTAACTAAAACAACTTTTGCAGTGAAACCCAGCTGGGTATTAGTCGAGATTATTGTGCCTTTACAATTTTAATAACCTTACGATGAGCTCAGGAAATATGCAAATTCAATAGGTATATTTTAGGATCCTTTTGTTTAATTGCTCTCTCTCTACAAATAATAATGTTTAAATTATAAATATACTTGATTTTCTCGATAACTGAGTAGTTGTTTTATACTTAGTAGGTATTTTTGTGGTCGGTGGCAGAAGTGCTTAATATATGGCTTAAAGTTATTGATTCAATTACAAATATTTAGTAGGTATGTAAAGCAGATACTCCCTTTTAAATTTTTACTATACGTAATATTTATCATTACTTTATTTAAATTTATTTTATGACAAAATAAATTACAAATTTTGATCTGTATCTAAAGATTACTTTTAACTTTTAGAGACTATTTATTAATGAAAAGCGTAGACTGTAAAATTTATTTGATCCTTTTAACGTTACTTTAAAAAAGTGCATTGATGCAGCATGAACTATTTAATAACGCGTTTAAGAAGCATCTACAAAGACGGACGGTAAAAGCATCGGCCGGCACAAAGCAATCTCAAGACGGCTGCTCCATATAGAACGAGGATTAATTATTATTTTAACATTTCAGTAGCTTTTTTGCGCGTCCACGAGCAAGTCAAAAGCATTGCTTCCTCGCTTGAAAAGTTGCTAAATAATTAAGACGTCTTCTTAACGACAGTATTTCGACGTCTATCATTTAAGTACCAGTTTTTTTGACAGCTTGCTAAAGACGCTTTTTGTTAAAATTAAACTTTGTTTCTTAGTCTTCCTCCTACGAGTATCTTGAATATGATGAAATATTAAATTCACATTTTAGTATTTTTTCTCGGAGAATAATAATCTTTAATTCGACTACTATAAAGGGCACCATCTTGTGCGCAAGATTTTGTGAAATTTAAAGTACTAAATGCCGTTCAGCATCCTTCCTCCTCCAAAAAGCTTGGCGTACTCAGTAGAGCAAAGCAGTACTTCATGCCAGCCACCTTCAACTTTACAAGGCCCAAATTCGACCTCACATGGAGTACTGTTCTTACCTCTGGGCCGGAGCTCCTCAGGACCAGCTTCTTCCTTTTGATCGCATTCAACGTAGAGCGGTTCGAATCGTCGACGATCAGGCTATTTCTAATCAGCTTGACTCTTTGGCGTTACGCAGATATGTAGATTCGCTCTGCGTCTTTTACCGTATGTATCATGGGGAGTGTTCCGAAAAGTTATTCGGACTAATTCCTGCAGCTAAATTCCATCATCGGACATCGCGTCAAAATTTTAAGTTCCATCCTCACCACCTCGATGTCTGGAAATCCACAACCGTGCGCTTTTGTCGCCACTTTTTGCCTCGCACTACTCCATTGTGGAATTTTTACCCAATTACCCTCGGGGGTGTTTCCGAACGGATACGACTTAGGGACCTTCAAGAAACGAGCTTATTTATTCCTAAAAGGCCGGCAACGCAGCTGCAAGACCCCCGGTATTGCAGTTGTCCATGGGCGGCGGTGATCACTTACCATCAGGCGCACCACCTGCTCGTTTGCCCCCTCTGCTATAAAAAAAGCATCTTTTTATAGCTATGGGCTATGGTCAGATTTATCTATTTAAGTAGAAGTAGCAGATAAATCTAATCACGGATTTATAGGGACCCTAAATTATAGGGTATCTATAAAGAATGAGTCTTCTAGAAAAGTCTATATAGAATGAGAACACCGAGCCGTCCAGTTGCCATAAAATTAGAGACACAAGTCTGCCCAATTCTTTCAAGCCTCGGCCTTAAAGTCACCGATCAGCGGACAGTAGAGATGGCAGTTCAGTAGCGCGTTTAAATACATATATTTGGCGCCTCGGTGCTGTGTCTGGCAACGCCGACCACCAGAGTGAGTGAGTTAGAGATCAGGGTCCGATCACGTAACAAAACATTAATCGCGTTAAAGCGTTAAGAGCTCTTACACATTTTATTTCTTAATATGTCGCGTCGTAACTGACGCGTTTTGTATCGTATTTATGTGTGAAGGACCCCTACGCGCTTCGACTCGATTGACGTTTTGTTACGTGAAATTAGGAAGCCGATTGCCGCTCTGCCACCGCCTACACGTTGCCCGGCTAATTTGCGACATACTGAATGTATGAAAAGCGTCCGCAGCTTTGTCTTTGCATCTCTATGTTTTTCCGTACAAAACTGATGTGATTTGAAAGCAGCGTTTATATATCTTCTTGAATTATTCGTGTCCAAACCCCTGTTAAACAAAAATCGACAAACTTATGCATTTGACCGTATTTGGCATTTTACCTGTCATACGTATAGCAACGTACCAATGATATATTATTTGGTATCCATATATACTCAGTCTCTGTATTTGCTGTTGTATGATTAAAAGAGGGACTTTTATAGAGGGACTGTTAAATTATTACAGTAAGTACAATTTGATTTCATGTTTATAATATTAATTTTATTTCCAGGAAAAACTCTACCATTACACTGTGTGGTAGAGGCAGTAGCTTCATTAGAAGAGGGCGCTTGGAAGCGACGATCGATTGTTGAAATCGATAGCTTCGTGGTCCTACCGGCAACAACTGCATTTCACGAGCTGGTGCCGGCTGCAATGATGAGGCTCGGTTATCCACACGAAATGGCGGCATCTGCTAGAGGTAGATCTATACTAATATTATTAAATTGTAGTTTGTTTGTTTGAACCAATTTGAATAATTCTTTATGAGTTGGATAGCCTGTTTATCGTGGAAGTCGCGGGCAACAGCTAGTATGTAATATACAATTATTTTTTATATTTTTAACTAATTTTCCCTGCATTGGTCTGGGTCTGGTACTTTTAAGAACAGATCAACTGCCGTTCTGCCAGGCAGATCGTAAAAGGCGACCGATTGGCTACACGTGTCACTACCATCGTGAGTACTAGCTAGTTATAACTTATAGTTCCGCAACGTCTCGCCCGGGTATTTGGTGTCACCGCCTTATCTATTCCTGCCGTAGTAGCGTCAGTGCTTGTCATTGTCGTGGTCCGGTTTGGAGAGTAAGGTAGCCGTTAGATTTATGCTTGTAGCATTGCTATCCCTCCACACGGATAACAACGCATCAATAACAACAATTAAAAAAGTAAGACTACACTTTTGTACAAGTATGACAGACCAAAAATCACCATATAACTCTTCCCAATTATATGTATACAATTTATTCGAGGAAATACTTTCCTTATCTGAAAAGTTGATGACAATAGGATTTTTGTTGCCAGGTTCGGTTCAAATAAATAATTGGAAACCGCTGCCATTTGAACGAATTTGTGATGCTCCCATGGCGACAGTTGGGGAAGTTTTAGGAGAACTAACAACACAGGCAACACTAAAGATTCAGTTGCTGAGACCCAGACCTTCTCCATTACAAGATATTAAAGATAAACTATTAAGGCTACTGTTGGTACAGAGTCGACCATTGTTGATGTCAACTGGATGCCCTTTAGATGAAGTGAGTAAATAATAATTTTATATAGATCATTATCTTTTTATAATAGTGAAAAAAACATACTGTAACAAATAATAGTGATAACTATGAAAGTTCTCAAAAATGAAATGTGTTCCTTTAAAACCCCGTTTTACCCAGTGTTGGTCCGGGCTCCTTTAAATAATAGATCATCTGCCGTTCTGCCAGGCAGTTCGTAAGAGGCGAAGTATTAGCTATGTGAGTTACTACTATCATGGCTACTAAGTGTTAGAGTTCTGCATTGTCTCGCTCGGGCCTGGTACCATCGCCTTGCTTATTCCTGCCACAATAGCGCCAGTACTTCGTGTACTCGCCAGTACTTCGTGTACTCGCCAGTACCACGTATCGGTTTTAAGGGTAAGATAGCCGGCCAACTAATGCATGTGGCACTACGACTTTGCCACAAAAATAGTTTGCCACAAAAGTAGTCTTTGGTGTATATAGCCGATGGTTGTTTCTTTCCATCAGGAGAACCATCTGCTTGTTTGCCATTTTATGATATAAAAAAATTAAACTGAGCATATGATATTAATTAAAACAAGTGTATATAAACTCAATTATTTAGAGTAAAAATTATTTTAACTAGTTTAAATTATTGTTATTATTACTTGTATGAGAACCTCCTTTTTAACTTTTACTTTTTTATTATTTGTTGTGATACGGCCACAATAATATGCATTCTGTAGAAATTTCAAGTATCTTCCTATTTCCGCTCAGGAGACAGAGCCCAGAGACAAACTGTAGGCAAACGGACAGCAGAGGAATATTCATAGCGTTCTGTTTCTAACAACCTTACAATCCGCCATGCTTCTCTCTTTGTGTTTTTCTTTGTGAATCCTATGTTAACCATGCCTTTTCTCACGATAAAAAGTAGGCTGTAAATTAGGTCTAGGCATACACGAACTGTATACCAAATTTCGTCCAAAACCGTATAAAAATTTTCGCATTTATAATACATACATAAATACATTTATCCGAAACAATATTTAAAAAAAACTTTATCGTAAGATAACGTTCAATTGCTATATAACTTCGTTGCCCAGTTTTAGAGAGATTAACTTGAGTTTCTATATCAGGGAGGAATCTAATTTTTTCATCTGTTAAAACTCAGATGTCGTGCAGTCAGTCGTTGAGTAACGCTTAAATAAATTAACCCGAACACATTGCTAATGTTCTCAGCAAACAAAATCGTGTGGCCATTCATCGAAAATTAACATAAATACCTGTCTAACCGAATAACGTGAAACGAAGCGTTTAAATCGCTTGGCGACAAAGCGAGTTCGCTACACTGGGCTGAGCTAGATCCCCACTGTCCTGGCCATGTTACGTTCTTTAATACCTGATTGTAACCCCGACCCCGACACAATGCCTCTAAACCTCCCCCCTTATTATTGGGGAACTCATTGTTTTCCATATTTAAGCTTCTGAATAGCCCTGTACTTGCAATTGAAAACATTTGTTAAGGTTAAGGGATTATTTGTAATCGATATTTTCGATGTTGCTTATAAATTATTATTATGTTCATTACAATAAATATTATTAATTAAAATTGTAAATAACTTTTGATTAAAATTTAATTGTTATATCTGACACTTCTCCGGAAATATTTTAAGAAAGTTAATAGATTAGTTATAAAAGAAATAGATTGTTAAATACAAAATAATATTAACATAAATAAAACTAGCAATACCCGTGCGAATAATCGCACTAATTTCAAAACTAAAACCGTCAAATGTAAGTATTGCTGTATTGTGTCGTAATGTATACCTATATAAATTATAAATTAATTAATTTACAAAAACCAAAGCAGTAATAATTTTTTTAGTTGTTGATGCCGGTAGAGCAAGCAATTTAATATAAAATGTGATAGAATTTATTTAGAGTGAGGTTTTATCTAAAAAGGGAGGCAAACATCTTAACCTTAGCGTATTAATATATAATAATAATACATATTATATTTTAAAAAAGTATAAGATCTAACTATTTTATTGATTAAATAAATACTAAACACAAACTCTCAAAGACTACTTAACTAAAGAATAAAATAAAATTTGGCATATATGCATGTACAGGTAATATGTACCTATAGCTTGAACTAGATTTTTATATCATCATAGTTAACAAGTATTCGGCTCTCCTGATGGAAAAAAACATCGCCTAATGACACCAAAGATCCTAAGGAAACGCTACTACTCGTGTGGCGGTATGGTAATGCCACATGTTAAGGTAAGTTTGTCTGCTACTTTACCCTCTTTACCGAAACACTACAGTGACATACAAGCATTGACGCTAATGTGGCAGGCACAGGTAAAGCGGTGCTACCAAACTCAAGCAGACGTTACAGAATACTTGTAGAAAGTAAAAGCCACGATGGCAGTGAGTAGTTAGATTTTTGATCACCGTTTCAAACTGTTGGATAGGAAGGCGGTTGGTGCATACTTTAAAAAGGGACTTAAACCAACACAATCTAAATTGTTGCCTTAATTTTTTTCGCTTTCACACCAACTCTTCTTCTATAATTTTTCTACACTTCCACTTCATTACTATAATCAGCAATAAGTATAAACATGCCTTAATTAAAGTTTTAATCTTTGTATATTTTGACATATAATGGAAATTGCAGTAATAAAACTATCAAGTAAGAAAACGATAGCCAGACGTATTTACCTAGCCAGAACTATTTAAAATTTTAAAAATCTTAAATATCTGGACACATAAATCATTCAAAAAACTTTGCGTCGCGAATAATGTAATTGACGTCATTTGAATATAAATAACATCAATAAAATATGGATTTAAGTGATTAAGTTTAAGTAGGCTTAAATGTATTTTAATGATGTTCAAGATGTTTGCGTTCAAAACATAATATAAATGATAGAGCCAAATCAAAAAGCCGGATTTGAAGAACTCGCGATGGAGACAGATTACCAAAGTCTTGCTAAGTACACGTACAATTTCGGAGGTCGTTATAATTTGCGAGGTTACGCTTAAGTCCCTGCAAATAAGGATCATCAGTCGGGGGAAGAATTAAGGAAACATTTGTTTTGATGTTCGCGAAAATTCTCGTCTTTACAAAAGGAATTACGCTTAATAGAATTCTCATGATATCTACACGGAAAGGTATATTAGACTCTGATACAAGTGTTTTAAAACAGTAGTTACAAGATTTCTTACAACAAATTATAGAATATTATATATAGATATATTATAGAATATATAGAAATATTCACTCGTTACTATCTGTTACTTTTTTTCAATTGCAAATGCTTTATCTAACTTTGGTAAAATTAGGTAAGTAATATAAATTAATAATGCTGTCAAACCCGTTTTTCCGAAAGTCGTAGACAGAGCTAGTGTACCAACGTTTAACCATCGGTATTAAATTCTGTAGCGTGACAGGTAGCTTATCTGTTAAGCAACGCTTAAATAAAAATTGGTCATATATACTAAATATAGGACAAGTAACGTTTTTTATAAAAATAAAAAAATATATACTTAGGACGAATAATCAAACTTGAGTTTTAATTCAGGACCTTATTGGGGGCCGGTACCACTATGTGGAGACCGAATGAATATAAAATACAACCACCTGGAGTCTAATTCACGTAATTAAACGACTATCGAGTGGAAGCGTTTTAGACATTTTCTTACATATTATACCGCGTCGTAGTACGTCTCGACGTTCTATCGTGTTTATGTGTTTATGTGTGTGTTTTTTTAGTAGTTTATTAAATATATGTATAACTATGTGTTAGTGTCATTGACTAACGTCTAACACCCATGTCACAAGCAAAAATTTGCTTACTTGATCGATACACATTTCAGCATGAAATATAATTTGATCCCTTTGAAATGTATTCAATATTCGTATTTATATGTTAGTACAAAAAAAAACAGACAGTCATGTAACTCAATGTAGATTGAGAGATTTTCAACCCTTCCAATAAATATTTTTAAAATTAATAAATAAATAAATTGTAGTAAATATATCATAAACTTACCAATATCTAACCTATAATACAACTAATAAGCTCGTTTAAACTGACATTAACAATAGTGTAGCCGAGTCATTGCTTTAACTGTAAGAAAGACCAACTTGTAGATACGTTAAGTACTCTCGGATCTCCATACATAATAAATTAATTGAATTTCAGTCTCATCCATACTCCAGGCTTTAATATATTTTATAAATATCCATTTTCTTCTTGAAAGGGTTAATATGCTCTACGTCATGGACGATAGCGATTTTACAAAGTGCGCTTTTATTTCGGGTTTGTTTTAAATTTAAAATAGAATATAAACTTATGTCTCGTTGTTCTGGTAGCTAGATAGATGTTATAAATTCGATTCCCAGGTCGGACAAACTAAGAAAAAATACTGTCGGTTGGTCAGAAAATAAGTTAAAATATATTTTTATTTTAATACTGATCCCGTACTAGCGAAAATTTAAAAATATTTTTAAACAAAGAAAAAATCTAGTCGTGATAAATTTTTAAATTAAGTGAAGGTTTCGGCCCATTTATGAAAAATAACAAACGATAGTCTTTATAGTTGGTAAATGCGGCTATAGAGATGTGTATATTATCCGCAGTTAGTGGTGTGGTGATTTTTTAAATATATCTAATTGGTTCATCAAGATTAAATGTAACAGTACCTAGTAAAAGACAATGGAATTCAAATCGTATCTGTGATCGCTTCCGCTATTGTTATATTCTTAAGGGAGGCTGTGTTAGGGGCCGCTATCGTCTTGAGATAGAGTGAAAGAGGGTTAAAAGGAGTTTTAGATGTACGAACGCTTTTGATCTTATTAATACCATAAAATAATGCTTTATGATCTTATTAAACGCGAGGTTAACGCTTGAAGTAGGTACACCCTCGTGACCGACGTGTTTTCGGTTCACGATTTCAATTTATCTTCATTGTATTTAGACATTTTAGAATAAAGTATTATGCTTCAAATATAATAAATATCTTTATTTTAAAAATAAAGATTTTTTGACTTTATAGTTCTTTTTGGGGTCCTTCTGGATACTTAACTAGTACTAAAAGCTCCAAAAATTATCAGTACATTCAACGGAATCGAAAACAAAGCAAGAAGAAATTCCTCGCGTTAAACCAGTCGACAGTGGCTCAGTTGGTGGAACGTGTCGACCAGAGGCAAGGTTGCATTTTCAAATCCTGTAGTGTCGAAACTTTTCTGGTTAAATTTGAAAGATTTCCCAAGTACGGGATAAGTGCACACATAATATATAGTTACTAAAAGCTCGTCAACGTTTGTTAGACACGTGTACATTATATGTACATTAATTGTTTAATTTTATTTTTCGCGTTTCTCGTGTTCATCCGGGCCACCTTTAAATAATATACTATCTGCCGTTCTGTTAGGCAGTTCGTAAAAGGCGAATGATACGTGCCACTACCTATTACCATCATGTCTACAACATGGTAGAATTCTGCAACGTCTCGCTCGAGTTTTGTTACCTATTCCTGCCGCAATAGCATTCCCTGTATGTGTTTTCACCGTGTTGGTTCCGGGCTCCTTTAAAGAATAGACCAACTGCCGTTCTGCAAGGCAGGTCGTAAAAGGCGACCAATTGGCTATGCGAGTCACTACCATCATGAATACTAAGTGGTAGAGTTCTGCATTGTCTCGCCCGGGTCTGGTGCCACTGCCTTACCTATTCCTGCCGTCATAACGTAAGTGCTTATCACTATCGTATTCCGGTTTGGAGGGTAAGGAAGCCAGTAATCTTAAGCATGTGACAATAAGAGTTGCCACAAAGATAGCAAAGCGCCATTATCATTTTTGGCCTGACTATTACACCATTATTTGTCTATAAGCGATGGTTGTCACTTTTCATCAGGAGAACCGTTTGCTTGTTTACTATCTTATAATATAAAAAAACAATAGATGTTACTGTAGAACTGTAAAACGATTGTTATATCAGTGAAGAGTTATTGAGTGAATCATGTTAACGAAGTGGTAAATGAGCTAAAGGAACACGGCTAGATAATCAAAAGAAAGTTAGCTAAATGCGAGATGAACTCGTTTCTAAGATATTATGGTAATTTATTACACTTCAAATTGCGTTTCATCGATTTGACTCAGAGCAAACTTTGTTGAAGTTCAATTCGAGCAGTTCTTTCGAACAATGTGAAAAGACAGATATTTTTAGGTGATAAATCTCCTTTACAATTCATTATTTTTACTTTATAATAATTTATATCTGCTTAAATACATAGAGTAACATGTGTACACAATAGAAAAGATAATTTTTAGATAACACTTAGCTTGTTGCCTTTTGTCCTTAATATCTGCAAGTACTTACACAAAATATTTTTTGGAATTCTTTACGGAACAAAGATTTGTATCGTTAGATTCAACCAGAGGATCTTTGATTTTCGTTATTTTATTCACACGTTGATTCTCTTATTAAAGAATTTAATACCTACTCTATTTTGCCTTCGAATCAATTGTTAAAATACTGTTAGAAATAAATTTGGTCTTTTTTTGTCTTTAAAATAAAATATTTTTATAGAATATAAAATTTATCGTGTGTATGAACTAAATATAAAACTTTTCTGTCCAGCTTTTATACAGCTCTAATTTTAAAAATAGATAGTATTAGTAATAATTTTATTGTATTCGCATAAAATTATGTCAAATATCCCAAAGATAAATGAAACGATGAGAACAAAGTTTTTTATTGTTGTAAAATTAAAATTTTATATTTTTCTAAGATGTTTACGATCAAATTACTATATTTTTAATAACTTGAATTAAAAAATAAAAATGTTATTTGATGCAAATACGAAAGGAGCTGTGATTCACTTCACCGTATTCTTAAAACCTAACAAATAACGCTGTAAATACAATTGTACTTCAAAAACGTAAATGAATAATAAAAAACCGTGATGTGTCGTGAAACTGGTCTTAGGAAAAAAGTTCCTTTTGCTATAAATTATGTATCATTTAATAACGCGGGCAATGAAGGAATGGTAATAAAATTGTATTATGACATGACGCGCACGGCTCGATAAACATTTCGTTCATCCCCTCCACATCTCTCTTTCATCTTTTTGTTCTTTTATCCCGTGTCATACAACTATATTCTAACGATTTTCACACATACACACACACAGTCAGACATACACAAACACACACACAAACACACACAAACACACACACACACACACACACACACACATACATACACACTTCACCACACACTAAAATGAAAACAGTTTTACATTTACTGTATCGAAGGCTAGAGACCTGGAGTCCTAAACTACATGCTCTCCTAGTTTAGGCTGCAGTTCACTCCACATTAATTAATTAAAATTGTAAACCATATTTTGTTACCGTTGTATTCCAAATGTAGTGTAATGTTCATTTAATTTAATTAAAATAATTATAGGTTCAAAGAAATTAAAGATGCTGAATATGAGAACATTGAAAAATGGTTTATGGAATGAGCTATCTAACTATGAATATCCACAACGCTGAATTACATGTGACAGTTATCAAGTAGACGCCAGGTTTAGTAAATCGTCAACATAGCCGTAGACAATATCTGAAAACAAATATGGCCGGACTATTTAAAATTATAAAACAAAGAGCCGGATTAACGTATCATCAGACATTAATGCCGCTGACATAATTTATTACCACAATCTGGATACGTGTAATGCTCAGTTTTGCTTGGATTTGACAACACTTGACAACTACTTGACAGTTTAATCAGTCACGTTGTTCTATGTGTTTTAGTGATATGAACTAAATACTTGCACAACTATTGTAATGTAAATAAGTTGTATAAAAAACACTGTCACTTTTTGATGATTTTTGTTTGTTTAAAACCAGCCGATTTTGTATTTAACTTCATTTTCAACGTACCGTGCCTAAATGGTACCAAAGAAACTTTTTAAATCACCTATCCGTCCACCCGTCAGTTTATCTGCAAAAGAGCTGTATCTTCTGAACCGTAATAAGTAGACATTTGAAATTTTATACAGTGTGATACTGTGGTCGTTAATACATAATAAAAATAAAATAAAGTTAAAAAATAAGGGGCTCCTCGTACAAGATACGTGTTTTTTGCTAATATCAATACTTACATAAAAACAATAATTGCAAATAATGCATACCTATTTACGCATCTAGTAAGTATATGTTTACTAAAATATTAATAAAATATACATATGTACTGCTTAATATATTGCTTTAGTATAGAACCACTTGTGTGTAAGTCCTGTTCGAAATAGGCCAGTTTTTTCTATGCGATCCTTTGGTCAGACAAAAGTGTTATTAGGGCTTTTTTTAGCAATTTTACCCTCTCAAAAAAATAACCTAATGACACTCGGAATCTTGGTAGCAGCTTGTAGTTTGATGGTGGTGTATAAACTCTCCCGTGCTTCGTCTGAGCAAGTAAATATATCGCTTCCGTCTATCACAATATGTTTTATGGGGATCACTGCTTTTCTCGTTAACCAACAAACCGAATAATCGTGGTGAACAACAGCGTCTGTTGATATTCGGGTCAGTCGGACTACCCCGCAAGGGATGATCTGTAAAAAACAAAGTGTTTGTTTGATTTCAATTTTGTAATTATTGGTCCTAAACTGGTTTTCTGGTATATTAGTACCTAACTATAAATTTTGTATTAGGACTCACAATTTGATGATAATGAAAAATGTCGATGGTAAACATATTTTTTTTAAGTTTTCCTTATGTAGGTTACGTTTTAGTTGCAGTCGTCGATTGATTTGTTTGTTATCGATTGTTTTCGGATATTTTGTTTATAATTCAAAAAATAAATACTAAATTCGTCCACGTCACAACCATACCTTTAAATTACATTTAGTACTAAGATATTTTGTGTAATGACAGGCTCCATATTTTTTTTTCATACAGCATGTGGCAATTAATTTTTTATTTAATAACAATATCACTGATATCATAATTTTGTTTAAAAACAAGTTGGAAGTTGTAAATTCTTAATTAGATTTAAGTATTTTTTTGCATTAAAAAATTAAAAGTTTCTCACGAACCATGACTATCGATACATTTAATACAACCACTTAAATTATTTCTGTACCGGTGCTTTGTGTACGGTGTAGTAGGTGGATGCTAATTGCATAGACGCCCTTCCCGCTCATTGTTTTAGAGCAATCCATGATTGAAGTTTCGGCGGCGGTGAAGAAGTGATGTACACTAACCACCATGTAAACAGTTCCTTACTTCAGAACACGTTGGCTGGTTGCGCATGACACATACATTAACAGCCAACCTAATATTTTCATAATCTAATGGCGATGTTCTGTGAAACAATGTTAGGTGTTTATTCAAACAATTATCTCTGTATCTGTTGCTGGTTAGACTGACCTCTTTAAAATCGTCTAAAATTGTTTGCAGTTCTCTTTGTTTTTTTCTGTGTATTTAGATTGTATTAAGGTTCTACGAGGGGAACTCTTTTAACGAAAAACAGAAAAGAAAATATTTAAATCTACTTTTGAGTTTTTATTTTTTTTATTTTTGTAAATTATCGTTTAATGTCAAAAAGCAAACATGTAATCAGAAATTGTGTCCTAACCAAAGACAAAAATCTACAATTATTTAAAATATCTTTATTGAATTTAGTCATAGCTTATACATATTTTTTATTATAATCAATAATATAATATTTACTAATTCTTTAAAACTCTAGACATTATATTATTGTTATGAATAATTTTCAGACAAAGCTAAATAGGCTAGGCAATACGGTAATAGGTATAAAAAACGGCGGTAATAGATAAGAATAATCTGACATCCCATCCAGGGATAAAATCTTAATTTATTTATAGTTTATGCTAATTCTTAGATATCATAGAATAATATATGTCTGATAATTTTTATACAGCGCTTTCGTTTTTTCAGAGATGCAATCAACAATTTATTTTTAAAATGTACTACAAGTTAAATTTATCTTGTTACAGGGAACAATAGCTCATATCTGCCGAGGCAATGACAGAAACTCCAGTACCCATAACTTCCATGAGCTCTCAGAAGAAACACGTCAAAAATTTGAATCCTGGTGGAGCGCACAAGTATCGCCGCGACCACCACCTTTCAGTCCAAGACGTTACCCATCTCCTGGCCCTAAAATTCGATCTCCAGCACTAAATTCTTTGCCTGACCACTTACATCCAGCTCTTCAAACAGTTCAAAGTCAATACCCGACTCAGAAAACAAGAATGAGGACAAGTTTTGACCCTGAACTTGAATTACCTAAGCTACAACGCTGGTTTTCAGAAAACCAACATCCTAATCGACAACAAATACAACAATATGTACGGGAGTTAAATAACTTAGAATCAAGGCGAGGTCGTAAACCATTAGATGTTAATAATGTGGTATACTGGTTTAAAAATGCTAGAGCTGCACAAAAACGGGCCGAATTGCGAAACATAAGTGGGCTTGGAGGTCATCTTGTTGTAAATGGTTTTAATAGTAGAAGTCATAGTCCGTCAAATGGTTCAATGATGATGGGTAATGATAATTATGGACCACATGACCACAATGCTATGAAAAGCCCAATGCAATTATCTGGAAGTCCAGGGAGATATCCAATGTCGATTATGTCTGAGGATAATTTGTCAAACGCTGGTTCTGATTTAGATGAAGATGCAGTTGATTTAAACACTGATGATAGACCTGAAAGCCCTGATGCGCCATTGTCTTTGATAACAACAAAGAAAAACAATGATAATGAACATGAAAAGGATAAAGAGTCTCCCAAACCACCAGATATCATAAAGGTAACTTTTCAAGCAGTAGAATTAATTTTTAAAATGATTAAAATAAACGTTGGGATATTTAATATAATTATGTTTTCCTTTCAGGTACATGATATAAAACAGGAGCCAAGGGATTTAAGTAAATCAGAATTGACACACTCACCATCGCGATCTCCAGCTAAAAATAGTGATAGCTCTCAAAACAATAACAACAATAGCAGCAATAATAACGAAGATGAAAATGGAATCGATGAACAAGACGTTGCCTCAGACGACGAAATTCTACAAGATCGACATTTTAATCCAACATCTCCACATCTTGACCGCTTACCATTTCCTATGGTTCCAAATCATCCAATGTTTGGTCATGGCATAATGTACATGAGTCAATATATGAGTGGATTTCCTGGTGTAGGTCCTGTATCTGGTGAAGGTGCTAGTGGATTAAACTTAGCACTTGCGGGGGCATCTGACGAGCGTCGTAAACGTAACCGCACCTTTATTGATCCAGTTTCTGAAGTTCCTGTCTTAGAGCAATGGTTTTCGATGAACACCCATCCTGCACACAATCTTATTTTAAAGTATACAGAAGAACTTAACAGGATGCCTTACAGACAGAAATTTCCGAGGCTTGAATCAAAAAATGTACAATTTTGGTTCAAAAATCGTCGAGCAAAGTGTAAGAGATTGAAAATGTCTCTCTACGAACCAGCTTCACCTGGTCACTATTCACATCCTGGTCATCCTCATGCTATTTCTGAAAGAAAATTAGTGTAAACCGTTTTCTCTACATAATAGTGTCTCCTATAATATTCTTAGCTAATTTTGTCTTGCTGAGGAAACTAATAATGGCAAAGATTAAATATATGTAAAACAAAATTTTTTGGGTAATTAATTCCAATAAGTAAGACTGAATATTGACATTTGGTCTCAAGTGCCATGTTAGCTTAAAATCAGTTGGTGAGATTGTCATTCCATGCGTAACACTGAAAGTAATGGTGGGAGATATCCACATTTAGGCTATTGTGACAGTCATTTAACATTAGAAATTTAAGATTATCAGTCAAATCAATTGACATTATTGTAGTTTAAGTCGATGTCTGTGCATCGATTTTGACTTTGTTGTTTATATGTATATATTATTATTTTTTTAATTTGCAAGTCACAATACTTGTTTATGAATCTCAGTACTGATCAGTACTATTTCTATTCTGTAAAATAAATGGATCCGTTTTATTTATTAGTAACAGTAATAATTATATATATATTAAAATATTAGTATATCCAATTTATGAATGGATAGCTAATTTCAATTGTAAAATATTTTATTCGCATTGCATGTACATGTGATGTGAATTTTAGCAAATTTGCTAAATATTACAATTAATTGCTATTATGTGAATTAAAATGTAATGTAGAGTTTACAGAACTGTGTCGCACATTTACCTAAGTACACAAAATTTTATTGACATTACTTGAATTAATAATAGTACGTATTAATATAACATGTAAATATTCTTTTAATAAGTGATGTTATTGTCAATATATGTAGTTACGAACATTCCCTGAATATTTGTTAGTTGGTAATTTTCAATCCAAAGATTGATTATAGAAAAATATTATGCAATAGTTATGTTTGTAATTGCACTTATTTTATAACGTGATGCTAATAACTAAACAATAATATTAATATTGAGATGTACATTACAACTTCAACTTTTTTAAACAGTTTGTTTTGTATAATTGTGTAATAATAAAATATTGTAATTGATGTTGAATCTAACCAAAGCATTATCTTATACAAAGTAAAACAATGACTGACATACTTCAATGACTACATGTTGAAACGTGGAAACTTTATCCGGAAATTTATTGGTTTTAATGTTGGACCTTTAAAGGAATGTCTACAAAATACAAAAACTATAAAATTACTACAAAATATAAAGACTACAAAACTATAAACGATGCCCCCTTTCTCGACATTTCACAAATTTTTATTGGTATAGGAAATGATTAAAACTGATTTTATTTTTCTATTATTATTCGTCTATTTACCAGTCTATTCATTGTCACCTATATTCCTTTTAAACGCTGATATCAAATTTATTCTTCTGTTCTAAATATATGTTTAAAAAGTCGAGTATTGATAATTAATTTGTATTCTAGAAGTTAAACTTTAAAACATGTAAAACTAAATCAAAAAGCACAAATAGGTATTGAGACATTTAATGTATGTTCCCACTGATAACTTATTTATTTCTATAATTTTTTCAATTATGTTCTGTCTGCTTTCTAATGCAAAGCATTTCAGAAACTATTTAATATTGGTGTATCCTGTTTGATTTCCTATGACACAATATGCACCATAATAACTTTATGTAGTTGAGCATCTTTCTGTGAATTGTTTACTGCATAATGTCGTCTATATCCTGTTTCTAAAGTGGTTACCTATTTAAAACTTATTAGATACATGTATAAAATCTATATACTGTTGAACCCTACGACAGCTACAATTTCCTAGTTTCAAAGTCTTATTTTAGTATCGATGTTAAAGATATAAATTCTAGTTAGTTCTATCCGGGATGAACATGTAATCCAAATTGTATTTGTAAGATGATTACCATAATATGTTGTCCAGTAAGGTAAATGGAATTGGTTTTCTTCCCAAATGTAATCCAGAAAAAAGTTCATCTATAAATAAATAATGCATCACGTAATAAAACAAGTAACTTAGAGATTATACTGTTTCAGTATTTACGCATTTATCCAATTGAGGCTGTTTCGTCGTACGTTCTCTTTTAACAGTTGTTTTATAGTTTTAAACACTCGTAGAAATAAATTCAAACAACATGTTTTGTTAATGTTATGCTTGTTTTGTGAAGCTGTGATGATATTTCCAAATAATGTAAATATTTTATTAATGTTAAATAAGGCTTTTATCAATTACGTCACTATGCTCACGCAAAAATAAAGCAACTATTGCTAAGGTATTAAAAATAATCGGCTAAATGTTTATTCTATTCGATTATATAAACAAAAATTCTATGAATAAAATACGTACGATATTTAATATACGACTTTTATTTTATTTTAAGTATAATCTAAGCATTTCATAATAAGCAAAAACGTAGAATGAGTAAAAGAAAAAACGTGAGTAACGTCTTCTCATTTTTATTTAGAGTACCTTTTCGGAGTATCTTTGTACCCTTAAGTTTTTGTTTTCTTTATTTAAAGTCTTTATGATCTAAAGAGACAATGTCATAATGAAAGTTATATTTAATTAGTACCATTGAAGCAATCAGGGCACTACTGCAGTTATAAGTAAAGTAAAATCTATTCACTGATTTAATTTCAAGACGGAACAGAGGAGACACTAGTACCACTTTGGAACTCACTGGCAGAAATGTATACAAAAAATTATTTCTGTAGATATTTTAAAGATAGATGATATTTTATAGAATTCTAAGAGGAAATTAAGGTATTTAATTTGCGAAATTTCCGCAAAGTCTTATATGTAAATGTTGTGATGCAACTGAAACAAAACTTATCCAAAATCTGGAAATTAAAGAAGACTCCAGCGGCACAATAGTCCACCCACATCCACCACACTTTCAACTACGTCAGTAGCCAAGGCAATTACTCAAAAAATTATGTACTTAACGCGCGTTTTACTTCGTAACAGAAGCATCTTCAGAAGAGTCGAATAGTCCTTCATTACATAGTATAAAACTAAGTCGCTTTCTCTGTCTGTCCCTATGTATGCTTAAATCTTTAAAACTACGCAACGGATTTTGATGCGGTTTTTTTAATAGATTGATAGGTAGGTGGTGGAAGGTATAAACCTTTCCGATATTCGTTACGGGAACAAAAGCTACGGGGGTAAAACCGCGGGCAGGTCGCTAGTAACTTTATAAAGGGTGAAACATTAATATGAGTACATAATAAGTTTGCTCCTTTCCTTAAACTAACTTTTGTTTCAATTGCATCACAGTAACTGCTGTGTGTATGTATGTTTCAGCGAAATCTGATATGTATGTAACTATTACATACAAGATTTCGCTGAAATTTTGCAGATTAAATACCTTAATTTCGTCTTAGAATTATTACTCTGTTTTAACAGAATATAAGGCTGTAAATAAATTACATTAAAATTCTAATTAAATATTCATATATTACAAGGATAAAATTACACATAGATAAGAGAAGGCTAAAACGCATAAACTTAAATTATTGACTATAGTAAAAAGAAGAAAACACAGTAATAGGAGAAAGAAACAAACTACGACAATGACAGGTAATGGGTAAATGACAGGTAAACCCTTAACTCGCTTCTTAAAAACTAGCAATGTTTTTAAGCTATTGCATAGCTTCTATCGCGGGCCTTGAGCGGGGAGACCGAATCCAGAAATTCCGTAACGAAAAAAACCTAACACCCCCCACTCCGACCGGCACAGCGGTGATACTTTTTAGTTTTTCCATCTATCGATAAATACTAGCACTTTTAATGACTTTTTGAAATATCACGCTTGTCTCTTTAGTTCAGCAACCCGCCTTTAGGTGGCATTGGTTGTATTGGAAAACTACCGTAATCAGCTGTTTGTGAGAAAGTATATAGGTGTATAGGTATTTATCATCTACGTACAACAGAGAATATCTCTACTCGTATAATTTGTGTACAAAGTGTTTTAAATATGAATAAACAAAGAAAAAAAAAACTGCATAAATAAAATAAATATATAATTGTAATTGCATAAGTTGATAAAAAATGCTATGCAATAGCTTTACCGCGGCAGTCTCCGAGTGCCACACGTCTTTTTTTTAACTATTGCGGATCTCAGTGGGTAGAGAATTCCACAATTTCACTACATGGACAGTGAAGGACCATGAATATGTTTGGGAATGTGACACAGGAAAACGAATAAGAGAGCCAATATAAGAACGACATGGGGGAAAACGAGAAACGCTCACGAAGGTACTTAGGAGCAGCAGGATTGAACAATATACTAAACAGAAGGCAAAGGATATCCGTATTCCTGCGAGAACGGATAGGCAACCATCTGAGCTGGGCTCTGAAAGTAGAGATGTGGTCGTACTTACGAAGACCACAAATAAATCTTATACCTACATGAATTTTGAAGCCACTCGAGTTTATTTAAAAGCACTTCAGTAGCGTCAAGGAAACAGGAATTCACATAATCCAGAATAGGAAGAATAAGAGTTTGCACAAGAGAAATTTTTGTTTTAATGGGCAGGAATGGCAGAATTTCTCAATGACTGTAAGGAGTGAAAAATGAAATGCATTTTTTTGCTAATGCTATTGATGTGATCATCCCACGATAAATCAGAGCTAAAGATAACACCGAAATTTATTACACTAGATGAAAAAGAGATCCGAGTCCCATTCTAAAGTAACGGTGGTAAATTTGAATGATCAATATTATTAATCATCTGACGGCTGCCCACAATGATTGCTTTAGACTTGGATGGACTAACTATTTATATTCGTTTTTACAAAGCAATGGACAAAAAGTAATAAAATTGACAGAATCGCGACCACAGACCACATGAATACTAATAGACATGGTATTGAGAAGATAACGTGTCAAAGCGCATATGAGCAAACGCTCCTATCACTGTCAAAATGTCATTCATTTGTAGGGTAGGTGTGAAAAAATAGAAAGAAACTATGTTGTACTGTTTTATCGCACCGAATGATATGACAAGGTTTAAAAATTACCCTTGAAATGATTTTATTTTATTGTTAAGTAGTATAACTCTGTATTTCTGTATGTATTGCAAGCTAGGCTGAAAACTAAGAAATTGTCGTGTAAAGCCATTTAATCTGTTGTCCGGACCCCTTTTGAAGACTTTTGTAAGACAGTTTGTAAAAAGCGACCGACTGACTAAACCTTGCATGTCATTGTGATATGACAAGGTTTAAAAATTACCCTTAAAATGATTTTATTTTATTGTTAAGTAGTATAACTCTGTATTTCTGTATGTATTGCAAGCTAGGCTGAAAACTAAGAAATTGTCGTGTAAAGCCATTTAATCTGTTGTCCGGACCCCTTTTGAAGACTTTTGTAAGACAGTTTGTAAAAAGCGACGGACTGACTAAACCTTGCATGTCATTGTGATAACCGGCTAGTAGTGTTCTCTAATGCCTCACCCAAGCTTGGTTCCACATTTTTTCTTGCTTATCACTGTTGTGTTTTGGTTTGTTGGGTAGGTACGATAGCCGGTAAACTTATGTATGTGGCCTTTCATCCGCCACCCAAATAGTACACATCATTACTCTCTTTGGTGTTCGGTTATCTCTTTGCATTAGGACAGCCGTCTGCTTGTTTGCTGTCTGAAAAATATAAAAAAAATGTATAATCCATTTTTAATGTTGTTCACCGAAAGTAATTGCTTATCTTATATTCCACAATTTTTATCGTCGGCACTTGGTGAAACTCCATTTTAACACAATATTTATTAACTGATAACACTTGTACTGTTTCACAATAAGATAATTATATTTAATTTCCATCCGGTTTCGCTTACACAAGCATCCCAAGGGTATTTACAGTCAACGTACTTTCTGTCACCATCAAATATAAATGTTTTTACTCATTTGCTATCCTCACAGTAAAGTACGAGTGGATATTATGCACGTAATATCAATTCATATGCAATTATGCAATAAAATATTTTCAAAAAGTTATGTAGATTGTATACCTCATGCCAATTAATAGATACAGTCAAAATCTGTTATAACGACATCGAAGGGACTACTCATATTGAGTCGTAAAAACCGATAGTTGTAACAACCGGTGACAGGTATTAATAGGAAAGATAATATGTATATTCATGTAGGAAATTAAACCGCATTTTGTTTACTTCAATACAAACGTATAATATAAAAGAACAATATCATTTTTCCATCATTTTTGTATGCATAAAATCTGTAATTTTAGTTTGTTTGAAACACTTCTGTCGTGCATGCACATTTTGTAATTCACGTTGGATTTTAATCAGCGTATCGTCACAATTTCCCTGCATGTGGAACTCTTCATTAAAAAGAACAATCTTTCGTAATACACTAACAGCATTGAGACCGTCAATCAAAGTTGGCACTGTAAATTGTTCTTCCGAGTCTTCCTGTTCATTTTCATTTTCCTCTTGAACTTCACGTACAATATCATCCTCCGTAGCTGGTGCACAAATTGCAATAGACTGATCTACATCAATGAACTCGTCTGTTTCAGTAGTAGATAAAGCAGGTCGTAAATTTTGGGCTAATTGAGCCAAAGAAATATTGTCCTCTTCATCATCGTCAATCACATCATCTGAGGTTCTTGTTATAAGACTTGTAACATCTTTAAAACCTGCATGCCCAAAGCAGTTAGCTATAGCTTTTTGTGAAACTTTTTCCCATGCTTCGGATATCATCAAGATGGCATCAAGAACCGTAAAGCTGTTCTGATTATTACTGTCAATGCTTTGTATTAACTTTAACACTTGCAGTCTTCTATAATGAGATTTTAAACATCTTATTACACCTTGGTCCATAGGTTGCAGTACAGATGTAACATTTGGTGGTAAGAACACGAGTTTAATACACTTCAGATTAGTAAGAGCCGGATGAGCAGGACAATTATCAACTAAAAGAAGAACTTTCTTATTGTTTGCTTTTAATTCAGCGTCCCAGTTTCGTAACCATCTTTCAAAAATTTCCGATGTCATCCATGACTTCACATTGTTTTCATATGTTACCGGCAGTGAGTGTATGTTTTTAAAGCATCTTGGTTTCTTAGATTTCCCAATAACTAAAAGCTTCCTTTTACAGGATCCTGTCATATTTGCTGCAACCATGATCGTTAGTCTCGTCTTGGACGTTTTTCCTCCCGAACAATTCTCTCCTTTGAATTTTAAAGTCCTGTCTGGTGTCATATTGTAAAAAAGTCCGGTTTCGTCTGCGTTATAAATGTCTTCTGGACTGTAGCCTTCGCATAATGTAGGCCACTTTTGCGTAATCCATTCGTCTACAGCATCTTTATTCACACTGGCAGCTTCACCACTCATTTTCCCGCCGACAATGCCATGTCGAGCCCGGAAACGTTGAATCCAACTAGACGAGCTAACAAAATCTTCACCAAAACGTTGAGCAAAATCGTTTGCTTTTTGTTGAAGAATTGGTCCATTTATTGGCACATTATTTGTCCTTTGATATTTAAACCACTTTAACAAAGCTTCCTCAATCTTCGTATGCCGCGTTGTTCTGGCTCGTTTCCTTTTCAAAAAATTCTTGTCGTAAAGGATTTGAATTTTCCCCTTTCTTTCCAAATGGTTGAAATTGTCGAGTGGGATACACCATATTCTTTTGCCAGGTCTTTGTTTGGAATTCCTTTCTCTAGCTTTGAAATAATATGCGATTTTTCTTCGATACTGATTTGTTTTCTTTTTTGCGACATGTTACAATTTTCACAGTTAACTCAACAATAATGTTTTGGTGCGTCTTGTGTAAAGATAAGTAACAAACTGACTTAAGAGATATGACGAAGCGGGCCTTGAGGCTACGGCATGCATGTGCTTTGTTTCTAAGAATTACAAAAGACCCTAAACTTTGTTTACTTTTACGATAATAGCCATTGACTATTATACTGTGCCAGATGTGGATACAGTTACCTATTCATTTTGTTTACAATACAGCTGAGCCGGTCGTTCTACAGATATAATTCTCCGAAAACATTAACCAAATGTGGTCGCTTAATGCGGTATGTCGTAGTAAACAATGTCGTAAAAACCAATGTTTTAGATAAGGCGGTCATATAACATTCAGCCAGGACCTTTGATTTTGGTAAATTTAACCGGTATGTGGTTCTAAACGATGTCGCCATAAACGGTTTTGACTGTATCTCCAATCGACGGGCCCACGACACAGACGGCAGCGGAAGGGGCCGGCGGGGCAGACCCAAATCACCTGTCAAACTTACAAGTCTTCGTGCAATCGCTACGAAATCTGCAGACGTCTTTGTCATGACTTCGATCTTTAAACAATGACCACCTGTTTGGGAATCGGTTTAAGTTTGGGATATTTGTGTCACAATAGTTAACAAATGAAGATAATACTCCTAAATAGGTATATAGTCGGTAGGGTAAACGTTAATTTTTTGATGAGCAGTTGAACTGCGTAATTTTTAAATTGTACAATGTAAATAGTACGCAAGATTTATAGACCAGAAATTGCTTGGTCCAGAGTTTAGAGCTAGCCTTGGTTTTTTATATTATAGGATATCCAACAAGCTGATGACTTTCCTGATGAAAAGGGACAACCGTCGCTTACAAAAACCAATTACGAAAATAGCACATTGCTGTGTGCAGGAATAGAATACCAAATTATGATTTGGTTTATCACCTTGCTTACCCTCCCTCCAAACTGGAACATGACGGCGACAAACACCAAAGCTTTTGCGGCAGGAATAGGTAAGCGGCGGTACCATTTACTCGGGCGAGATGAGATGAAATTCTACCATTTGGTAGTCACTGATGTTAAAACTCGCGCGAAACTTTCAGGACTCTAGTTAGTAGATCACTATCTACTAGTAGTAACTCATGATTGACCGCTAGATATACATACAATACAAAATATTAATGTTGATCAAAATATGAATTTCATCTGTAACGATGAAATCATTTAATAAGTATATAAGTACATATGTATATCTAGCGATCAGTACAATCGACGGAATCGATCACAAAAGCAACGAATAATATTGCCACTTTGAAACAGTCGACAGTAGCTCAGTTGGTAAGAGTGTGCCGGCCAGAGACAAGATCGCAGATTCATATCCTGTCATGTCGATTTTTTTATATAATGTATAATTTTTATAAAAAGTATAATGTTTATTAATATATTATATAAGTATAATATATTAATAAACATTATACGTCCTACGTACTAATAAATTGATGGGCTCATAACACAGACGGTAGCGGAAAGGCCCGGTTAGACCCAAATCACATGTCAACTTGAATGTCTACAATGATGGAGAGAGCAGACTCTCGGATGATAGTTTTTCGTCTGATTCGGCAGAGATATCCTGTCAAATCTGCAGTTGTCATTAAGATGATTTTGATTTTGAGATAGTAGTTGATTTTAATAAATAAAATTTTAAAGAAATTAATTAGTAATCAGTCTGTAGATAACAGGCTAGCCGTTTGTTCAACCAATAACATATTCGTCCCCCTCCCCATTTTTTCTTGTGTCGATCTAATCTTTTATGACGAGAAGAACAATTGTCTTCTATGGGACTTGAAAAAGTCAATCAAAAGGTTATAATATACGTCATGTTGACAATACTACCGAGGCAGGGCCATGCATTTAATTAATCCATAATAGTGCATAATAATATTTTAAATGCAAAAGTAACTCTATCTGTCTGTCTTTTCTTCACACGTAAGCCACTACACCGATTTGGATGAAATTTGGTACATAGATAGTTTGAGACCCGAGAAAGGACATAGGACAGTTTTTATCCCGTAAATCCTACGGAAAGTGGAACTCCGCGGATTTTATTTTAGAAATTTTTTTCACGCGGGCGAATTTGCGGGCACAGCAAGTTTTTTATATTTTAAAACAGCAAACATGCATTTGGCTTTCCTAATGGAAAGAGATGACCATCGCCTTTACACATTGAAAGTATTAATGGTGCGTTGCTATCCGTGAGGCGAACTGGTAATGCCACGTATGTATATGAGTTTACCAGTTACCTTACCCTCTATACTGAAACATCATAGTGACAAGAATTGATGCTGTTCACGCTGTTGCTGCAGGAAGAGGTAAAGTGGTAGTACCAAACCGAGGCGAGTCGTTGTGGAACTCTACCATTTACTAATCACATACATACATATCTTCACGCCAGATCCCTCACGGGATAGGCAGAGAGAACCGAGTGCCGTATATCACGATCCTTGCAAGCTTGTCTTGCTTCTTCCACATTCATCACTCTCTTCATACACACAGACCAGTTGCGAGGACTAATAAGACTTAAGATTAAGACTATTAATCACGATAATAGTAAAAGGTTTTTGACGTGTTGGTCAGGGGTCGTTTTGAAGAACAGACCATCTGCCATTCGTAAAAGACGAATGATTAATTAAACTTGTCACTGTCATCGTGACTGCTTAATGGTAGAGTTACGTCTGCAATGTCCCGGATCCGGTACCACCACCTTATCAATTACTGCTGCAATAACGTCAGTGCTTGTCACTGTCGTGTTCTGGTATGAAGGATAACGTAGCGGGTAAACTTATGCATGTGGCATTACCAATATAACATAAAATAATAATTTCATCTCTAACTTATTTCTTATAGAATATTAGCAAATTACTCTCCACCTGATAAGTGGAAACTACAACTACTAAAAATACTATTGGGTTGCAATGCTGTGAACTTCATTTCTTTTATATTATACTAGGTTTTGCCCGCGACTTTGTCCGCGTGACATTACTTTCTTTTGCCTAGGCGGATAAAAATTTGCCCGTGTTTTACGCCCCTATTACACTTTGATTAGTGCAAGTGTTTAATGCAGCTGCTTAGTGTTAAGCGAAAAATACGCGAATACAGCCACTGATCAGTGCGCGTGATTAGTGATCACGCGTGTTGATCTCCCCCGTGTTGATTCCGGGCTCCTTTAAAGAATAGACCAACTGCCGTTCTGCCAGGCAGGTCGTAAAAAGCGACCGAATGCCTATGCATGTCACTACCTCCGTGACTACTAGGTGATAGAGTTCTGCATTGTCTCACCCGGGTCTGGTACCTTATCTTACCTATTTCTGCCGCAATAGCGTCAGTGCTTGTCACTGTCGTGTTCTGGTTTGGAGGGTAAGGTAGCTGGTAAACTTATGCATGTGGCATTAGACCTCGCCACAAGATAGCAACGCACCATTAACATATTTGGTGTCTATAGTAGGCATGGAAATTATTGTTAAATTAGGTTAACTGGTATGTTGTTAAAATTAATTAATATTTAACAGTTATTTATTTATGTTATATTATATCAGTAGCAGCTTATATATTACAATAAGTATTAGAAGCAGGAAGAACGCAAAGCCGTCGAGTTAGCGACCAAAAAAAAATAACGGTTGTTAATTGTTAAAAAAATTTAGTACGAAATTTAATATGTTAACTGTTAAATGATCCATGCCTAGTCTATAGGCGATGGTTGACTCTTACCATCAAGAGACCCATCTGCTTGTTTGCTATCTTATGTATGAAAAAAATTCTCACAAATTGTCTTTTTTTATATCCTATTAAATACCATTAAGCCACAAGATGATTTAGAGCAGGTCGTTTCAAGAAATATTTAACAAAAATACATGTGAACTACATTGCCTATATTATTACGAAAATATTGAATATAAAAATGTCTGCCTTTACTAGACGATCAAAGAACCTTCAAGAAATGTAGAAAGGCTCTAATCTCTCACTAATTGGTATAATCCACAAACTGAACTGAACTCGTTGATGTTTGTATCACTGCAATGAGCCGTTTGTTAATTTTGCTAAATGTTTGTAAACTATAATGAAGGTTAATGATTATGTTTAAAAAAGCAGCTTTAAAATTAAAAGGACTAATTGTTAAATTAAAATAACAAATACAAATATTACAACAGATCTCTTGCGGGATAGGAAGTTTTTTTTATATATCATAAGATAGCAAACGAGCAGATGGGTCTCCTGATGGAAAGAGTCAACCGTCGCCTATAGATACCAGAGGTGTTAATGGTGCGTTGCTATCTTGTGTGTGTATCTTGTATCATCGTCATTGTACAAAAGACCCTTGGGGGAACAGAACATCTGCCATTCTGCTCAGGCAGTTTGTGAACGGTTGGCCAAACGTTTTTTGTCATAGGATAACAAACAAGCAGATGCTCTCCTGATGGAATGATAAACGATTGCCTATAGACACCAAAGATGTTAATGGTGCGTTGCTATGGTGGTGGCAGGATGGTAATGCTACATGCATAAGTCAACAGCTGGCAACGTTACCCTACAAATTGGAACGGGACAATGACATGCATTGACGATATTGCGGCAGGAATAGGTAAGGCAATATAATGTAATACTGCGAGGTGCATCCTGCACCACGAGGAGCTGGAACAAAAGAAAAAGATAAATAAAGTGTTGGTTCCGGGCTCCTTTGAAGAATAGACCAACTGCCGTTCTGCCAGGCAGGTCGTAAAAGGCGGCCGATTGGCTATGCGAGTCACTACCAGCGTGGCTACTAGGTGGTAGAGTTCTGCATTGTCTCGCCCGGGTAAGGTACCACCGCCTTACCTATTCCTGCCGCAATAGCGTCAGTGCTTATCGCTGTCGTGTTCCGGTTTGGAGGGTAAGGTAGCCGGTAAACTTATGCATGTGGCATTAGACCTCGCCACAAGATAGCAACGCACCATTAACATCTTTGGTGTCTATAGGCGATGGTTGATTCTTTCCATCAGGAGACCCATCTACTTGTTTGCTATCTTATGATATAAAAAAAAATAAAGAAATAAATAAATATTCAAAATAATAATGTAAAGTCGTAGAGATGGGGTTAAAACATAGGTAAATAAGGGTTCAGTGTTGTAGTGCGACGTAGTCGACACAAAGAATATCTGTATAAGATATTTATGAATTCAAATAGTCATGGGATTTATTTTGATGATATAAATGAATATGGTTCTGGGTGAAAAAATAGTCATATTCGGAATAACTATTGGAGCGAGCTCGATGATGAGAGGAATTAATACTTCAATCTTTTTAAGCTATTGCATAGCTTCTATCGCGGGCCTTGAGTGTGGAGACCGAATCCAGAAATTTCGTAACGAAAAAACCTAACACCCGCCAATCCGCCCGGCACGACAAATTTAAAGGGGTGACCAGTGTTGATTATAAATTTTAAACTGTAATCTAATTAAATTAAATTAGATGTAAAAATTGTAGCATAGTTAAAACACAAATATAGTGCTTAGATATATCATCACGCCAACTCCTAGTGGGGTGTAGAGTGTATAATATAGTGATAATAGCATAGGACAAAACCGACCGTGGCTAACCGTAGGCTTATTATATCCATTATTACGAGAAATTATAGTATACACAACAGTATCTTCACGCCGAATCACTTGTGGGGCAGAAAGAGCAACTTTTTTTTTTTATATCATAAGACAGCAAACAAGCAGATGGGTCTCCTGATGGAAAGAGTCAACCATCGCCTATAAACACCAAAGATATTAATGGTGCGTTGCTATCTTGTGGCGAGGTCTAATGCCACATGCATAAGTTTACCGGCTACCTTAACCTCCAAACCGGAACACGACAGCGACAAGCACTGACGCTATTGCGGCAGGAATAGGTAAGGCGGTGGTACCAGACCCGGGCGAGACAATGCAGAACTCTACCACCTAGTAGCCACGATGGTAGTGACACGATAGCCAATCGGTCGCCTTTTACGACCTGCCTGGCAGAACGGCACTTGGCCTATTCTACAAAGGAGGCCGGGACCAACACAGCGAAAGTTTAATATAACATTACTAGTAAAGTCAGATTTTAGGAAAGTAACATTAATAGTAAAGTCAGATTTTAGGAAAGTGTAACTCAAATTATTGCCAATTATGTTATATAAAGAACGAGTATAGAAAAATATCTTCACGCCAAATTTTTGGAGGCATAGTAAGAGTAATATAAACAATAGAGTAAAACTTTTAGATAGTGTAAACAGATCTTTCTTTTCAATTATAATAAATAAAAAGAGCACTTACAAATACTATCACGCCAGACCCTTTATGGGTATTAAGAGTTAAGAAAAAATTATATGTAAATAAGTCTAATTGAATAGCTTTAAGGTTAAATAGTAAGAGCGCATATTAACACCAACATATCATTACGCCAGACCCATATAGTGATCGGGAGAGAGATTGTAGTGTATATACTCTATTGAGTAGTCTTGCATTTTTATATTTCTATACCTTGTTTTGTTTTGTACTTATAGTTGTTTAAAGTATTGTGTCTTATAAATTGTGTAATATAGAAACAAAAATCTTAGACTAAAAATATTTTTCTTTTTTTGTTATATAGAATAATAGACTTAGAGTATGAGAAACTCTAGATCGACATTAAAACGATAAGACTTGTATCTTTGCTGATCAACAAATTTTTGAACGAGGTATTTAAATATTATATGTTAAATATTTTGGACGTACATATCTTCACGCCAACTCTTTTACGCGGCACTATTTTATTGTAAAATTTTGAAAAAGTTTATTGTATATAGTATATCTTAGTGGACTCTTTTATTATTTATTGATAAGGGTGTAATTGTTTCACAACGTAATCAGACTGTCTCAATACAGAGCATTTACTTAGTTTAGGACCAATACCTGTGCAAAAAACTTACCTAGACCTAACCCTTGACAAGGTTAGCAATCAGAACCATAAGTGTAAAAATAACTTCACGCCAGCCTACAAATAGGTTTCAAGAGTAGTATAAGACTTGTAGATATAGACCTGCATAAATAGACCTTCATTTTAAATCCCTATAGGGATAGGAAGGATATATTATACATACGTAACTAAATCTTTTAGTCTTTATAGAGTGAATAAATATAGTTCTATTGAAAATTAACTATTAAAAAATTTTATTTTATTTTTATTATCACAAAGTTTTATTTAGATACTATCAATATATACAATTATATAAACAAATATACAATTTTAGGGGAGTCTTGGGATATACAAACACTCAGGAACACAAATATATAGAAACATAATCATACATGAACACAAAACACAGAAACAAAACAAATAGAAAAACAAACATACAGAAACACAAACATACAGAAACACAAACATACAAATAGAAATCCATCCAGAAAATGACGAATAGTTGCAGCAAGATAGTAACTGAATGAAACAATATAAATAAGTGTTTAAAATATATATATAGTGTTACATACTTGATGTAAAACATACCTATATAGTAAAAAATAAGTCTTGCGGCACCTATATAAAGTAAACTTAACTTCACAGTCAAGAAAGCAATGTTAAATAAATATAGAAAAATGTACATAAAATAGATTAAAAATAGGAACGTAAAGTTAAATTAAAGACAACAAATCTCTTCTAAGTGAATGTAGTAAATCGTTAGAAATAAAATATAAAAGGCACAGCGGTGATACTTTTTAGTTTTTCCATCTATCGATAAATACCAGAAGTTTTGATGACTTTTGAAATATCACGCTTGTCTCTTTAGTTCAGCAACCCGCCCTTAGGTGGCATTGGTTGTATTGGAAAACTACCGTAATCAGCTGTTTGTGAGAAAGTATATAGGTGTATAGGTATTTATCATCTACGTACAACAGTGAATATCTGTACTCGTATAATTTGTGTACAAAGTGTTTTAAATATGAATAAACAAAGAAAAAAAAATACTGTATAAATAAAATAAATATATAATTGTAATTGCATAAGATGATAAAAAATGCTATGTAAAAGCTTTACCGCGGCAGTCTCCGAGTGCCACACGTCTTTTTTTTTTTTTTTTGGTCTGCCAAAGAAACCAATATTTGAATTGTTATGCCTTTCCGTCCCGTGTTATCTCAATATAGCTAGAGCCCCTCAGGCTAAATTTTAAATAATTATTTAAATAATGTTTGTGGAAGTCAAGCTTAGGTTATGGGTTGTGGTCTGCCTTTTTGTTAGGTTTTGGTAGACCGAAGTTTATGGCATGGTGTGATAGTAATTAAACAATGTTTACTGTTGTATTTTAAAAGAAAATAGTCAATACCACACACGGGGCAATCTAACTTTTAGTAAAAGACAATCCCACAAAATGTACTTGCCTGACTGTGTAGGTCTATCGGGATTAGGAATAGGTAGGTCGTTTAAAGGTAGACAAGAACTCGCCAGCATCGGCTGTTCCTACCTTGGGGGGTAGCTGATGTAATACTCTATGGTATTACAGCATATGCTGGCCACTTGTCCACTTTTAAATATAATTATATATTTGAATTCTTTTGGGAATGTCATAAAGATAACTGATAGCCAATTGTACTAACATTGTCTTAGCTTAGGACAATCCTAAATAGTACGCTGTCACTTCTTGTCTTAAATGAAAAGCATGAGACAGTATACTATTTAGGATTGTCCTAAGCTAAGACAATGTTAGTGCAATTGGCCATGAATGTACATATATTTAGATTGTAATTCGGGCTGGACGTGTAGTCCCAATAAATGAAAGTATCTGAATAAATACTTTTTATTATTCTAACAAAGTATAAAAGTAAAAACGAGCTCCGGTACCAAGAGTACAGTGCAGCCAAGCTGAGAAACCCCCCTGTAACGATCGGCGCATCGTTACAGTACTATATACCCGGGCGACATGTTGCAGAACACTACCACCTAGTAGTCACGGTAGTAGTGATAGGTATGTATAGACAATCGGTCGCCTCTTACGACCTGTCTGGCAGAACAGCAATTGGTCTATTCTTCAAAGGCAGCCCAGACCAACACTGGACCAATACCGATTGTTTGCTTAAGATAGATAAACTCCAAACTACTGGACCGATTTAATTTTTAACTAATTTTTATCTAATATAAAGCTACATTAATATAAAGCTACAATAACAAATTTTTAACTAACATAAAACTAAATTATCACTAAGTAACACACAGGCAACTTTTTTATCCACCTAGGCAAAAGAAATTAATGTCACGCGGACGAAGTCGCAAGGGCAAAAGCTAGTATAATTAAAAGAAATGAAGTTCGGAGCATTGCAACCCAATTGTATTTTTAGTAGTTGTAGTTTCCCCTTATCATGTGGAGAGTAATTTGCTCATTTTCTATAAGTTAGAGATGAAATTATTATTTTAATGTTTGCAATCTTCAAGATTAAAATTAACGGAATCTTGCCGCGATTAATGTATGGATAATATTCCTGGTATTTCGGCGCTGTTGCAAGAACCATGATCAAGGGGGAACTGAAGTATTTGCGGGTACATCCGAATTTAAACCGGGAAGACGGGTTTAAACTGTCGGGATCGTGAAATTCTGTGATCAGTGCAATAAAAAACAATCAATATGCCCTAATAAACGTAGCGATGTGGTTAGTGTGTATTGTCGGGGTGACTTTCGTGCGAGTTCTAGTAGTACGAGAAAACGAATCAGGAAGATGGTAGATAGGCTTCTCTGCTCATGGTTCAACTAGGTACCCGCAATTCTTCAGTTCCCCGTGATCATGGGGCTTGCAATAGCGCCGAAATATCGGGAAAGTTATCCATCAAATAATCGCCGTAAGATCCCGTTAATTAATAATTCATTTGAATAAAAACTGCGAAAGCCTAAAATTTTGCACTCTTTCAAAAAGTTTGATAAGAAGGAGAACACTGGTTGATGCAATTGTCGTTGGCAGGGTTGCCTTCGGTGACGATTGACTGCAGTCAATTCTTGAAAATTTCTTTAATGGATTATTACGTCGGATTATTACATATCACCGTGTACGAGCGATTACATATCACCATGTAAGAAAACCTCTAGGCAATACTAAAACTTTCCAACCGACTACTCATACAATATAAAAACCGCACAAATTCACATTTGTTGAATAGAAACGTCCTTACATGTTTATTTTATTGTAATTTAATTATTTATTTTTATATTGAATATGAATGAATAGTCTGCGATTTCAAGCATCTACCAGTTGTTATTAGGATCGAGAAAGAAACTGCAAAAACATCACGTTCGTTGAACGAGAGCCCCCATATATATTTATTTTAGTTTGTTTTCAGTATTTGTTTTTATAGCGACAATATAAACACATCATCTATGAATATTTCAACCGTCTAAGTATCACCAAAAATAAGTTATAAAAAAATTTACAAGTTTAACAGAAAATGAAATTATGTTGATCTTATTTAATATCTTATTTTCAGCAGATTTAAATCATTATCTAATGAGTATTGGTTGATGAATAACGTTTTAGAAACTAACAAATGTATGAAAAATACATTTCAGGAACTAGCAGATAGAAGAAATAAACGCCTTAAAATTTGTTACTAGCAAATTCGCAAGATTGAAATTTAAATGTATAATAATGAGGTTCTTGGTTCAGGATTGCTACTGATAACTGAGTAACCTTTGTTAAAAACTTGTTTATTTACCAGGAGGAAACAGTGAAAGCTATGAAAATATATATTGACGCTTAAAAGGCAATCTTCACTAAGCTACATTGAGTAAACAGGAGAGTGATTTAAAATACAAATGTGAAATAAAAAAATCACCTAATTTAATTGTAATTGAATTTATTACAATTTTTGTAATTAAAGAAGGCTGGCCACAACGGGCTTTGTCTTGTCTGAGATCGTAATATATCTTAAAAAATACGTAATTTTTTAAATATAAACTAGCAACATAGAAATTCTCGAAATATGTGTTAAAAAAATGTAATACATTTTTTGTAAGTCTGCATAGTGAGCAGTTTGACGTAGGTAATTACAAAAAAAAAACAATTCCGCCATATTGAATGTTCTTGTTTTACACATGGAGTATAGAGAAAGGAGGACCACCTCTGAATAGGCGTGTCCATCAAAAGGCATCAAACAGTGGTCTCGGCACCACCCCTGTAAAATAATTTTTAGAAAGTAGTAAAAGTAATTATACATTGTTATTTAATTTTATTTGTCAAGATAAATATAGAATATTTTAGCTCATTTGTCCATTAAGATACTATTATGATAAATCTAAATTGACAACTCGTATTGCAAAATGTCAATAATTTATAATAAGTCAAAATATTATTAATACTTCTTTACAGACCTTTATAAGTGAAACTTGTTTTTAAATAATAAAACAACAATTCTGACACGTTTCGTTATAAGACAAGATAGGTATTCAATTTACGAGTCCAAGCGATGTATGAAGCGTGGCCTGTGTTCTTTATTATAATTAATGTAATTAGGTGATTGTTTATGATTTTTTTTATATTTGAACTTTCAATCACTCTCTTGTAAGTTTACTCAATGTCGCTTAATGAAGATTGCCTTCAATCGCCGATGTATTTATAGTTTATACTTTTTGATCTACTAGTATTACTAGGTATTATTATATAGTATATTGTAATACTATCGCAGAAGCTCAAGTAGTATAATTTAATTTATATAATATCATTTTAAAAGAGGTTTTATTTTGATAGTATCAATGATAGACATACGAATGAAAACGCTAATTTTATTAGAGGGATAGCTAACCATATTAGCCTATTTTATAAATCTTGGTACTAATCAAAAAAATATTGCTGAGAACATGTTAATATCAGCCAAGATTCAGGGCATTAATTTTTAATCTAAACAAACTGCAGCTGCAAGCGGAGCCGCGCATTTATGTTAGTTAGCCGTGGATTATGATGTTCCGTAATGAAGTAATTTATTACATGCTAAGTAACGGCAACTGGGATTTTTCTTCATAAATTCATATAAATATAGACATTTTTGTATAACAATAGATGTCTCTCCTGATGGAGAGAGACAATTATCGCCTATTAAATACCAAATATGTTAACGAGGCATTGCCATAAGTGTGGCGGGAAGTAATGTACCTAACATGCGTTTTCCAACATTCAAACTTTTTTTTACCCTCCAAATTTTGCCACTCTTGAAAATTTCCCGCCCTGGGCACTAAAATCACGGGCTGATCAAGTAAAAAACGGTCGGGTAGCACCTCTGTGGACAGTCAATCAATCTAATCACGGAATATAAGTCTTGGTATTCTTAGATTCCTTCTTAACCACATTTGTATAATGTGTCTGTTTTGTTAATCCTTAATCAGCCTTTCTTTTTATATGTCCGGATCATACTAATCGCCCCGTTGGTCGAGTGGTTTACGACACTGTCTACGCAATCGACGGGGATCGGGTTCGATCCCCGACGGGGACAAGCATTTGTGTATGAGCATAAATGTTTGTGTTTCCGGGTTTGGGTGTTTATTAAATATATTCTTGTATTTCTTTGTATTAGTAACGTTGATTAACACCCATAACAAAAGCAAATAATTTGCTTACTTTGGGGTTAGATCAGTAAGTGTAGTTTGACCCGTGAATATATATTTATTTATTTAGTGGTTAACGTTCCTAATTACGAATCGATTGGGCTGGGTTTGGGTGTTTATTGCGTATGTAACAGTGTTTATATATGCATTTGTATGTATTAGTATCGTTGACTGACACCCATAGCCAAGCAAACATGTTTCTTACATTGGGGTTATTTGTCCAGCGATATTATTATTATATCGAAGTATAAGGTTATATAAGGCCATATTTATTACATCACACATTTTTCGTAGCAATATTTCTCAACCGAGTTGGTTCTACTTTAAAGCCTTTTCCAACATTTCCAACACCAGAATAATAGAAAACACAGATTAATTTAGAGAAGATGGGCATCCTGGTATGATATTTGTGTTTTTCGTCCCTAAGTTCAATCTGTTCCCTGCACATGCTCTTTCTATATCAGTGGTCGGCTCATTCTAGCTAAAAGCATATCTGAGATATATATAAATTCATCCATTAGTTCCTGAACTACATCTTACATTTAATCTAATTAATTCTCTGTCGCAGCATTCAATTGGAAGTCAATATTCTAACAATATATATGTAATAATAAGAACGCAGATTTAATGCCTAGTATTATATAGTTCAGGGACTTTTTACTGAAGCGTCATCTCGTTTGAACAACAAATGATATTTTAGCAATTGCCAGTGCAGGATAATAAAACTCTTAAGCCCTATCCTAGCGAGAAAGATTTATTTCAGCAAGTTAATACACCATAATATCGTTGTCTAAGCCCGCTGTTCGGCTACAATGTTGCGAGAGCCGAGATAAATAAGCTATATTTTTAATATATACTGTAAATTGACAGGTTTCTGACGATTAATGATATGTTAATTCAATAATATGAGGAAAATAATGTGAATGTGCATTTGGTACATGTTGTTTGATGCGTGCGGCTGAAATTTAAAGTCAGAGAAAAAATGTTTTATTCTAATTATTATTAATAGGCAATTTTACCGATTTTTTTGATTTACTCAGTTTGGAAATACGACCACACACTAAAACTTACATAGAGACGTCCGGACAGGATAGGATATTTTTTCGTTTTTTTACACTAAATACAATAAAATGTATCTTAAAATATACATTTAAGCGAGTATTTTCTTCTTTATATACATATCCAACCCAAGAATAATAGAAATTACAGATTAATTTAGAGAAGATGGGCATCCTGGCACAATATTTGTGTTTTCGTCCCTAAGTTCACTCTGTTCCCTACACACGCTCTTTCTATATCAGTGGTCGGCTCATCCTTGATAAAAGCATATATATATATATATATATATATATATATATATATATAAATTCATCCATTAGCTCCTGAACTACATCTCACATTTAATCTAATTAATTCTCTGTTGCAGCATTCAATTGGAAGTCAATATTCTAACAATATATATGTAATAATAATACGCAGAAAGAACGCAGATTTAATGCCTAGTATTACAAAGTATTATTCTAAAACTTCAATACATATAAAATAGTGACATTTTTACTTCAGAAAGTAATTAGATTTTGATAAGGCGAGAGTAGAGCAATAATACCTTGCTTCGTAGAGGCATGCAATATCGATATTTAGGTACTACAAAATAAATAGTCGCATGTATAATAGTAGTAAATCAGTTAGGTTCAAACTATATACTTTATAATATACTTTATAATATTTTGTGAATTAAACTGTTCTACCTAAGATAACTTTAAACTTTGAGAAATGTAGGTAAACGGCCTATTAGAACAAAGATACTATTTACTTTTTAATTAAATTATAGATATATATTTCGTTATATTAGCATTGTTGATTCCCATGTAACGAGCAAGTAATTTTCTTACTTTTGAGCTAAATCAATGCGAGTAACTTGTTCAGCAGGGGCGTAGCTACAACCGTATCTGCCGTAACAATTATAGGGGCCCCCGGGCAATGGGGGCCCTCAATGTGCGTAGGCAAAAATTAATAAAAACTTCCCATATGGCAAAAGTAAAAAAAAAACAGTTTCTTATTTTTCAAAAGAAAAAAGCAAAGAGAGTGTATATTTAATTTGAAAATTTTGAAATAAGTGACAGATAATTATCATGAATAATTTTTTTTTTTAATTTTATGCAAACATTTTTTTCTTTTGTGAGAAATGTCTACCCTTTATAATGGTCCCAATTTTTTTATACGGGGCCCCGCCAAGGCACGCTACGCCACTTTTCTTCAGCGATGTTTATCTATATATTCCAAAGGATTTTCAAAATTAAACCCCGAAGGATAATTAAAATAGAGGATAAAAATTTGTATAACATTTTATTCCCTGGACATATTTGCATGAAATTTTGTATGAATTAAGTACGAAGAACATAATAAATTACGTGTTTAAGCGTTTTTCAAAATTCGATCCCTAAGAGGGTGAAGGAATAAGGAAATTAACTTTTAAAGAAAAGTTAAATAAGTTCTAAAGTAAATATGCCCGAGCGAAGCCGCGGGAAACTTATTAAATATTCATAAATAAATATTTAACTAACTTAAAATCCATTTATAGGGAACTAGCTGAGCCGCGCAGCTTCGCCCGCGAGTAGATTAACATGTCATCGAAATAGTTTTTAAAACAAAATTCATCCCCTATTTCAACCCTTCAGAGGTTGATTTTGGAAAAAAAATAGCCTATGTTTGACCCCGGATTCTCAACTACTTCCATGACAAATTGCATGAAAATTGGTCCAGCAGTTTAGCCGTGTAAGAGTAACAGACAGACAGACTTTCGCATATTTATAATATTAGTATGGAGTATGGATTAGATAGCAAACAAGCAGATGTTTCTCCTGATGGAAAGAGAAACCATCGCCTTAAGACACCGGAGATGTTAATGGTGCGTTACTATTCGTATGGCGTGATGGTAATACCACATGCATAAGTCTACCGACTACAAACTGGAACACGATACTGACAAGAATTAACATTATTGCGGCGGAAATAGATAAGGCTGTGATCCGGGCGAGACGTTGCAGAACTCTACTACCTAAATGTGACTAAAAGTTAACATAAAGATGTACCGTGATGCTTAATAGAAAGTTTTTTTGATTATCTTGCTTATAGTGGTCATGGTTGTAGCTTCCTGTCCGATACCTATTAAGTTAATTTTTTTAACTTAATATAGGTAATTTTTTGCCCATTTTGGTCTGGACTCCTTTGGAATAATAAATCAGCTACTTCAAAGGCTTTCAAAGTGTTGACAATATCACGACTGACTACTAGATAACAGCGTTTTGCAACAGCTTGCCCCGATTTAGTATAAACCTTTCTATACCGTATAAACGTCAGGGGTTTTAGACAAAGTAACAATATAAAAACGATAATGAAATTACAAAAAAAAATGTTTTGGAGTAACATTAGCCGCGTTATATCACGTGGTCAGTCGTCATCATTATCGTAAGTTGGTAGGCAGAGTTATAATTTGTAAAGAAACCATGAAGTAACAATCTGAACATGTTTTTGTCGACACACTGTTCTGAACACTAAGTATCGGAAAATAACCAATTAAAGAAGTCCGGATTTGAACGAAAACGATGTTTAATTGTCAAAAAATGGTTCCCAACATCAAAAAATATCTGAATACAAATTCTTTTCCTTTTAAAGTACATGAAAATCGTAGTTACTAACTGGGAATTCCGGTCTATTCAAAATTCTAGGACAAAACAAAATTTGATTTATTTACTTATTTTGATTTAGCAACCAATCAAAAGACATTAAAAAAAGTAATTTCATATTGTTCTATCACAAACTAAGTGATTTGAGTATGATAAGAATATTTGAGGATTATCACACTTCAAAGTTAGAAAGGTACGCATGGGACATCGTGAAATTGGGGAACATGTAGTTAAATTTTTCGTTTTTTCTTGAATTAGAATTTTATTTTGAATTATTTTCCTGTTTTAATTTACTTTTATTTAAATTTCCTATCTATTGCCATTTAAATCATGACATTTTCACTAATGATTATTAAATAAGATTATTGTTAAGTCGGTGGACATTGCGTTATTGCAACGGTCAAAGAATTTGAAAAATGCCCTAATACTACATCATCAACATAATATATAGTAGCTTATACACATTTAAAAACATATAATTACACAAAAAATATGTAAGGTCAATAAGACCGTAGCATTAAGGCGTTTTACGAGGCGGTACCAGCCTTAGTTATGATATAATAAGAAATAAGTTAAGCCGAGCCATACAGATTTTATTAATTGACATGACATTTTCTCTCAGACCAATAAGACAGAACAAACTTTAACAATATAAACTCACTATTTCGCACACTCAAAATTTGACTAAACACACACACGTACACACACATACATAGCTCTATTCCTAAAAACATCGCGATTTCGGAGACTTTTGGACCTGATTATTCATCAGCTGCTAAGTGCTGTATATAGCCCAAAAAAGTCTTGGGCAATTACTGGGAGTTGGAGAAGTTATAACCCTAAACGCTTGTCAAAACAAATACATACCCTCAAGCGAATTTTTTTCAGAAATGATTATCCCGAAATTAAACCGAGGCCACGGTACTACGTAGTACCGTGATCTTGTCGTGATTTTTTGTATATAATCTCTATTTACATTAATAGCGATTTCAAAGGATTTATTTGTCATCATACTACAATAGTTAAACTATTCAGTCAAACAAATAAACATATGGGAAAATAATTAAACGAATCCTAAATTTCACGTTAAAATTCAAAATTCATTCATTCAATTGCGAGACAAGCCTGCAAGGATTGTGATGTATGGCACTCGATTCTCTCTGTCTAACCCGTAAGGGATCTGGCATGAAGATATGTATGTATGTATGTACAAATATTCGTGTGATCTTAAGCACTCAACTCCTGTTATAACTTCATTTAAAACACGTATTATTTTAATCATATTCGTTTATACTTCGTTTTTGAAGCCAGTTATTAATTTTAATGACGAAAAAAGCTATCGTGGCAAAATTGCCGAAGCTACTTTCTTTAATAACCGAGGCAATCCAACAAGCCATAACTCAAAGTTGATCCCTACATTGACTTAAGAAGATGAACCTTCCCCGGATATGTAGCTCTCATTTTCAGGGACGTCTCTTTAATAAGTGCTCGTTCGTATATGATCGCATTTTTCAAAAATATATACTCTTTATGTTTTATTAGTATAATAATCTTTTCTATCATCACGTAGCGAATAATGAGATGGTTCTCTTGATGGAAAGAGTTTACCATAGCACTTTACACCTCATGGAAAGAGTTTACCATAACAATTTAAATAAATAAATTAAACATCTTAGTAATGTAGACTAAGATGTTTAATTTATTTATTTAAATTGTGTATACATACATTTGCACACGTATAACGCCAAGAGCATTATCTGCCAATCAACTCCAATAAAATACAATGAAGGCACAATAGGCGCAAATAGAAAAAGGAAAACAGTAACTCGTTATTGGTAACGTACCATTGCTGTTTTTTTTCTCGGAATGTTACGCAACATGTCTTATTTTGTTGGCTATCTTACCCTCTAAACCGGAACACAAAACAAGCTCTGACGCTATCGCGACAGAGAAAAGCAAGGCAGCTAGCGGTGATACCAAATCCAGGCGAGATATAGCAGAACTCTTCCACGTTGCTGTTATGATATTAGTAACAGCTTTGACCAAACATTCGCTTAATAATTCCTTGGCAAGAAGGCAGAAGTCTATTCTTCAGAAATGGACCAACACAAGCCGAAATGTACAAAAAAAAACAAGGCAAAAAAGGGAATATTATTGCAATAATTGTTAATGCGAGATATTGTTAGGGTAAATCGATTATTACTCTTTCGTGCTAAAATTAATCAATTGATTTTGATGAAATAAATAGAATAAACGTTATCACGAAATTTCAGTAAATTTCAATATCATGAAACGCTAAAGCTGTTAAATAATGATACCCATACATTAAGTATTTTGAGTGTAACTTGGCACATCCACATACATGAGGAGTCCGGACGTCTACGAAAAAAAATTTAATCATTTGTTTTATTAAATGTTTATTAAATGTTATAATGACCGCCCCGAATGAAAAAAATTTAATCATTATTTGTATTAAATGTAGTATTAAATGTTATAATGACCACCCCGTTGGTCGAGTGGTTAACGACCCTGACTACACAATCGACGGGGCTCAGGTTCGATCCCCGATGGGGACAAGCATGTTTGTATTTCCGGGTTTGCTTATTTATTAAATATATTCCTTAGTGTCAAAAGGAGACACTTTATTTGGCGTGCGATGCCTTTTTGTTATTTTTATTATCATATTATTTTGTTTACTTTTTATAATCATCATGACTGACAGTTATTTAATAAAAGACATTGTGTGATACCTATCACATTGGGAATTTAACGGCGTTAGTGCAAATTACACTCGAATTAGTTTTTAGAAGAGCTATCAATAAAAAGAGCCCAGACAGCTATAATTTGTAAAATCAATAGGGATACTAAAGACAAAGGTAAACTTTAAAATATCAAAGCCAATACTACCATCTGCAATCTGCACCATCAACAAAAGACAAACCCAGTTACTTTTAGGTTTATAATACATTATTGTTAATAAATTGTATTAGAAAAGTTTTGTGAATAAAAAAGTGTGTGCTGAGAACAGCCTCCCAAGTCACGTAATAAAACAAAGTTCGTTAAGTAATATCTCAAGATAGTATTACTTAACGAACGAAGGAAACGCACACTACCCCATAATTATTAAAAGTATGCTAACAATAGGCATCGAACGTAACATATTTAATATCATTATTTTTTCTATTTCAAACTTTCAATTGATAATCAAAATGTGCAAATATCACAAAATAAGTAGTCGTAATAGGTACACTGTTTGTCGCTAGTTGTTCCAGCGGTTGGCGGTCGCCGCGGTCGGTAGACTCGAATCTCCCGCCGCCAATTTATTTTCATTAGCGATCATCCTCGGTTAATTTTATTCCCTACTTACTCCAGCGAGGATTGGGAGATTTGGGAGGAGACGACGTGGAAATGGCTTGTTTGTGTTTTTTTGATATAAATTCTGACAATAAAACATATATTTTCGGTTCAAAGATCTTTATTTATTCTTAAAGATATTTTTTTACCTTTAGAGATTTATTTTCCTTAAACGGATAATTTAATTAGGATTAGGTAAATTGTGTTCTATAATACACTAATCTTATTTTCGGTATGAATGTAGGTATTTTATCCATACTTTAATATTACAAACGCGAAGGTTTGTCTGTCTATCTGTCTGTTATGCTTTAACAGTTAAACCGCTAAACCGATTTAGATGGAATTTGGAATGGAAAAAGTTGAAAATCCGGGTGATTGACGCAAGTGAACTTTTTTTATAAAAATCATCAAAAAATCCGAGTGATTGACGCAAGTGAACTTTTTTATAAAAATCAGCTACTGAGGGTCTGAAAAAAAAGAACAAAAGTTTACACGACACGTGATGGACGAAATATTAATATATTATGTCGTCCATCACGTGTCTACCTGTTTCGCTTTTTATAGCATCTTTAGGGTTTTTCTACGAGTACTTATAACAATTTTGACATGTTATAAAGAAATAGTCTCATTTAGTTTGAGTTTGTTTTGGTTTCAAGATTTAAGAAAACATGAGTTCCAGGTATTTGTTTTTGAGATGAAATTATTATTATTTCACCTTTTGACATTGTACTAAACGTTGAAAGAGCAACACAGAAAAAAATATAAAATAGAAATTCATTTTTTATATCATTTATACATACCTAATCATCACGTTTTAGTTTTATGAAAATACCTTATTGAAAATAAATCTTCTTTAATATCATTTAAATATACAACATAAAATATAAGCTACTCAAAACAAAATAGGGACCCTATTTTGTTTTTAGTAGCTTATTATACCCAAATTTTTTCACAAAAAATGATTGTATGACACTTAAAACTTAATTTTGAGCAAGTTCAAGTATCTTACCATAAACTTGAGATGTTTATGTATTCCGAATATTATACAACATTTTTTAATCTATACCCTCAAGTGGGGAGAAATTAAGTTAAAATTACCCTGGACAAAATTTCTTATTCACTTGTGTTTAGACTATCGCTACGAACGTTCCTTGATTTTTTTCTGTTTTTATTTTTGAGGTAATGATAACAATGTCACGCATTCGGTACCTTATGAGCACGGAAACTGCTTTAAGAGCAGTGGTGTTGCTGCAAGAGGGAGAATCTCAGTGATCAGTAGCACTACGCCTAGGTGTATCGCGGTGAGCTATCCGAAATGCTTGAGAATGCTACCAGGAAACTAGTACTAGGTAGTGTTGTTAGAAGAAGCGGATTAGGAAAAACGCAGGCCACAACTATTGAAGATGGCCGATATGTTCGCCTTAATGCCCATCGAGAGCGTGTCGTTACTACTCGCACTTTACAAAACCGACTACAGCACGCCACGGGTACACGAGTAAGTAACTAAACGATTCGCAACAGACTTCATGAAGATGGACAGCGATCCAGATACACGGGGTTCGCATTAAATTGACAAGGGCTCATCGTGCAGCTCGTTTGAGGTTTGCACGCAAGTATTTGGACTGGACCATGGACAACTGGAGGACTGTGCTGTTCACAGATTAGAGTAAAGTGAAATTTTTGAATGATAATAGGCGCGTTCGTGTGTGGAAAATCCAAGGCGAACGATTTACCGACCCCTGTGTACACGAATCTAGTCGGTTTGGAGGGGGCCACTGTCATGGTGTGGGGCGGAATCAGCTGGGGAGGAATTCTTAACGAAAGTACTGTAACTGCTGCCAGCTAAGTCGAGCATGTGGTCCGACCCTACATTATTCCATTTCACAAAGATTGGGCAATAATTTTGTCCTCATGTAGGATAATGCTTGTGCTCATACTGCTCGCCTAACCCAGGTGACCCTAACGGAAGCCAATATCGTAGTTTTACCTTGGCCTGCAATGAGCCCCGATCTCAATCTAATCGTACATGTGTGGGAGCAATTGAAAAGAGATTTAAAAGAAACTCATGGTGTACTTCACTATGAGTTTCTTTTAAATCACTATGAGTTTATAGTCAAAAGGAACTCATAAACGCATTAAAAACCTGTTAGGAGCGTATACCACAAGAAGACATCACCTATCTGATTGAAAGTGTCCCAAACTGGCTCAGAGGGTGCGTACGTAATCGGGGTCCTCCTCAACTTGATATTAAAGACACCCCTGTGTGACCATAAATATATTTTTTTTGTTAAAAATCAAAACTTGTAAAGTTCGAATTCTTAAAGTCAATTTTTTTTCATTTTTATGTGTATAATTTTTTTAATCATTTACTTTGTTTGAATCATTAATAAAACTTTACTGTCCAACTGTCCATAACCCATAAAAAGTACAAAAAATATGCATTTTCATTTTAAAGGAGGAAATCAAAATGGGTCCTATTTTGTTATTAGTTTCAATGACTTATTGAGTAGTTTATATTAGGACGCACAATGTATATTATCATATAAATATTCGGTAATACAAAACAGTACCAGTTTTTAGCATTTTTTGTCTATGTCAACAAATTCAACTGGAAGTAGAAACCATCAAAAAATCTTCAGTATAAGTTGATTTCTAAGAGACTGGCATTATTAAAGAATACATCAACATATTTTTTTAAAAAATCTGACTCAGAAAGACTAAATTCAACAGTGTTATATAAAGTATATATGTGTATTAATTCCTGAATTTAAAATATTCAGGATGTTTATTAGTGAGTGGTATTTTTAAAAACAAAGTTTTATTACATAAAATTGTTCTATGTTTTAACCATCACAACTTTTTATATCTAAAAAGCCTTTTCTATAGCTACGAGCATGAACATCACCTTCCGCCCTGTACCACGGTATCTGTGTGATGCTTAATTCATTTCCACAGGATAATATTATTTTTTTACTCCCTCTCGCTTTTTTAGGTTCAACTGCGGCTTATTTTTTATTCATTGCGTTAGAAGCCAATCGAGGAGGGATATTCAATTATCCGTCTTATATTATTGAGAGTGATCGGAGTATAATCAAGATTATTTTCGTTTTCAATTTTAATAATAGATACAATATCAACTTTGGCACACACATTACAAATTTAAGCTACTAGAAGTTATGTTTAGATTATAAAATGTAAATTTTGTATATATTTTAGTATCGGCATTCCAAAATTGTAAGTCCGTTCTTCTCCAAAAACTGGGCTTACAGATTAATTCTAAAAGACTTTTAGAACCAAATTTACTATGAGTTTTACTTGAAAACTTATAAAAATGTCGATGACTCATAATGGTTTGAAAATGCAATGTCAGATGGCCAAATATATTATTTTCTATATTAAGCTATAATTACAAGTAATTCTTTTAAGATTCATCTGTATAATATGTCGAATTTCTATAGGATTTTTTAGTTATACTAACCTAAATTGATAGATAAGATTATGGATAAGATTGATAAATAAGATGAAATATCTAAACTATAACAAATGCAGCTTCGATCCTTGAGTTTGACAGGCATTAAATGCCTGTCAAACCCAAGGATCGAAGCTGTAGATCATGAAAAGCATAGATCTTTGTATCTCTGAGTCTAGGTGTTTATTTTCTAATGATTCCATTATTGTGTATATAATAGTAATAAGTAATTTGCTAATTTTGGGGTACGATCAATTCATATAATTTATTATGCGATATTTATTTATTCTATTTAAGATTTTCAGACAGAACTCCCGTAACAATAATATACCTTGCAACATTATAGATGAAAACAAAGAGTTAATTGTATTTTATTCACATCTAAATCTGTGTTCGAATTAATTTGTCGCGACGTGAAATTAACGCATGAGTAACGCCCACACTGCACACGCTGACATCTAAGTAAATCGCCCTTGTGCATCGAGCTTTAGATATATGTAGAGTTGAATATTTAATTATATTTCATATATATTATTTTATTTCAAAGGAGAATAAACAAGGGGATTGTTATCCCAATGGAAAGAGATACCCATTGCGTGTAGACACCAAAAATGTTGATGGTGCGTTGGTTGAATGCCATATGTACAAGTTTACCGACTAGCTTACCCTTCAAACCTAAACATGACTGGAAAAAACAATTTATTTTTAGTTATTTTTAATTGTGTTTTTAATATAGCGTAAGCCCCTTCAACTGTGAATCACGAAACTGGGGTTAATAAGTGAGGCGAAAAAAATATTGTAATTACTTAACAGGTACCTACATGGATAAAATAAATTTTAAAAATCTTTGTAGCAGCTCAGGCTTTGTTCGTAGTATTTACGTGCTCTGAAAAAGCATGTGTCTATCGGTCTAAGTTAAGTATCTATAGACACATATTAAATTGGTGGCAGTATTTATGTTTTTAAATAACACATATTAAATTGGTGTCAGTATTTATGTTTTTAAATATATATTTTTTATATCATAAGATAGCAAACAAGCAGATGGGTCTCCTGATGAAAAGAGTCAACCATCACCTATAGACACCAAAGGTGTTAATGGTATGTTGCCATCATGTGGCGAGGTCTAATGCCAAATGCATAAGTTTACCTTACCCTCCAAACTGGAACGCGACAGTGACAAGCACTGACGCTATTGCAGCAGAAATAGGTAAGGCGGTGGTACCAGACACGGGTGTGACAATGCAAAACTTTACCACCTAGTAGCCACGATAATAGTGACTCGTATAGCCAATCGGTCACCTTTTACGACCTGCCTGCAAGAACGGCAGTTGGTCGTTGAAGTAAACGCAGTAAAACTGCAATATCTGACTCCTACTCCTATTTCTCTAGAACGCTGAATTAGATGTTTACCATAATTATGTGGAACCAAACAGAAAGTATACTTTTCCAAATAAAAAATAGTTTTCTAAATAGGCGTTTTTCATAATAAAATCAAAGTTATTAAAAAAAAATAATTCTTTTTTTGTAAGAATCTCCTTCTTTTTTAATGTTGGTTAACGTAAAATTAAAAAAATCATATGTGGTTTGGCAAACAAGAAGTTGCCTTATGTGACATGATATGGATATTTTTCAAGCCTTGAGCCACCAAGACATGGGTGTAACAAGAATAACAAGGTTATTGATAGAACTTAAGGGTGTTCCTCATAATTTGTACCTATTTAAGGGGACTTAGTTTGACCATGCGGATGTTTTGAAAAATCTCAGGTTATTGGTGTTTTAATTACATTTCAATTTTTTCATCAAATGTAGGCACTAGAATCATTAAGAATGTTTTTTATTTGCCACGGTAAATTATTGTTTTATATAGCGAATTTTCTATCAATTTATTACGTGTTTTTTTTATATATTGTTAAAAGGCTTTTTATCTACTACTTTACAACTTTATGAACATAGTATACGATACGATAAAAAGTTAAGATTACAAATTGTGTAAGGCAAAGAGAATAGAGCTGATATTGAAACCAGCACGAATAGTTTTAGAAACTCATATTTTTTTTAATTTCGAAAACGTAAAAGATGCATAATTTTTGTTACCTTTACGTTTGAATTGTAAATTATAAAGGCATTTTAATAACCAGTCAAACGTTATACACGTTTCACATATTTAATCGTGGTTTGAACGACTGACCAATAACATAGATATAGTCAAATCATATTGGTCAAAATTAACATTTTTGTTCATTAAATGTAATAATAGTTTTTTAAAAATATATGACTGCTAATATAAATCAAAATAGAATCGAAAAAATAGTATAACTTATTAATAAAGTGTTTTGATTTTAACGCAACCGTGTTCACGGGGGCTAGGTGAATAGATTTGATGCATATAGTGTATGAAATAAATAAAATACAGCTCTATAAATATGTGCTAATTTCCGCGCAACCGTATTTAGCATGGCTCAGGTGAAAAGATCCCACGCTCTCCCACCATCTGCGTTGCTGGCTTTGTTTTCCTCATACCCCCTGGTAAAAATATATTATATCAAAAAACATAAGACCCTAGTCTCATTTAACGAATAGTATTTTTTACTTTCCACTACGTATATAGATAGATAAGGAAGTTACGGATTTTGGTCCGATACTCAAAAATCGAGTTTTCACCAGATCTTCACGTTTTGAGGTCCTAGGAACCATTTCCGACTATTTTCACGATGACGTCAGTATGTCTCTCTCTCTCTCTCTCTCTCACTCTCTCTCTCTCTCTCTCTCTGTGTGTGTGTGTGTGTTTGTGTGTGTTTTTTTTTTAAATGTTTAACGAGATAGAAGAACATTTACGCACCACGAACACGTAGTGTTAGACTCCTCCTGTAGAAAAAGACTGCAGGCCCTACCGACTATCTTCCATTCGATTTCCTCGACCTGATTCCCCTATGGAACTGCTTTTAGGCATTGCTTCCTGAGGGTCGTCCAGCGTGGTTGATCTTCCTGGGGTGGTATTTGGTGGGCAGTTTCAGTTTGCCTTAGTTTTTAGCACGTGCGTTGGAAAGCTTGCTTGCCGTTTTCCATTTCTCTTCAGATGATAGCATTTCATCAACAAGACTTTCCGGTGAGATGCGGTTTCCAAAGGCTTTTTCTAGCAATTCGCGTTCTTCCAGAAAACTTGAGTAGTGGAAAAAGAAGTGTTCTGTGTGTTCTGGAATATTACAATCCTCCGTGCAGTTTGGTGAATTTTCGTGTCCGAAGCGATGCAGTTAGGAGTGGTAGCACTCGTAGCCAGATTGTATTAGTTGATTTTTCCATGTTTTTCTCTTACCCAACTTTTAACTCCCGCAATCAGACGATGTATCCATCTACCTTTCGTCGATGCATCACATTCCTTTTGCCACTCCAATAAACTCGTCATTTTCATTTGATCTCTATTTCCCATCTCGCCATAAAATTGTTTTTTCTTATCTTTGGCCAGTATATTAATGGGAGAAGTCCAGCGATCACGTTTCTTCCCAGATAGGTACAGCATACAAAACCGATGTAACTACTGAAGTAAGCTGTCGTCTTTGATTTTAACGTGGTCCTCCAACGTTTGGCGTTAATTTAGCTAATGCCTGCACTGTTCCGGATGCTTGTTTCGCTATATAATCCACACGGGCTTTAAAGTTCAGTTTGGCATTAAGTATCATACGCTGTGTAACGAGCTTAAAATGTATAATGGTCAGAGTCACGGTTTCAACTGTCTTACGACTTGTAATAAGCATAGCCTCGGTTTTTATATTCATCCAATTTTGGATTGCTTTGAACGTATCTTAAAAGATTCGATGGAGTTGCTCCAGGTGCTTAGCGACAATGGTGATGATAATCATCTGCAAAAGCTGTAAGTTCAGCTCCTTCAGACAATTTAAGTTTGAGCATGCATGCATGTTATACATCACGTTCCACATGACTGGGCTACGCACGTAGCCTTACAGTACTCCTCCTGCGATCTCGTACTCCTGTACACCGTTATCCGTATTATATTTAAGGTATCGGTTCTCGAATTAAGTAATCACTATTCTTCTTAGATATGACAGTACTCCCAGAGTTTCCATGGCAGATGTTACTCCATCTCCCAAATTGAACGCATTTTTTATGTCCAGAGCCACAACCAAACAATACTTCTTGCCTCCCCTTGTCCACCTTTTTTCTACCATTGCCTTTTTAGCTATAGAAACTACTCTGTCGGTAGCCTGCAATGTAAATTTGGCTTTCCGGAATCCATACTAGTTATTCTGCAGTTTACTTCCTATCGCCTTGTCAATATCAGTCATATTTCGTGAGTTATTTCGTGAGTCATTAGTTATCGCCAAAATTCAGTCATGGATAATCCGTTTTAAAATTTTACAAGCAGTATCCAGCATGCATAGCGGGCGGTACGAAGCGGGATCATTAGGTGGTTTACCTTCTTTAGGGATAAGGACCAGCCTCTAGATCTTCCATTGACTTGAGAAGCATCCCCCTTTTAGGTATATATTTTGGAGGGAAAGAAACGCACGTGGAAGCATTTTTATAGCTAATTTGGAGCGATGTTAGAATTCCATCCGAAACTGCTGCTTTTTTTAATTTGTACTCGGTTGCAGGCGCTATGTGTGTGTCTGTATGTGTGTATGTATAATAACTTGACCGATCGAAATTCGGTTGATGGCATTCGATTAGATTTTGCTCAACTTAGATTTCCTAAAAATTTAAACCTTTGAACTAAACTGTCCAGGAGCTTTTGAAATATTTTGGAAAAGCCTCAAAAAAAAATAATAAAAAAACTACGTAGAGCACCGTTTCAAAAATTAAAATCGAATCAAATTTTCAAAAGTCACAGCATTTCAAATATTAAAATTACGTTGCTTACAGCAAACTTACTTCGTATACACAGCAAGCTTACTTCATATTTTTAAAATAACTTTTAGGCTAATATACAGATTTATTGAAAAATCTAGTCAGCTCTTCTAATAAAAAAACTACGCCAAATACCGTAAATTGGATTAAAATCATTTGATTTGTTCGGAATTTATCAATGACAAAAAAAATTAAAAGTTTTTTTCAACATTTTTTAACATTTTTATCCTATCGATTTTGTAGTTAATAAAGCAATTTAGAGCTCATAAATTGCGTTGAATGCCACTCGAAAGATCAAAAATATTATTTATTTAGACAAACATTAGACACCAAAGATGCTGATCGAATGTTGCTATCCGTATGCCGGGGTATTAAGGCCTCATGCATAAGGTTACCGACTACCTTACTCTGCAATCCGGAATACGACAATAAGAAATGTTGACGCTGTTGTTGCTGGAATAGGTAAGGCTTGGTACTTAGCACGGGACAGATTCGCAGAGCTTAACCAACTATAGTATTCGCTGTGGTAGTGACTTGTATGACGATGGGGATCACCACTCATCTCGTAAACCAACA